>OY757926.1:27387910-27465410 GCA_963585895.1 Sepioteuthis lessoniana | reverse complement strand
TCATGCAATAACAATACAACAAAGAATAAATAAACTTCTAATGAAGTT
This sequence comes from Sepioteuthis lessoniana, assembly GCA_963585895.1. Classification (NCBI taxonomy): domain Eukaryota; kingdom Metazoa; phylum Mollusca; class Cephalopoda; order Myopsida; family Loliginidae; genus Sepioteuthis; species Sepioteuthis lessoniana. The sequence goes on along the minus strand of OY757926.1, from coordinate 27,465,362 downwards.
TATATTCACCCCGTGTGGTTATCTTCAAATCGACAGGAAACGTTTACACTTAATGAATTTTGATATCTGAATCATTAAGACTTATTCTTCATTTACGAAATATGATAAAGTAAAGTTGGTGACCTTAGTCGAAGGTGACCCGAAGGCTCCCTTTTCAATAGCTACTACACTGAGGTGTAGGGGAGGGCGCTACTCCATTCCCAAGAGTGTTTCACTTTACCCTTACCTTATAGTGCTGAGTGTTAAGCAAGGAGGCATCAAGTACCATTTTTGAGTCATTGGTATAACTCGACCTGAGATTGAACTCAGGTCTCTCGGACCATTAGCGAACACTCTACTGATTAGCGAACACTCTACTGCATTAAATATATTCCTATGATATCTAACCTATCTATCTTGAATATATAAATTATGAGAGATTTTTGGAAGGAAATAACTGAAAATTTCAATCATATTTACGATTTAAGAGAAATAATTTGTTTAAACTAAAAATATACAATTTAAGAAAGTTAATATATGTTTTACTTTGTTTGTCCAATCAGGCGAAGGCGATTCTAAATTGTATCTCATTATCTTGTAACTGAGCGAAGATGCAGCGTGAACTTACCGCCTTGAAATTCTGTTTGGAAAAGAATGTTTTACAATTCTCCACGAGTCTCGAGACAAAAAAAAGGCCAAAATTTCTCCGTCCTAAAACCCGCCAATTTTTTTTTTATCTTTTTTAAATCCCACATTTTTTGTGCACTCACTGTACCATTTTTACACTCTCTTTCTATTTTTAACTTGCCGAAAATGATAATTTCTCTACATATTTTAAGCTATTTCAAACTATTTAAGGTAATCACTTATCAGAGTGGCTGCCGCTTAGGAGTAACTAATAATAATAATAATCCTTTGTCAACAATTATAATTTTATGAAACTATTCTCAATACAAATAATTTGAACGTGGTAACATGGTTTCAAGTATTCCTATTTAATACTAATAATTTATAGACAATTATAGGGTTTCAAGTAACTATTCCAATTTAATACTTTAGTTGAACACAGTTTTATGGTTTGAAGTATTCCTATCTGATATCAATAATTTGCAAGTAATTATATGGTCATTGGTCAAGTGAGTAGAGTGTTCGCGAATGGTTCGGGAGACCGGGGTTCAATCTCAGGCCTAGACATATTAAGATGCAAAAATTGTACTTGATACGAGCTGCATACGATAAGTTTCCAGTCTTTTTTTTTTCGTATGGGCACTTTTATTGATAGTACACACATGAAACTCTTGTCCCCTTCAAAGTAATCTCCTCCAGCAGCAATGCACTTGTTCTACCGTCCCAACAACTTCTGGAAGGCCCCATGGAAGTCCTCTTGTGTGAGCGTGTCAATGACCTTCGTCACAGTCTCTTTCATCTCCTCAATTGTCTCATAACGACAGCCTGTGAGCTCAGGGAATAACCAAAAGTCACAGGAAGCAAGGTCTGGACTATAGGGAGGCTGATGGACTGTCCTGATGCCCATCTTGGTCAAATAATCTGTGACAAGGATAGAGTTATGGACTGGTGTATTGTCCTGGTGGAAATGCCACTGACCCGATTTGAAGAGTGCTCGCCTCTTCCGACGGAATCTCTTCCTGAACTCCCTTAAAACCTCAACATGGTAACCCAAAGCCTAACCCTTTGGCTAGTTGACTCTGGTGTGTTGACTTCCTTACTCCTCCCACACCTCTCATCATCCCTCTCAGACTCCCTGCCTTCCTTGAATCTCTTATGCCACTCAAAAACTGATGCTCGATTCATGCAAGATGCTCCAAAAGCAGTTTGAAGCATTCCATACTTTTCTGTGGCATTTTTCCCAAGTTTAAAACACAATTTTATTGCATATCGTTCTTCTAAAGTGTCAGATCGCATTTTTGAAATTCACCAGCTGTGACAATCAGGCTTTAGTAGGGTGTATTCCAATTGCTGCTGTAGCTGTTCATTTAAACCTGAAATCATAAAAATAGGTCAGTCATCTCGTGAGATGTATAGCAATAACATACTGAATTTTCAAGAGTTTCCGACATTTTTAAATGCCTGTATAAATAAAGGTCTGGAAACTTATTGAATTCACTTCGTGCGTCCTAAACACTCAGCATTATAAGGTACGATATATAAAGTGGAGCAATCCAGGGAAAAGAAGTAGCGGCCTCCCCTACCCGTCAGTGTATTAGCTATTGAAAAGGAAACCTTTTGGTCATCCTCGACTAAGGTCGCCAACTTTACTTACTTATATGATCATAAGAATTTCCAGCCTCTATATGGTTTCAAATTATTGATAATAATCTTTCGTAAGCAATTAGAGCTTTTAGTAACTATTCTGAATTTCTTGCAATTGCTAATAATTTTCAGACGGATCTATTTGGGACCCTAAAAAGTACTACCTTGGAGAAGTAGTACCTGTTAAGGTACTGTTAGAATGGATCTCAGTGTTATAAAAACAAAGAGGTAAGGTCATATTCTTTAGAGCCCCAGAACTCACCACTGGATGCAGTTCAGTGTTATAAACAGGACACTATCTTTAGCTTAACCTCTCTCGACACTCTGTCGGCTAGGGCTGTTAAATACGTCTTAATTTAGTAAGCTTTTTGCTTAGATGTGGCATGTGGCCGCATGAATGGGGATCCCAATAAAACTTGTAATCACTTGTGAAGGTTTGCTAACTTGTGAAGGCTTGCTAACCCTTACAACACCCGAGGCACCCTAGGGCTGTAGAATACGTGGACGGGACCCCTGTAGAAGGGTAAGAACCGCCTACCTTATGAGGATCCCGGATATGACACTGAACTGCATCTAATGGTGACGTTCCAGTCGTAAACTTTGAAGAATATGGAGTATCCCTTCATCACTATTACTCCCATGTCCACTCTCACCCAGAAATCATAGAGCTATGTGCAAATAATATGTTTTAGATAGGAATAAGTAAAAGTAAAGTTGGCGACTGTAGTCGGGGGTGACCCGAAGGCTCCCTTTTCGATAGCTAGGGGAGGGCGCTACTCCTTTCCCTGGATTGCTCCACTTTACCCTTGATACGTACCTTATAATGCTGAGTGTTAAGCAAGTACAACTTTTTGAATCTTTGGTATGACTCGATCTGGGATTGAACCCATGTCTCCCGGGCCATTGGTGAACACTCTATCATAATACTTGATGGATATAATGACTAGTATTAAACAGGAATACTGAAAACCATTTAATTGAGTGCAAACAAATGATTTATATTAAATCGAATTACTAGTATTAGAGAAGAATACTTGAAACCATTTAACTGTGAGCAAACAAATGATCTGTTACAACTTACTTAAGAATAAAGTTACCTGCAAACTATTCGTTTACACACACACACACACACACACACACACACACATATATATATATATATATATATATAATGTACATTAAAAATTATTTCTATGATATGTAATTTATATACATATATAAATGATTTCTATAATATATAACACCGCGGTGTAGTAGCTATTGAAATAGGAGCCTTCGGGTCGTTCTTGATTACAGTTGACAACTTTACTTTCATATATATATATATATAAACGGGATTTGGCATTAAATAATCCATAAGCGTTGATATATCATGAAACACCACCCAACCAATCTGACCTCACTAGGATTCGAATGGGGAAATATAATGGCATTTATCAATGAGGTTAGCTTCAGAGTGGTAGGGCGGACTACTAGGCAGTACCTACCGACTTATCTAAAAGGAGTAGGGTTAGGTTTATAAACCTGATGCCTGATGTACTCCAAAAGAGGAATGCCGACAGAGCTAAACTATTTTCGGTACCTCCATAATACATGTATACTTGCTTAAAACTTGACCTCATGTCTCAGACGGAGGGACGTGGTGAAAAAATACTCGGACTGATTCGAACCCCAACATACAAGTTCTGACACTGCCAACCTTATGACAGCTATTTCTCTGCTCCGCTTCTCACTGTGGGGTCTTTTCACATGGCATATTTTACAAGTTGCCAGAAATTATCTGAGCTAGTCTCTCGTAGCTGTAATACATTCTTAGAACGACTAAGTAAGAACTACCACCCACTTACATGCTATAGACCCAGCAGAGAAGACACTGGTATTTATATAGAAGGCTTACCGGTTACATTATCAGCCCTTCGCCAGTTGTCTATTCTTTGTCCCCAGAGATTGAATGACAGCGAGTCTCTCTAAATCTCCAGGATCTTCCTCAGTAATCTCCTAAACTAGACGTAGGGAAACCTCATATTTTTACAGGTGGTCAGTTAAATGAAAGGGAACTCATGCGTATATGTATTTAGTAGTCTATGTTCGTATGCAGTATTACATTTTTTCAGGTGGCTGTTCAGAATAGACCACCCACGAAACTGACCATATTTTCTGTGATTAAATATATATATATATATATATATATATATATTAGTATAATGCTTTTCTTCACTATCCAAATAACAATAAGTAAGTAAAATTGGCGACCGTAGTCAAGGTTGACCACAAGGCTCCCTTTTCAATAGCTACTACACTGAAGTGTAGGGGAGGGCGCTACTCCTTTCTCTGGATTGTTCCACTTTACCCATGATACGTACCTTATATTGCTGAGTGTTAAGCAAGGAGGTATCAAGTACGATTTTTAAAGTCTTTGTTATGACGCGACCTGGGATTGAACCCTGGTCTCCTGGGCCATTGGCGAACACTGTACCCACTAGACCAATGAGAAGTTTTAGTTATTTGCTTTACTCTTTTTTTACTGACCAGTTAAATCCCAAAATTACGTCAACCACCAACAAACCTGACACTTTCATATTTTTTGAGTATTTACCTCTCCCAAAGATGTCGAGTTATGGCTGATAACCGATTTGTAATTTTTGGGACCTAACTGTAACTGTTCAATAAAGAATATTAAGTATATGTCTGAAATTTACTATGGATAGTTGATTGGTTGTTTGGGTTTTATGGCATATCAACCTTTGCAGGTCATTTGACGCCAAATTCTGTCTATATATACATACATATTCAACCAAAGATTTCAAAACGAATATTAAGGTAGGTAGAATTTTCTATTAGCAGGATTTCATTTGTTTGCATAAGATTAACCAGTTTTAAGATGTCATATTTTTTGGTACAACTCTCTCTCTCTCTCTCTCTCTCTCTCTCAAGAAGGACAGAATGTCATCTATTTTGACGTTCTCGAACAGATCGGTTAAGTTATTTACTTTGAAAAATCCTTTTCTGGTAACAGCGAAAGTTCTGCATTCTATAAGAATGTGTTTAACCGTGCAAGTTGTCTGGCAGGTTAAACACTGTGGTTGTGGTTCCTGTTTCAAAATGAAAGAGTGAGTAAGCCTTGTATGATCAATTCGCAATCGGGATATAACAACTTGTTCTCTTCTTGATTTTCCCAATGCTGGTCTCCACTCTCCTAAGGTGGGCTGAATTTGGAAGAGTTTATTGTGGATGTTATTGCTCCATTGTTGTTGCCATTTTGTATGAAGGAATTTATTAATTGTTGGTTTCAGGTCAGTATATGGGATCATGGATTTATCGGGTGTCAGATCTAAGGCCGATTTGGCTGCCGAGTCTGCTCTTTCATTCCCTCTCACTCCAATGTGGCTTGGGGTCCAGCATATAACTGGATAGTGAATGTAAGATTTAAATTTCAACATAATTTTGTTGTACGTTACAATAGAGTTAACGAAAAATTAATGAGTGGGATATTCTGGACAAACACCCTTTTTACATTGCATTGGGATGTGTGCTAGCCGGTGAGATTAAAGTTTATTCCCCCAAGGGAGCCATTACATGGATCCTGACATCATGCATCCACACGACCGTCTTATTCACAGGAGTCTTTCGTTACCCTGTCCCTCTTTTCAGCTTTTAGGGGCAACATGGCTTCCTTAACAAACCAAGTATGTCACTACTTAAATATTGGCACATGAAAAGCTTTAGAGATTCAAAAGTCGAAGTTTTCTTAATATATATATATATATATATATATATATATATTAGTCAGTTTGTCATACTGTAGTTGCGTCATGAATTTCTTTATACTATTAAGAACCATACTGTACTTTGACTAGTGCGGTTAATTTATTTCAAAATGTTGTCTCTTCGTATCTTCGAAACTACTACAAAAGGTCTCATAATGGATTTCAACGTAAAGCCAACAAAGCCTTCAGAAGATTATAATTTTGAGGTCTGGCATGGTTTCGGAGCCAAAGCATCATTGCCATGATGATTTTGAGGTCTGGCATGGTTTCGGGGTCAAACCATCATTGCCATGATAATTTTGAGGTCTGGCATGGTTTCGGAGCCAAAGCATCATTACCAGTAACCTAGAACTACTCATGGCCCAACCTGTTCTTTTAACTTCTGATTGTTTTTTGTTTGTTTTTGTTTTTTGTTTTTGTAACAGAAACGATATGGCAAAACCCACTAAATGAGAAATTATTTTCTTCTTGTTAATTAACACTTTTTGTTAATTAATACTTGCTTTGGTTTTCTGGACGGGATTCAGTGATCCATTTGTGCCATAAAGTCCCAGGAAATTTAAATGATCTAATTTTCAACTACAGATTCTGGTTAGTGCACATACCATTTGATAGTCTGGCCAAATTTTGATCCCTTGCACAATTCTCAATGGTTTACCTTTCCCACCCAATCATACTAGTTCTTGTACTTATTTTGTATGTGTGCCGCTTTGTTGCATTCCCTTATTATGTGATCAAGGACAGGTTGTAAAGCACTTTGCTCTTCCCTTGGACAAATACCTGTGTTGTAAAGAGTGAAAGCCAGCAGCATGGTTAACTACTGGCCTTCCATGTAAGCTTTTCTCGGCCAGTTTCGAAATCTCGAGACAGATCCATGGGGTTTTCCCTGTGTCACGGATTCCATATCATTATTTTACTCTTTATTCGTTTTTCACATGAGCAGGAACTGTTGGATTTTATCAAAATCCGAGTAACAGCAAGTATCCTCAGCTTTCCAGCATTCTCCTCAGTATTCTATGCGATCTCAGTACTACTGTAGTCTGGGCGGTCTCTTCTTCAGATTTCTGTTTTGTTCGGGATTGTTCCAACGGCTCAAACTATGACATTACTGTCACCTTCATAATCCATAACCTTTGAGCTCTCTAGCAAGGTCTTGGTATTCAGCCAGTTTTTTACTTTTACTCTGTGTTCTGTTGGGACGACGAAATTCTTTTCTTTTTGTATACAAGTAACAGGTCTAGTCTCCTGGAAGGGATTCGGTAATCCATTTGTATATCAGAACACCAGAAGATTTTTTGCTTCTCATTTCTTATGGCTTCTGTATATACAATTTGTTCGCATGATCAAAGTTATTGCCTTTGCATAATTCCCTCTGGATTTCCACCTTCACCCAGTCGTGCTTGTCTTTTGTGCGCCTATTCCAGTTTGCTGCAAATAGTTCGGGGGACCTGGGTTTAATCCCAGGTCACATCATACCAAAGACTTTAAAAATCGTACTTGATACCTCCTTGCTTAACACTCAGCAATATAAGGTACGTATCAAGGGTAAAGTGGAGCAATCCAGGGAAAAGAGTAGCGTCCTCCCCTACACCTCGGTGTAGTAGCTATTGAAAAGGGAGTCTTCTGGTCACCCTTGACCACGGTCGCTAACTTTACTTTTGCTGACGGGCTCATTGGCCTAGTGGGTAGAGTGTTCGCCAATGGTCCGGGAGACCTGTGTTCAATCCCAGGTCACATCATACTAAAGACTTTAAAAATAGTACTTGATACCTCCTTGCTTAACACTCAGCAATATAAGGTACGTATCAAGGGTAAAGTGGAGCAATCTAGGGAAAAGAGTAGCGTCCTCCCCTACGCCTCGGTGTAGTAGCTATTGAAAAGGGAGCCTTCTGGTTGCGTTCGACCACGGTCGCTAACTTTGCTTACTTACTTAGAATCTGTTTTACGATTTCATCCCCCTTTCCACAAAACCTAAACATACAATTTTTCTGAATCTGCCTATGTCATTTGTCAGTGTTGCTGATTTTATTTTTTATGCGGCGAACTGTTCCATCTCTCTCTCTCTCTCTCTCTCTCTCTCTAACTCTAATTAATCTACATTTACTATTCTCCTCAGTCTTGTATAATCTAGCTTTAAATTAATTAGTTCTTATAACGTTACTAGTGTCCTGGATATGACACGAAACAATCTGATGGTGAGGTTCCAGTAATGCTGGAGCTTTGGGAAATGCGGAATGCCTCTTCATTGCCATCGCTCCCAGATCCACTGTGGTTCGGAGTGGTAGCACCTTATAGGGTCCTATCGATGGGTCAAATAGAACTAAACTGTATACTTATGCTAAATTGAATTGCTTGAAATAGAACTGTTTTATGTTAAAACAGCGTACTTATGCTAAACTGAACGGTTTGAAATAGGACTGTTTTGACATTTAACTGAAACGTTTTGACATTTAACTGTTTGTAAAGAAAAACTAAACTTATACTAAACTGAATTGTTGGAAATTTGATTCGGCGTTAAATGACCCGAAAAGGGTTGATATGCCGTAAAACAAAACAACCAACCAAAACTTATAACGTTAATCTGTGCTGCAATTAATGACAATTTAGTTTCACTCTTCAGATTTCCTCTGCGTAACCATATCCAGGTCATTTTGTGTGCAATTTCCTTAATTTGTTTTCAGCTGTATCGCTGTAGTTGTTTTCTTCCAATTTTTTTCTCGCGATTTTATAATTGCTGTTTTTCTGTTTGTTCGTGTGTTATTTTTTTTTTTATGTCGTAACAAATTTTGGCCGTTGAAACGAGTCTCTTTTTGATCTTTCTTGTGTATTCTTGCAGTGCCTGAATTGCCTTACCCACGCAATCCTCAATGCTGGCAAGTCCTCTTCTGCCTTTATTTCTTTTAACATATAGTCTGTCCTCGTCATCTCTAAGATGAGATTCCATTTCTCTCTTTAAGTTTCCCCTTCTTATCCATGTGAAAGTTTCCTCGTATGAAATTTCCTTAATTTGTCACTTGTAGTTTTTATGCATTTGTTTTTTTTTTCCCATTTTATTTTCTATATATTTTATTTTTCCCAGTCGGCCGAGGCTGTAGAATACACCGACTACTTCTCTGCAGAAGGGTAAGACTCCCCCCCAACGAGTGTCCTGGATATGACCCTAATCAATCTGATAGTGAGGTTCCATAAATAATGGAACTTTGGAGAATGCGGAGTACCCCTTCATTGCTATCACTCCCAGGTCCACTTTGGCCTAGACGGAGTAACACTTGGTAGGGTCCTGTCTATAGGTCAAATAGAACCAGTGAACTTTCGCTAAACGGAATTACTTGAAATAGGAGTGTTTTGACATTTAAACTGAACACTTATGCTAAACTGAATTGCTTGAAATAGAACTGTTTTGATAGTTAAATGTCGAAACATTTCAGTTAAATGTTTGTAAATGGGAACTGTACATGTATTAAACTGAATTGCTTGAAATAGAACTGTTTTGATTGTTAAATGTCGAAACATTTCAGTTAAATGTTTGTAAACGGGAACTGTACTTGTATTAAACTGAATTGCTTGAAATAGAACTGTTTTGATAGTTAAATGTCGAAACATTTCAGTTAAATGTTTGTAAACGGAAACTGTACATGTATTAAACTGAATTGCTTGAAATAGAACTGTTTTGATAGTTAAATGTCGAAACATTTCAGTTAAATGTTTGTAAATGGGAACTGTACATGTATTAAACTGAATTGCTTGAAATAGAACTGTTTTGATAGTTAAATGTCGAAACATTTCAGTTAAATGTTTGTAAACGGGAACTGTATTTCTATTAAACTGAATTGCTTGAAATAGAACTGTTTTGACATTTAACTGTTTATAAACAAAATCTATATTTATACTAAACTGAATTGTTTGAAATTTAATTCGGCGTGAAATGAACCGAAAAGAGCGGATACGCCGTAAAACAAAACAACCAACCAACCATATTTTTTTATTGTAGTTTGTCTGTACGTCCTTAAATTTTTTCCGTTGATATTGTTCTTACAAGCGACTGTAATCAACCTTTCTTTGCTCTTTTTATATATCTCTCGAGTCTCTGAAATGTAACCACGCAATCCTCTTCCTCCTTCTTTTCTTGTTACATAGAGCCTGTCTATGTCATCACACGAGTGTAAAGCTTTGTGCAAGAAGGATTCCGAGTATTTTACAAAAGACTCTGTGCAGGTATTTATTTATTTTTATCTCTTATTATTAATTTTCTGCTGTAGTGTTTAATAGTTTGTTCTTCTGAAGTACTCCTTTCTTACTTTTTCTTCCGCCTTCTTTTCTTTTAAAATATAGTCTCACCACATCATTCCTCAGGTGTAAGGCCTTGTTTATCGTCATCTATTTTCTCGTTCTGAAGATATTGAAAGTTCTGAGTTGGTTTCTTGTCCAGCTTTAAAAAGATCCCGATTATCTTACAAAAGAGATTTTCCGGATATTTATTCTTTTGATAAAGTTTGTGCTGCAGAGTATTTTCCAAAAGTTCGTCTGAAATATCTTTCACTTATTCTTTTTATCATTCGGTTTGTTTTACGTTATCAGCTTCTAAGATTCCCAGGTATTTGAAGCTTTCTATTTCTCCGAGCTCTCAGACACTTTCTTGATTGGGTAGTTCCACCCTTTTGTTGTTCCTCTTTTCCCTTTATTCATTATAAACATTGTGCATTTCTCATTTCCAATTTCTATTCAACCATCTTAGTTGAAGATCCTAACTTTTGTCTTAGGTTGGTTGGTTGGTTGGTTGTTTTGTTTTACGGCGTATCAACCCTTTTCGGGTTATTTAACGCCGAATCAAATTTCAAATAATTCAGTTTAGTACATGTACAGTCCCCGTTTACAAACAGTTAAATGTCAAAACAGTTCTATTTCCAACAATTCAGTCGACCACAAGTACACAGTTTAGTTCTATTTCAAACAGTTCGGTTTAGCATAAGTACGCCGTTTCAATATTAAAACAGTTCTATTTCAAATAATTTAGTTTAGCATAAGTATGCAGTTTAGTTCTATTTGACCCATAGATAAGACCCAATCAGATGCTACTACTCCAGGCCAGAGTGAACCTGGGAGTGATAGCAATGAAGAGGTACTCCGCATTCCCCAAAGATCCCTTATTACTGGAACTTCATCATCAGATTGTTTAGTGTCATACCCAGGACACTCGTTGGGGGGAGGGTCTTACTACTCAGCAGAGAAGCAGTCAGTGTATTCTACAGCCCCAGCCGACTGGGCAATTATTTTTGGGTGGGGGTGGCCAATTCTTTATACGTCAAAAATTTTGATATCATCCATATACATATTATTATCATCATTATTATTATTATTATTCCTTTGGAATTTTTTCACACCAGCGTTAGCTGATGGTTTCTCATTGGAGTTTGAGTGACAGCAAGTCTCCTCAAGTCTCCAGGATTCTTCTCAGTATTCTGCCCGATCTTAATAATGCTGTAGTTTGGATAGTCTCCTCTTGTGCTTTTATTTCCAACTCTTCTAGTCCCTTCACCAATCTTTTGTGAATGGTTCCAAGTGCTCTAATTAAAATTAGTATCACTGTCCCCTTCATGTTCCATAGTTTTTTTTAGTTCTCTAACAAGGTCTCTTTTCGCTTTCTTTTAATTTTACTCTGTGGTCTGCTGAGACGGCAAAGTCCACTATTCGGCCGGTTCTCTTTTTCTTGTTGACTATTACTTGGTCTGGTTATCTGGCCGAAATTAGGTGATCTGTTTGTATATAATAATCCCAGAGAAATTTGTGCGTTTCATTTTTTGGACGGATTCCGGGTTTGGCATATACCACTTGTTCGTATGGTCAAATGTAAATTTCTTGCACAATTACCAGTGGATCACCTTCCCCACCTAGTCATGTCTTGTCTTATAATTTTTTGCGCTAATTTGCAGCATTCGCTAATTATATGATTGATCGTTTCGTCTCTTATCATTATTTTACTCTTTTGAGAGTTTTTCACACCAGCCTTAGCCGAGGGTTTCTCACTGGAATTTAAATAACAGCAAGTCTCTTCAAGTCTCCAGGACTCTTCTCAGTATTCTGACCAATCTTAACAATGCTGTAGTTTGGATGGTCTTCACTTGTCCCCTTAATTCCAAATCCTCCAGTCTCTGTAACAATCCTTTGGTGATTGTACTAAGAGCACATTATTATTATTATTACTATTATTATTATTATTATTATTCCTTTACAGTTTTTCACATCAGTGTTAGCTGATGGTTTTTCACTGGAGTTTGAGTGACAGCAAGTCTCCTCAAGCCTCCAGAGCTCTTCTCAGTATTCTGGCCGTTCTCAGCAATACGGTCATTTGGATAGTCTCTACCCGTCCGCCAACTTCCAAGTCCTCCAGGCCTTTTAATAATCCTTTAGTTATTGTGCCAAAAGCACTAATCACAATTGGTACAATCGTCACTTTCATGTTCCACAGCTTTTTCAATTCTCTAGCAAGGTCGACGTACTTATTCTTCTTTTCACATTCTTTCAGTTTTATTCTATGGTCAGCCGGGACAGCAGAGTCCACAATTTTGCTAATTCTCTCTCTCTTTTTTTTTTTTTTGTTGATTATTCTAATGGTTTGGTTTGGTTTGTTGGGTTTTATGGCATATCAACCATTGTAGGTTATTTAAAGCCAAATCCATTTTTATGTAAATAATCTGTTCTATTGAAAACAGTTCAGTTTAGCTTAAGTACACAGTTTAATTGTCAAAATCATTTCCATTTCAAACTATTCAAGCAGTTATATGTAATAATTCAGTTAAGTGTAAATACAGTTTTAATGTCGAAAAACAGTTCTATTTGAAATAATTCAGTTAAGCATAAGCACGCAGTTTAAGTGTAAGTACGGTTTAATTGTCAAAAACGTTTCTATTTCAAGCTAATCAGTTTACTCAATTCATTTTAGCATAAGTATGCTGTTAGTTCTATTTAACCCATAGATAGGGCCCTTATCAGGTGCTACCACTCCGGGCCAGAGTGGACCTGGGAGCGATGGCAATGAAGGGGTACTCCGCATTTCCCAAAGCTCCAGCATTGTTGGAACCTCACCATCAGATTGTTTAGTGTCATATCCAGGACACTCGTTAGGGGGGGGTCTTACCCCTCTGCAGAGGTGCAGTCAGTGTATTCTACAGCCCCAGCTGACTTGGCAAGATTATTCTAAGGTCTGGTCTTCAGGCTGAGATTAATTAAATTGCTGTTATTCAAAATAAGAAAACTTACCCTGAAGTCATGTTCTTTTACGCCATAACTTGGCTTTACGTAAAGAGGAGTAAGAAATTGTTGATGAGATCTTTGTTTATTACAGCATTTCTCAGCTCCAAATTCCATTCCTATATCTTGGCTGAAGATTCTACAAGTTTCTTTGAAGCAAATGTAGAAAATGTAAATGTATTAGATAGCCCAGAAAGTAATGGTATGTTCTTCTTACGTTGACATTTACTAACTCAAAACAGTTTGCGATAATTAACCGATTACATAACATTTCACACTTTTTATAGAGTAAATCTTCTTTTACAAATTGTCGTAATTTTCTAATTTTTTACTCTTTACATGTTGAACTTGTCAACACAGAGAAAAACAACTTAAAAAATGTGATTTTTTTTCTTTCTTTTTTTTCTATAGAGAAATATTGACACAATAGTTTGCAAGCAAACAGTGCGCCAGCCTTGTCTGTATACAATTCGAAGCAAGGACAGACCAGTTGTGAATGTAAAGGTCACAAAATATTGAGGATATAAGCACTGGAATTGGGAGGGGGGGTTGAATATGTCTTATTCTATAAAATTCAATTGCATTTAAGTACAAATTATAAATTGATAGTTTCAAGCTGACAATTACAACTTTGCTGCCCGCTTTTAAATAGCGCTAGAGATGCGCGGACACTTGCCCCCCATCTCACAAAGCATACAAATAAGACATGCAGGACAGTGCAGTAGAAATAAGGTTGGTTGGTTGGTTGGTTTTTATTGCATATCAACCCTTGTAGGTTATTTAACGCCAAGTCCATTTTTATGCAAATAATCAGTTCTATTTCAAACAATTCACGAGTACACAGTTTAATGGTCAAAAACATTTCTATTTCAAGCTATTTAGTTTATTCAAACAGTTCTAATTCAAACAATGCAGTTTAGTATAAGCATGAGGTTTAGTTCTATATAACCCATTGATATGGCCCTATCAGGTGCTACTGTTCCGGGCCAAAGTGGAGCAATGGCCATGAAGATGTGCTCCACATTCCCTAAAGCCCCAGCATCACTGGAACCTCACCATCAGATTGTTTAGTGTCATATCCAGGGCACTCATTGGCGGCGGGGGGTCTTACCCCTCTGCAGAGGTGCAGTCGGTGTATTCTACAGCCCCAGCCGACTGGGCAATGAAGAAATAAGGACGAATTCATAAGCAGTGGTCTTCTATAGGTTCCTTGACATAACAGTGTTGGCCGATCAGCAAAGATCTACATACATCAGCTCTGTTCGGACACCAGATGCAGTCTAGAGGACCTGTCAGGAGGAATGGACGATAGGGATGTATGGAGAGAGAGAGAGAAAGAGAGAGAGAGAGAGAGAGAGAGAGAGAGAGAGAGAGAGGGAAGAGAATTAAGTATATTTAAGAAATCACACAATCATAAATTCTATTCTGTTTAATTAAAATCGTTGTGTGTAAAAAAGAAAATTTTTCTTACAATGTCAAACTCCCTCATCCAGATAGGCAGTTGGTCATAAATTTTGGAGAATGGGAGATTGGCAGTGTAATGAAGGTCAAATCAAAATACAGGATGATGAGAAGGAGTATTGTAATATAATTGCGGAGGGATTTCGTTTTATATATCTTGCCTTTCGGTTTAGTTAGGCTGAGAACCTTTCGCTTAGTGTATGGGTTAGTTGAAGTGCAGGTGTTCACGCGCACACGGGGTCCGAAAGTGAACGCAATAGCGCGACTGGAGTTCGAACTCGCTTACTACGATTCCGCAGTCCATCGCTTTAACCATTACACCACGAGGACACCCCAAGGATGGGTTTGGTATATAATAATCCACGAATGATAAAAATCCAATAAAAACCCCAGATAAGAAATGAGACCGGGGACGTAAAGGACGTCATGCCTGGAAGCGCTGAGGATTTGGGGGATTTGAAAAAAAAAGCAGTAAGTTGAGTTTCGGACTTAGACGGGGCAAGTCGATTTTTGGTCTCGCCGAAGCCAGACCAGTAGTTTGTGGCGGAGGCCGCACGTGGTGGGGTTCAGATGGAAAAGTCAGCATAGAAAGAAATTGTGTCTCTCTCTTTCCTCATGTAGAAAAACCTTAAACTCAAAAAGGTAATAAAAAGTTTCGTACTTGAACCAATTTCGAGTGTTTTCGGATTCCTATATGTTTATGAACATTCTCTGAAGAAATGTACATTTCACGTGTCCGTATCTTGGTCGTATGTTTTTGGACGTGGAGCTTGATATGTAACAGTATTTAACCTAATGAATGAATTGGCGGCCCTCGTGGTATAGTGGCTAACTGCGGTCTCGATATAAGTGAGTTCGAACCCAGCAGCGTTATCACGGTCACTTTCGAACTAAGACATTTAGAAAAGCAATAACCCCCTTATCCCCCCCAGCAATGGGTTACATAATTTAACTACTATACTTCTACAAGTATGGGTTTGTTTTCTTTGTTTAAAGGCATATCAACCTTTGTAGGTTATTTAATGCTAAATCCTTTTTATATACATATATTAAATATGTATAATTTGGTTTTATGTCATATCAACCATTGTAGGTTATTTAATGCAAAAGCCATCCTTCGAGAAGAACAATAGCGGTATTATTTAACCCATAGCTAAGAGGATATTGGGGTTCATGCCTTTTCCAAGAGTATTTGTCCGAAAGTGAACGCAATAGCGCGACTGGAGTTCGAACTCACTTACTACGATTCTGCAGTCCATCGCTTTAACCATTACACCACGAAGACACCCCAAGGATGGGTTTGGTACATAATAATCCACGAATGATATGCCATTGAACGAAAAAACCAAACCAACCAATGAATGAATAAAAAGAATGGCAAAGAAAAAAGTTTAGGATAAACTGAAGAGGGTTTGGTGTAGAAATATAAAACAAGGCGAGAAGATTAGAGGTATGAGTCAAACATTTCAGAATCTTTCTCCTACACAATTCTATTTTTTCAAGTTTCTTGAAAATAAACTGTTTCAAAACTGAGCGGCCGCAGAAAAAGTTTTTCGAGATTTTATTGCCGTCAAGAAAAATTATCTTTTAAGTCACAGTTATTGGATTATCTGCCATTGCATGAATTTTCCGACCGTTTAAAGACGAGACGTGAATAGTTATCATAAAGATGGGGACAAAAAGATGAGAATATAATTCTTTTTCTATTAATATGCAAAGAGAAGAAGACATGAGTTTTGTCCTTCTATAAACGTCTCCTTCAGAAGCCTTATGTCGTTGGAACATTCACAATCCTGCTTTGTGCTGTTCACACATTTGACAGCATCACCTGCGGCTCTCCCAGTCTTGCCGGCTCGTCAATATCTCTCTCCCTACGTTGTGTTTGTTTTTTGTTTTTTTTTAAAAACATCTGCCTGCAGCCAGGTTTGGTCGAAACTGTATAAGGTACCGGTCAACTACACAAAGAAAAATAAAACAATAAAAAAACCCAAACCAACCCGGGAATACACTTGTTTCTTTATTCATTCGAGTTTATTCTCATGGGGAGTGGCTTGATTATGCTAAGATCAATAAATAATTAAGCGAAACTAGACCAGCTACAGTAGTGACGTAGTCAAACTACAAAAACCTACTGATACCAAGGAGTAGGGAAGACCGGGTTCTTAAACCTTGGTGTAGCAACCAGTAGAGGAGAAGAAAAATTCAAACCAGCGATAATTTCGTTTAAGAACTGACCTAATGTCTCATCAAGTCAGTGATGGAGGGGTTGAACTCTCTCTCTCTCTCTCTCTCTCTCTCTCACACACACACACACATATGCACTCACACACACAAAGCTTACTTTTATGTACCTTCGTTCCTGTTTTGTTACATAATGAACGCTTTTCCCACGTGTAACCCCCAGAACTAAAGTACTTTAAAATATGATATCCTAACGCCGAAAATTCATGCTTATTATGGACATTAAAAAACTAGCCTTTTTATCTCCATCGAGCAAACATACGATAGTGTCCAAATCATTTGTATTGAAAAAAAAAAACTCCCTTTTTTGTATCTTTGTTCCTGTTTGGTTACACGTTAATAAAGTTATGTTATAAGAATTTTCTTTTGGATTTCTTCCGGAACAGAACTTAATATTTTATGCGTATGTGTATTATGAGTTATAAATCACATAATCTTAAATTCGCACAGAGGCATAAATGGTATTGCTAGCGCAACTGGGTTTGAACGTGGTGAACAGAAAGAAGACTAAGTGGGTCTCAGTGAGTGGTACAGCATCTTTCAGAAGTTGCCAGAAGTTATATTAGCTTGTCTTTTGGCTGTTGCAACAAATTCCTAGGACGACTGAAGAGCTACCACCTACTTGTATACAAAAGGCCTGGCAACTCTCTTGTCAAAAGAGGTGTCTTTAGTTGTATTGTTCGTAGTAGTATTAAAAGAACAAGAAGAATTGTTATAGTTATTATGTAGGAAATGTACGTCTGGCGGTGTTTCTGTACCCAACGAAAGACTTGTTTGCATGAGAAAAAAAAAAAAAATAGCAAGTCACGTGACTTTGTAAATCTAGGGGAAATAGATAACATTTTCTAAAGGTCGACTATGGGGTTAAGAGCTGCGCTTAATTTGCTCGTATATATATATATATATATAAATATATATATATATATATATATATATATATATATATATATATATATATATATATATATATGCGTTTCATAAGAAGGAAAGATACTCGACGTCGCCCGCTTTTGAACAGCGCTAAATATAGTCTTAGCTAGTATATTTAGCAGCTCGTGAATTCGGTTTATTGCGACATAATGCCGGATGAGAAGAAATGAGAGACAGAAAATTCTGTTACACCAATCTTCTAAGTAGAAGAGAGCTGGTGTGCTAGCTTTCATTGATTAATTGTTTGGCGGATTGATTTTAATGGCATGTCAACTCGTTTGGGGTTATCTTATGCCTGGAAGTTAGGAAATCGGGGGTTAGGTAATCGGAGGTTAGGCAATCGGGTTTATTGTACTTTCATATTTGAATTTTTTGGGTAGTCGTTTCTTTGGTTTGTTTTTGGTGGTACATTAAGCACAATATTCAATTACTGTGAAGTAAATGTGTATAAGATATTGATAAGAGAGTTCAACATTCTGATTCATTTGAAGAAAGTCCAGCAGGTTGGGAATCTGTTCAATGTTCTCCAAAATCTCTACACATGTTTTTTTTTTTGTTTTCACATTGTCTTATGAATTCTTGGATACAACTTTCTTCACATACTGTGATATTCACAGGTGTTTGGGTCACTGAAAAGAGTTCACATAGGACACTACGCAAACAAATGATCCCTAAATCAATTAAAAATAGTTTTAAAAAAAACTCCAAACAAACTATTCATTCATTCATTCAATCAAGAGAGAGAGAGAGAGAGAGAGAGAGAGAGAGATAAAAACAGGATTTGACATTAAATAACCCACAAAGGTAGAGATGCTATAAAACCCCAACAAACCAAACGAAACTTCATTTGCACACAGTTAAATAGTTTCAAATTGAATTACCATGACCAGAAAATCCAGCAAGCACTATGCATGATATACAGAACCACTGGACAGCTGTTTCGACTTTTTTTAGGTCTCATCAGCTGTGTATATCGTGATCTTCGTCACTGGAAATCGAACCAATGACCACAGACGGCAGAGCCACAACTCTACCACTGAGCCACTTGTCCACATCGCAAACAAACGACGTTGAATTAACTGTCCAGTAGTTCCGTATGTTGCGGATTCTTGCCGGATTTTCTGGTCTTGGTAATTCAATTTATAATATAATTCCTCTATCTAAAATGTAAAAAATAGTTTCAAGTATTGCTTTTAAATATTAGAACATCAATCTATCAAGTATTCCTATCTAATATAAAGAATTTGCTCACAGATGTATGGTTTCAAATAAGCATTAAAAATAATACTTAGTAAATGATTGAACAGTTCTATTTGATCTATGAATGAGACCCTTACAGGTACTACCACTCCGAGTCACAGTGGACCTGGGAGTAATGGCAAGGAAGGGCTATTCTACATTCCTTAAAGCTCCTGGTCTCACTATCAGCTGTATTTTTATGTCATACCCTGGACACTCGTTAGTACACTCGTAAGTAATGGTTATCGTCGTAGGAAATGGACACGGCGACACGAGTTCAAATCCTGGACGAGACTGATTGCATTTCACATAGCACTAATACCCTTGGGAAAGGTATGAATCCAATTATTCTCCCTCCAGCTATGGGTAAGTAGTAGGGCAGACTCGTGTCGCCGTGTCCATTTCCTACGACGATAACCATTACTCCACGGGCACCTCCATCGGGCAGGATATGACACAAGGTTAATTTTTAAGCGGAGTTTAACAGGTTTGAATTCAGAGTTTTCCTTCTCCTAGACTAGCTGCCTCACCAAGGCTGAAGAACCTAGTCTGCCCTACTATTTATCCATAGCTGGAGGGAGAACAATTGGATTCATACCTTTCCCGAGGGTATTAGTGTTATGTGAAATGAAATCGTTATGTATATGCGCGGAAGCACGAGCGTGAATGTATCTGTATAGGCGTTGTGTATATGCATGTCTATGCCAGAGAAGGCAAGCTTATCTCTTGGGGTGTGTTGGGGGGGTACAGGTAGTTGGTTGGTTGGTTGGTTGGGTTTTACGGCATGCCAACCCATCGGGTTATTTTATGCCGAAAACATTTTTATTTATTATTTTTATTTTGTATAATTTTTATGCGTATAGTTATTTGAACGCTATAAACAAATACCAACGACATCAAAAATAAAACGATATGCAGGCTTGAATTGTCTGCTGAAGTCAGCATTTTATTTTTTATATAATTAATTTGTAGGTCTATGTGCCTACAGCCTTGATAGAAGGCCAATTCTTTTCAGGAATTCTATTGTGTTTTTAGGGTTTATTTTCTCAAATAATTCCTTCATACTATTAACTTTATAAATTTTTTTCCGGATGCGAGATAGATTTGTACATTTTATTAAAATATGCCTAATTGTGTAATGGTTTCCGCATGGACATGTAGGAGGAGGTTCTTCTTTTAGAATAAAGTCGTGCGTTAATCTAGTGTGGCCTATACGTAGTCGAGAAAGAATGGTTTCTTCTCTTCTAGTATTACTAGCTTCACGTTTTCTTTCTTTCCGAAGAGGCTCTTGTTGGCGGAGCTTGTTTTGGGCATTTTCATCCCAGGTGAAGGTTTGGTTTCTTTGTTTAATGGCATATCAACCTTTGTAGGTTATTTAATGCCGAATCTATTCTCATAGAAGAACAGTAGTGGTACTATTTAACCCATAGCGGGGAGGATAAGGGGGTTCATACCTTTCCCAAGGGTATTTGCCCGAAAGTGAACATAATCGCTCATTACGATTCCGCACCCGTTATATAGCTGGTGTGTAAAACTCTCAAGGAGTTAAATAATTATAGAAATAAAAATTAACATGAATAAAAATGAAGACCTAATATTAACACATACACACACACACACAAACAAACAAACAAACAAACAAACAAAAGAGTTTTAATTATTGTCTATTTTGAAAATATTTTTAACAGCCAAGCTTGTCATTATCGAATGAAATGTCAATAGAAAACATTTGGATTTCCAAATCATATGAACGCTAGGAATAACGTTCGTGTGTCTATCAATGTAACTGTAAATGTACTTGAAATAAAAACCCCTTGGTTATGGCCAATGGGATGAATATATATATAAACTTTTGATTACCAACGCTTATGTATCTATTTTCCATGCTCTCTGTCTCTCTCTGTCTGTCTGTCTCTGTCTCTGTCTCTGTCTCTCTCTCTCTCTCTATATATATATATATATCAAGAGAGAGAGAGAGAGAGAGAGCATCAATCATTATAAAGATTAATTATTTGCCTTCCAAATTAAAGTCTGATTGAGGCAGCATCGTTCGTAGCTAGCACAATTTCCCTTTCTCTCCCCCGCCCCCAACGCCGTGTCTGTTGTTAAAAAAGATTAGTCAGCCGTAAGTTTTGGTCGAAACACTATAAATCACGAGCTCAGTTCGATAAAGAAAAAATGGAAACAAACGACGTCAACAGTACACTTGTTTTTATTCACTCTTCAAGCATCCCTAGTGGATAATAGAGGCGTTGGAGCAGTTCTAGTGAGGGAAAGTTTGAGCAGTCCTAGTATAGAGCATTTGACACTCTTCGGACTAAATGAGTAGGTCCTAATTATCGCGCTCTCGTACAGTGGATAAAGACTTGGTCGCTGGTCAGTTTTCTCCTCGCTCTGGTATTTATCGATGCGTCCCACCAACGCTCGAATATGGCACAAGGCCGTTTTTAAGGTGGGTCCGGTCGCAGGGCCGAAGCCCACACGCGTCCGGCAAGGCCAAAAATACCTTCGGCCCCGTCGGCATTCCCATTTTTGGGGCGCCTCAGGTGCCAGGCAATAACCCCCCCAAGGGGCTAAAAGCCTGGGGGGACGGCCCCCTGAAGCCGGAGAAAATCTCCAGTGCCGAGGCACACCCGGCAGAACCGCCCAGAGGTAAGACGGCCTACCGAATGCAACCCAACAACTGGAGAGGAAAGGCCACACACAAACGCCCTGGCTAACTGTGAACTCTGGTTTCTTGAATTACCACTGGAACTGGCGACCTACGATCGCTTTACTACTCGAATTTGGGTCGGTTGTCCTTTCTGCCTCACTCACAATTTTATTCCCAGCGAGAAATCCTTTTCTTTCTATTTTACAATCTATCAAATTTGTTTAGCTATAATACTACTATACACACACATCCATGCACATATATATATATACACTACCTGTACCTGGGATGGGGGTGTCCTCGTGGTGTAATGGTCAAAGCGATGGACTGCGGAATCGTAGTACGCGAGTTCGTACTCCAGTCACGCTATTACGTTCACTTTCGGACAAATACCCTTGGGAAAGGTATGAACCCTCTTATCCTCCCCAGCTATAGGTTAAATAGTACCACTACCGTTCTTCTAGGAGAATAGCTTTGGCATTAAATAACCTATAAAAGTTGATATGCCATTAAAAACAAAGAAACCAGAAACCAAACACCAGTTATAACTGGCGGTTTTTCAAATGTTTTTTTTTTTTTTTATCGACATTTTATTCGATAAAACCGCCAGTTATAACTGGTGTTTGGTTTCTGGTTTCTTGGCTGTTAAAAAATATTTTCAAAATAGACAATAATTTAAACTCTTTTGTGAGTGTGTGTGTGTGTGTGTGTGTGTGTGTATTAATATTAGGTCTTCATTTTTATTCATGTTAATATCTATTTCTATAATTATTTTACTCCTTATGAGTTTTACACACCAGTTATAACTGGCGGTTTTTTTTTAGAAAATCTGCACATTTTATCCAGGACTCTCCCAAGTATTCGAGTTGGTTTTAACAGTAGGATAATCTCATTTCTTCCCCTGATCTCCAATTACTTTTCCACTTTTTTGGAAATCATTCAAAGAGCAGCAGCAACAATTAGTATCACCTTTATTTTCATGTTCCACAGTTTTTCAACTGTTTGCTAAGATCTTAGAATTTATCTTTTATGCTTTTTGCACATAATCAGTTTTTGCTTTGACCAAACTGGTTCTTATGACATTATTGTGCGCTGTTTTTTTAAAAAGAAATTCAGTTTCTCTTTTCAAGTTTCCTCTTCTTAGCCATGTCCAGGTCATCTCAAATACAATTTCCTAAATTTGCTGCTCGAAGTATCCATAAGTAAATAAGTAAAGTTGGCGACCTAAGTCGAGGGCAAACAGAAGGCTCCCTTTTCAATAGCTACTACACTGAGGTATTGGTGAGGGCGCAACTCCTTTCCCATGACTGCTCCACTTTACCCTTGATACTTACCTTACATTGCTGAAACTTAAGCAAGGAGGTATCAAGTATAATTTTTAAAGTCTTTGATATGACACAACCTGGGATTAAACCCAGGTCTCCCGGACCATTGGCGAACACTCTACCTACTAGATTGTTTTAATTGTTTTTGTTTTTTTGTAGTATTCGATTGCCCCGATATCAAATGTTGATTTTAAGAAGAGTTAGGCCTCACCACTTGGAGAACTGGTGCAACATAATGTAATATAATGGCCGAGGGATTTTGTTTTATATATCTTGCCTTTCGGTTTAATTAGGCTGAGAACCTTTCGCTTAGCGCATGGGTTAGTTAGGTGCAACATGAGCGCAGGTGTTCGTGCGCGCGCAGGTAGGATGTGTCATGCAGAGATGTCAAAATAAAAATCCCAGATAGGAATTATGACCGGGGGATGTGAATGACGTCATGCACCGGAAGCGTGCACGGAGGATTTTGGGGATTTGAAAAAAGTCAGTGAGTTGAGTTTTAGCGTCCGCAGAAGACGGTTGACTTTCGGAGCTCACCGAGGCCTTGAGGCGGGTGCCGCGCGTGGTGGGGTGCAGATGGAAAAGTCAGCGTAGAAAGATTGTGTATCACTCTCCTTATGTCGAAAAACCCTTTAACTCAAAGGTAATAAAAAGTTTCGTACCTGAACTAAGAAGTCGTAAGTGTTTTTCGTGTTTCGGGATTCCTATGTTATCTATATATATGTTATGAACATTCTATGTACATTTCACATATCCGTATCATGGGTATGTTACAATAAGCTTACTCCTATTTTATGCAATCAGAGATAAACTAAACTTAATTTGTATTATTTTATGAAGGGATGAAGGATTCAGGACATCAGAATTAATATTTGTACGAACACGAATTCTTCATTTCCACTTTCCTCACATTAGCAAAAACTGCGATGCCGAGTGAAAGAAAGAGCCGTTAGAGTGACACTGGCCTTAAAGAAATTGGACGGTTCTCAGGGAAATTCTTCTGAAGGAAATTGGACGGTTCTTCTTGTTATAAATTCGTATTGTTATTATTATTCGTATTGTTATTATAATTGGACGGTTCTTCTTAAAGAAATTGGACGGTTCTTATTATAAATTCGTATTGTTATTATTATTCGTATCGTTATCATTATTCCTATTGTTATTATAATTGGACGGTTCTTCTTAAAGAAATTGGACGGTTCTTATTATAAATTTGTATTGTTATTATTATTTGTATCGTTATCATTATTCCTATTGTTATTATAATTGGACGGCTCTTCTTAAAGAAATTGGACGGTTCTTATTATAAATTTGTATTGTTATTATTATTTGTATCGTTATCATTATTCCTATTGTTATTATAATTGGACGGCTCTTCTTAAAGAAATTGGACGGTTCTTATTATAAATTTGTATTGTTATTATTATTTGTATCGTTATCATTATTCCTATTGTTATTATAATTGGACGGCTCTTCTTAAAGAAATTGGACGGTTCTTATTATAAATTTGTATTGTTATTATTATTTGTATCGTTATCATTATTCCTATTGTTATTATAATTGGACGGCTCTTCTTAAAGAAATTGGAGGGTTCCCAGGGAAACACCAGTAAAAAGAACACGTAACCTATATCCCAGTCCGCTTTTATTGAAGATCTTGAACATTCATATGTAAAAAAATCATATTACCGTCTTGTATCGACCCACACCGTGCCCGACCCTTTATTTTCCTTTTTTCCCCCCTATAGATTAGGATCCCAGTCCCACCTAGGGCAGGTCCGACTTGTTTCCG
Organism: Sepioteuthis lessoniana; assembly: GCA_963585895.1. Lineage (NCBI taxonomy): Eukaryota > Metazoa > Mollusca > Cephalopoda > Myopsida > Loliginidae > Sepioteuthis > Sepioteuthis lessoniana. The sequence continues at coordinate 27,440,457 of OY757926.1, read as the reverse complement.
GTTCTTTCGCCCCGGAAAACAGTCGGCCTCTAATTTTATAGACGGGGAGATGGGAGGGCAACCAAACGGGGGATTTTTCCTTGTTTTTTTGTTGTTGTATATATTTCGGGGTTTTTTCTCCCATCTCCATCATATGAATCCATTTGTAAAAAATCATAATTTGTAAATAAAATCATACATCACTTCCGGGGTTTTAAGTAGGACTTTCTCCATAGAGCAAATGTGGTATTTTGGTGGTAGCAGCGCGCAAGGCGACGGATGAATGACTATATATTGTATTGTTGAATGGGTCGGCGAATGTGGCTAGCTAGGTTCCCTTAGTAAAAACATAGATAAAGCAAGACCACACCCTTCCCCTTCCCCCCAAAACATAAGGCCTAGTGCCTTCCTGTAAAGTCTCTACAGGAAATAAACAGTAAAAAGAACACGTTTTAAAAATTGAAAGAAGGAGCGGCTTGTTGGGGCGTGACAGAGAAAAGACAGCTCAACAAAAAACAGCTTGGCACAAGACTCGAGGAAGTGTTTCCTTTTTGTCATGCATTACTGAACTTTGCGGCAGTTTGCGCTGCCTTTTTATTTCTTGCACTACATTTTCTTTTTATCTTCGAATTCTTGCCACTAACAGCTTTTGGCACAATCAGGCAGAATTCAACCACCTTTTGAACAAAGATAGGGAGGTTTCTTTATTTCCTGTTCATCAGTTTTATTCATCTGAACTTCATGTTTATTGTGATTGTAGTTACTCTCGTTGCCCTTAATTTTGCCGGAACGTTTTTTTAATTACGAAATTCGGCCGCTGTCAGCGCTTGATTTGAAAAATCAGTTAGAAGTGTGGCTTTGAAAAGTGGCTTAGCAACAGGAACCGGTTTGTAACAATATTGTAAGATTTTTTTTAAGACTTCTGCTTCAGGTCTGTTGAGCATTTTCGCTGTGCACTTCCCATGGTCCAATAATTAACGAGCTAGACTAGCAGAACATTACCAGTAACTTCGATTCTCAATGGATGCTCCATGATACTAGCTTTGTGTCAAAATAAGATGAGCTCAGTAAGTGACTGCTATTTGCACTATTTAACTGTAATATAAAATGATGCAAAGAAAAAGATATTTTTTAAATCGAAGATTTTTTTAACGAGTTGTTATATACAAGTCTCTACAGGAATGTAAACGTTTGTGTGTACCGTTTTGGTAATTTTTTCTTCTCGTCTTCTAAAATTTCTACAGTTTTATCAGCATCATACAATTTATATTATTTTTGTAGTAATGGTTGTAAGTTAAAGTCTTTTTCTTCTTTGTTGGTCGTTTATTTCCCCTGTTTTGTTTTTAGTCATCCATAGAAAAAAAATGCAATCATTTCTACTATTCTCGACATTGATTTATTAAGCTTGGCGAAGTACACTGCAAGACTGAATAAAAGAAAAGAAGAATGTTATACGAAATCGGTCTATAAAGCAATAACATTTTCTTTTTATGTTGGCAACCCTGATTGAAAAATCAACTAATCAACTCTGCAATACTAAGCTTAGTAAATATCAGTATTTTGAATAAAGACATGGTATAATCTTCCTATTTCCTTCACATTTGGTCTTGTGTCATACTAAGCTAAGCTGAGTAAATATTTTGAAATATGATGTAATATAATCTTCCTCATTTTCCACCGTTAAACCCAGTGTTATACTAAGCTAAGCTAAGCTGAGTAAATATCCCGCCTAGGATTTCTAATATTGATTTTCAAGAAAGTTGGCTTTTTCTCCATGGAAGCAGGGCGCAACAGGATTCTTCTTTGCAAAAAGGGCAATTCTAAATGTTATATCTATTCCTTCTTCTATCTCTATCCCCCCTCCTCTCTCTCTCTCTCTCTCTCTCTCTCTCTCTCTCTCTCTCCACATATATATATATACATCTTGGTCATGTCCTCCAGCTGACTCGCTAATCTCCATAGAAACGCCTCAGTTCTTTACGCGGCCGATTGAAATATGAGATGTCAAGATAAAACTAGAACAATCCTTGGTATTTATTTGGTTTAACTTAGGTCTTAGGGCTGTTGGTAGGGCTTAGAATACCTCGACTGAGGTATTCCTGCAGAGGAGTAAGGCACCCCAACCCAAATAGGGGGTGTCCTAGGTATAACACTAAACTACATGAGGATCCAGTCTCGGAGCTCTGGGGAGTGTGGGGTACTCCTTCATTGACATTACTTCCAGGTCCACTCTGAGTTGTATTACTCGTTAGGATCCAATCTCCAGGTCACATAGATGCGTTTTAAAATTATTCTTTATAGATGGAAGTACTTGATATATTACTGTGTGCGAATTGTTGGCGTTAATAATTTCTTGAAATTATAATTTTTCTACTAAAGGTTATTATTACTAGTTTCTTGAAATCATATAACTGTGCAAACAAATGATTATTATTCAATTCAAATAATTACTGGAATCTATATAACTGAATATAAATTATTCGTATAGGAATTCTTGAGACCATTAACTGTATAAAAACTATTTGCATTACATAGGAATACTGGACATTATAAAACTGAGAGCAAATAATATTTATTATACAGGAATATTTGATATGATATAACTGTGAACAATATCGGCATTAGATAGGAATACTTGATATCATATAACTGTGAGAAGATTATTCGTATTAGATAGGAATACTTGATATCATATAACAGTGAGAACATTATTTGTAAGAGATAGGAATACTTGATATCATATAATTATGAGAACATTATTCGTATTAGATAGGAATACTTGATACCACATAACTATGAACATTATTCGTATCAGATAGGAATACTTGATACCACATAACTATGACCATTATTTGTATTAGATAGGAATACTTGATACCATATAATTGTGAACATTATTCATATTAAATAGGAATACTTCCGATCATCAACTGAGTGAAAGTAATTTGTATTAGTTATATGATTTCAAGTATTTCTATTAAATGTAAATTATTTGCACACAGTTGACGATCGCAAGTATTTTTATCTGATACGAATAATGTTCATAGTTATATGATATCAAGTATTCCTATCTGATACGAATAATGTTCATAGTTATGTGGTATCAAGTATTCCTATCTGATACGAATAATGTTCATAGATATGTGGTATCAAGTATTCCTATCTGATACGAATAATGTTCATAGTTATGTGGTATCAAGTTTTCCTATCTAATAAATATCATTTGCTATGATATTATATAAAATATTCCTGAGTGCAGGAAATGTTTATAAACTAATAAAAAAATGAGGTGTAAAAAAGGATGGTAGTGGTAGACTGAAATATAGATTATTATGATTATAATCAAATTAGAAATGTATAAAAAATCGACATTAAATAATCCAGGAGTGAACATGTCGTTAAACAAATAAACCTTATTTAGCTATCTAATTTGGCAGATGTTTAAATATTGATTTTTATATATGATTTTATATGATTTTATATGATTTTCTATTTACAATATTGATAAAATATCGAAACGACCCGTAAATTTTAAAATAAATTTTTTTCCAATCTGACAATTTTTTCTTCGAGGAAAGCCTTCTGAATGCTAGGCCACGAAAATTAATCCTGAAATAATTATTTTCTTTTTATAAAGGTGCAAATACAATTTAATGTTGGGCTTTTATAAAAAAAAAAGTGGGGGTTATAGTAGCATAGTGGCATAGTGGTTAACGTACTGGACTACGACATCGTTGTAAGCGAGTTCGAACTCTAATCATGCATCCCAGCTATAGGTATGAACCCCCTTATCCTCCCAGCTATGGGTTAAAAAGTATCACCACTACTGTTCTTCTAGGAGAATGGCTTTAGCATTAAATAACCTGCAAAAGTTGATATGCCATTAAACAAAGAAACCAAACTATCTAATCATGCAATTACGTTCTCTTTCTGAGTCATACCCTTGGAAAGGTATGAACCCCACCCTTGTTCTCAGAGCTATGGGTTAAATAGTACCAATACCTTTTTTTGCACAAAGATGGCATTAAACAACACATTAAAAATAAAGAAAGATTCAGAAAAGGGCCTTAGATGGGTCCCATCTAAAACCTATTTTTTTATTAGTTTGTTGGGGGTTTTTTTTTGGGGGGGGTAAACAGCGCTTATGTCATTGATTGATTTCGTTTCTTTGTTTAATGGCATATCAATCTTCATGGGTTATCTAATGCCAACGTTATCCTTGTAGAAGAACAGTAATGGTACTATTTAACCCATACCCGGAGAATAAGTGAGTTTATGCCTTTCTCAAAGGTATAAGCCCGAAAGTAAACCAAGTGACGAGAGTAGTGTTCGAACTCGCTTAGTACAATATCGCAGTCTAGTACTTTAGTCACTCCACCACGAAGACTCTCCCCATGATATTGAAGCTAGGTTCTCAGTGGTTATCTCCCACTATTAATGATTTTCTCCTCCTCTTCCTCGGGATTAATAAAAAGATAAAAACAAGCGAAAGTGTAAATACATGTTGGAAAGTCAGAGATTGTTTTGACATTGGATTTATATCGTAAATATGGTTTGGTTTCTTTGTTTAAAGGCATATCAACCTTTGTAGGTTATTTAATGCCAAAGCCATTGTCCGAGAAGAATGTTATGAAATAGCCGAGGGATTTCGGTTCATGCCTTTGAGTTTAGTTAGGCTGAGAACCTTTCGGCTCAGCACATGGGTTGTTTGGGTGTAAGATTGAAGCAGCTGTTAACGCGGGTGCGCGCGAGCGGATGGAGGTGTCACTCAGATGTCATAACAGTCCGAAACGATACTGGGTGACAAGGTGCGGGTGACGTCACGCACCGGAAGCACGCGGAAGTTTGTGTGAGAATTTGAAGAAAATAAGGGTCGGGTTTTGGACGCCGAACGAGAAGGATCGATTTTGGAGCTCACAGGCACGAGGCGAACGTGCGCCCGATGGGGGCCGCTCGAGTTGGGGGCCAAATGAATAAGACAGCATAGAAGATTGTGTCTCTCCTCCTTACGTCGAAACCTTTAACTCAAAGTTAATAAAAAGGTTTCGTACCTGAACAAGAAGTAGTTACGTGTTTTTGAGATTCCTGTTCTTTATATGTTCTGTAGTAATGAACATTACATGTCTATTTTGCACATGGCCATATTCGTGTATATGGCTACGCAACAAGAACAGTACTGGTATTATTGAACCCATAGCTGGGAGGATAAGGGGTTCTTACTTTTCCCAAGGGTATTTGCCCAAAAGTGAACGTAATAGCGCAACTGGAATACGAAATCGCTTATTACGATTCCGCAGTCCATCGCTCGTAAATATCAAAAATCATATTATATATATATATATATATATATATATATATATATATATATATATATATATATATATATATATGTATGTATGTATGTATGTATTGAGCACTCTCCAAATTATATCGCACTTGGTTCGCCACAAACTCACAAAGTGAATTAGTGACAACCAACACTGTTATATATATATATATATATATATATATACATATATTAAGAAAAACAACAAAACCGGTCACATAGGATTATGAATTTATTTCCATCCTGTTACGCATTTTTGAAATTTCCAAAAACACGAAAAAAAATTAACAGGACTTCTTCAGATCTTTTAGATAAAAAAACTAGAATAGACACCGAAAAGTGGGAGTGGATAGAAGAGGGGTGAAGAGTTATCTCCTCATTAAGCCCACTTCCGTTTTAAATTTTAATTTCGGTTAGAAATGTAGTAAATTTATTTTATTTTAAGTAAATTTTTTTTTTAATTTTATTTTTTTTTCAATTACATTTTTGACCTAAATTACAGATTTTTTATTGAATTAGATTTAAACTTTAATTAATAATCTTACGTAATGATACAGTAATAGATATTTTATTTTAAACCAAAACAAATATTTCATTTATTTAAAATATTTTAAAATTTCAAAACTATTTAGAAACCATTAATCAGTTACATTTTTTATGAGTAGTACGTATGTATTATATTCTTTTTCACAATTTTCTATCTAACATTTTATTTTATTTATTCATTTACATTAATTCTCAATTTAACTCTATGCTTTTTTTAAAAACAAATTTTTTTGTTAATTATCTATTGCTTAAATTTAGCCCTATGTCTACACCTAGCTATTAATTCGCTTCTCTTATTTAATAATTTTTTTGGCTCTGGAAAAAGCAAAATGTGGATTTTTTCCTCAAGACACAGATTGCACCGACTATCGAAAGACTTTGGGGTATATATATATATAACTGACAAGTTACCTGAATAAAAAAAATTGGTCATGTAAAAAAAAAGTTGTTTTATTTTATCTTTTTTTTTTTTTAATCTAAATTTTTATTTTTTGTTTTTTTTAATTTTTGTTGTTGTTGTTGCCGGGACCAATCTGGTTGAGATGTACCGACTTAGGCTGAGCCACCAACCAGTTGCACTGGCTGAAAAAAAATAAATAAATAAAATAAAACAAAACATAGAAACATGCGGCTGTCTGCCCCAGCAAGCAAGCCCATGTTAATTATAAAGATGGGTACAGAAAGAGAGAACACCCAATTTTTTTGCATGATACATTTTAATTGTGTGGTTTTTATTTTTGTTGTGTTGTTGTTTTTTTTCTTTTTTGTGTTATTCATAAAAGGCCTCGACCAGTTGGTTGGGTCAGATAACTGCGCACTTCTCACTTGCGACAGCAGGTCGGTATTTGAGTCTAAACAGAAAGCTGATTTTCCAAGCAGGAATGTCCTCTCCAACTCGTTGTAACCCAATTCCTTTCTATTTGGTTACTTAAACAAACTAAGTACAATTAATATCGTCTCGGAGTTGAAGTAGTTGGATTCTAAACTTAAGCTTACAAAGCAAAAATGTCTAAAACAGAGAAAATGGGAAGACCATGTTGCGTTCAAGGGAGGAAATTTTATCTTTCTTTTAAAATCAGCATTCGAAATTCTGGCTCCCTCTTCCCCTGCTCACTACAGATGAAAAGAAACAGACAACTACCTCAGCAACCAAGCAAATATAAAATACATATCTACTAAATAAATATTACTACAACAAAATACTATTTTAACCGGGGAATGTGTGAAGATCGAATTGAAAAAAAATTCCTTAAAGGGTTTTCCTTGAAAACCAGCATTTGAAATCCTGGCATTTTAATTAGGTTCGAACCCTGTGCCAGTTGATAGAGTACCTCGAGTGGCGTAATAGCTAGAAAGCTAGACTAGCAGATCATTGTCAGTGAGTTCGGTTCTCACCGGGTGACTCATACTTCGGGCATTGAGCTAAACTAAGCTAATCTTAGTAAAAGACTACTACTCTTTCTATCTGTGAGCTAGACAAGCAGATCATTGTCAGTGAGTTCGATTCTCACCGGGTGACTCATACTTCGGGCCTTGAGCTAAACTAAGCTAATCTTAGTAAAAGACTACTACTCTTTCTATCTGTGAGCTAGACAAGCAGATCATTGTCAGTGAGTTCGATTCTCACCGGGTGACTCATACTTCGGGCCTTGAGCTAAACTAAGCTAATCTTAGTAAAAGACTACTACTCTTTCTATCTGTGAGCTAGACAAGCAGATCATTGTCAGTGAGTTCGATTCTCACCGGGTGACTCATACTTCGGGCCTTGAGCTAAACTAAGCTAATCTTAGTAAAAGACTACTACTCTTTCCATCTGTGAGCTAGACAAGCAGATCATTGTCAGTGAGTTCGATTCTCACCGGGTGACTCATACTTCGGGCCTTGAGCTAAACTAAGCTAATCTTAGTAAAAGACTACTACTCTTTCTATCTGTGAGCTAGACAAGAAGATCATTGTCAGTGAGTTCGATTCTCACCGGGTGACTCATACTTCGGGCCTTGAGCTAAACTAAGCTAATCTTAGTAAAAGACTACTACTCTTTCTATCTGTGAGCTAGACAAGCAGATCATTGTCAGTGAGTTCGATTCTCACCGGGTGACTCATACTTCGGGCCTTGAGCTAAACTAAGCTAATCTTAGTAAAAGACTACTACTCTTTCTATCTGTGAGCTAGACAAGCAGATCATTGTCAGTGAGTTCGATTCTCACCGGGTGACTCATACTTCGGGCCTTGAGCTAAACTAAGCTAATCTTAGTAAAAGACTACTACTCTTTCCATCTGTGAGCTAGACAAGCAGATCATTGTCAGTGAGTTCGATTCTCACCGGGTGACTCATACTTCGGGCCTTGAGCTAAACTAAGCTAATCTTAGTAAAAGACTACTACTCTTTCTATCTGTGAGCTAGACAAGCAGATCATTGTCAGTGAGTTCGATTCTCACCGGGTGACTCATACTTCGGGCCTTGAGCTAAACTAAGCTAATCTTAGTAAAAGACTACTACTCTTTCCATCTGTGAGCAAGACAAGCAAACCATTGTTAGTGAATTCGATTCTCAATGGGCGCCCAAAACTTCCGATCTTGTACTGAATTAAGCTAAGCATAGTAAATAACTACTTGTGATAGTAGAAAATAGCCAACCACAAAACAAGATTTATCAAGTTTAGTATGACTTAATAGCTAAACTGAGAAAAATAGGCTTTACGGATAATGTGTTGTGACAGTCCATCGAGGAGAGAGAGCCTTCCGGCTTGAAAAATCAGCATACTGCCTAAGCGATAACACCCACCTATTGATGTCCGTAGGAATTATTCAACAATCTGACCCAACAAATTGGCCGAGCTAAGTTTATCGCTTGGCGCTCGAAGTGCCCCAAATGTAGGATGCCGAGGGGATCAAGCATTTTTTGTAACGGTCACGCATGATTTGGTTTGGTTTCTTTGTTTAATGGCATATCAACCTTTGTAGGTTATTTAATTCCAATGCTATTGCTCCTAGAAGAACAGTAGTGATACTATTTAACCCATAGCTGGGATGATAAGGGGGTTCATACCTTTCCCAAGGGTATTTGCCCGTAAGTGAACGTAATAGCGCGACTGGAGTACGAACTCGCGTACTACGATTCCGCAGTCCATCGCTTTAACCATTACACCACGAGGACACCCCCCCAGTCACGCATGAGTCTCGATTCGTGCGTGGCTCCCCACCATAAAATGACACGATGTCAAATCTGATTTGGTAGGAAATCGGATAGATATTTATCATCATTATTATTATTATTATTATGAATCAACTGGATCTTCTTAATGATGTGATACTCTTTCTTTTCTAAGTAAAAAAAAGAGACGCCAACTTTTAACCTTCTTAAGAAGTTGGAGACAAAAAGCATTTTTTTTTATTTCGATAAACAATACTGAATAAAGACACTTTTATATTTTGTTTTACACATCAATCACTCAATTTATTTTATTTTTACATGGGTTTCATTTGGCAGCTTTCCTTTTTGAAGAAGAAGAAGAACAATAAAAGAAAATTGGAACAGAAGAAAGAACAACCTACAAGAAGACCAATAAAAGAGAAAAGAAGAAAGAAAAAAATACAAGAAGAAGAAGAAGAAGAAGAAAAAAAATACAATACCAATAAAAGAAAAAGAAGAACTTAAAAAAAGAAGAAACAGGAGAGTGGGTGGTGGCGATAAACAAAGGAAGAGGAGAGAATTGATTGATACTTTGAATGAATTCCTTCACAAGAAATGGCTCCAAAGTCGGAAGACAATTTTTTCTGTTATTTCCTTTTTTTCTTTCCAGGAAGTAAAAAAAAACAACAGTCAATAAAATGAATAATACATTCCCAATTTAATCTTTCTCTCTCTCTCTCTCTCTCTCTCTCTCTCTCTCTCTCTCTCTCTCTCTCTCTCTCTCCTGTTGAATCTTCACTTTCTATCTATATCAGCAACGTAGTACTACGTATTTTTATTTCGGGAATTTATCTGCCTCTGTAGATGTTAAACAGCAAGCAAGCTTTTCTAATTTGCTCGCCTACACTCTCTTTAGCTGGCCTAAAAGACATTGTAACGATTATCAAGAGGTTTCTTTGCTTCATTGCCGTCCTTGACATATAAAGAAGGGGAGAGAGAGAAAGAGAGAGAGGGGGTGAATGCTAGACGTCCAAAATATTACATAACAGGGTGCGCCAAGTATTTGAGAAAACTCATTTAGTAAGCCATAAATGGAAAACGACTTAACGTAGCGTTACGTGGCATGCACCAAATTTTAATGTTCTCCTTTCTTTTCCAGAAGTACCGAGAGCATTAATACATCATCTTCCGATAGAGGTGCGCGAGATGTAAGAAAGAAGAAGAGGAAGGAAGAGAGAAAGAAGGAAAGAGAAGAAGAAGAAGAAGAAGAAGAAGAAGAAGAAGAAGATTGATTGATTGATTGATTCTAACGGCCTGGTCTGAGGTTATTTAATGTCAAGAGGTTTGGGAATTGTACACTAATATTTACAAATAATACACTCAACAGGTTTTATTTCCGGAGCAAAACTAAATAGAAAAGAGGACGCATAAAGAAATGGGATCCAAAAAGAGTGTATCGATATGAGTATGTAGAAAGGTCCTTCATGTGTGTATGAAGTTTCAAAGAGGTTTCAAAGTATATGAGAGACTTACATATTTCAGAAAAGTACTTTATTAGTTGTGTGAAGTTGTCAACATGGCATGTATTTATGTATGTATTTATTTACTCAACCGATGTAACAGAAGGTCAATTTTTGAGCGGAGTTTAACAAGCTTGAAATCAGAGTTTTCCTTCTCCTAGACTGATTGCCATACCAAGGCTAACGCTCTCGGTCTGCCCAACTATTTACCTATAGCTGCAGGGAGAAGAGTTGGATGCATACCTTTCCCAAGGGTATTAGTGCTATTGTGAAATGCAAACAGCCTTATCCAGGATTTGAACTCGGTTCGCCGAATCCATTTTCTGAAGATAATAACCGTTACACCACGGACGCCATAGCCGTTGGTATGGAATTAAACTTACGTCATAGAACGAAATTACCCATCTCCTCGGTTATGATCAGAATGACACAAGGTCAGTTTTTGGCGAAGTGCAGTTGATTTGAATTTAGTTTTCTTATCCTAAATTGGGACTGATTCTCTGAAGAGGGGTGAGATCCCTCAACGAGTGCCCTGGATATGACACTAAACAATCTGATGGTGAGGTTCAAATAATACTGGAGCTTTGGGAAATGCAGAGCACCCCTTCTTTGCCATCGCTCCCAGGTTCACTCTCGCCCAGACTGGTAGCACCTGATAGAGTCCTATCTATGGGTTAAATAGAACTAAACTGCATACTTATGCTAAACTAAATTACTTGATAAAAGTCCACTCTTTCCCTATGTGTGCGTTAACATCACTTTCAGTTGATGAGATATTGCTGCCGAAGTATGTGAATTGGTCTACTAATTTTAGAGGCATGCCACTTAAAGTGGAAATAGCTCTTTGTTTAAAACACATGAACTCTGTTTTATTTGCGCTCACGTAGAAACTAATGCTGTTGTATAACCGCATACATATACAAATATAAGCGGAAACATAGTCAACAATAATGACGACTTCAACGAACGAACGAACATGCATCTTTATAAAAATATTATCTCTCACACTTTATTCTCGAAATGGTGATGTTGGTTGTGTGTGAGAGATGAGCTGGAGACGGGACAGACTGTTATTTTGACCCAAAGTTCTTCTTTCGACCCTAGCAGCACTTCTTCCTCAACTTGGCTTGGTTGCTCAACCGTGGGTCACTGAGGGCCTAAAGCCCTCTGTCTGCCGCTGGCTCTCAATTCGGCATTTTGTCTCCAACTGACTCAAGCCGTCTGTGTGCTGGTTATGTTATTGTTTAACGTCCACCTGCTTCCGCTGTTCTTCCGCTTATTTACACAGGTGCATCTCTTGATTGACGGCTCGGTCGAGGGTCAATATGCTACAATGCTTCCTGCTGCTTGTTCCAGGTTGTGCAGTAGGGATTCGGCTTGAGCTGGTGTATTTGCGAGAACTAAGACGAACACTGCTGGAGAAGTAAAGACGAACTCATAAGTGGCGTTCTCTTATGGATTCCCACTGATGGACTCACCAGTGTTGGCTGACACGAAAGAACGTACATCAGCTCAGTGTGGACATTCGATGAAATCTAGAGGACCTGCCTGAAGCGATGGACGACAGGGATGAATGACAGGAGAGTGTCAGGGAACTTCGTGCTATCAACATACCTTGTTATGGGATATGAACACACTTAGATAGATAGATAGATAGATAGATAGATAGATAGATGTTCTGAATAAATCCTAGAAGTAACACTCCATAAAACAGCAGCAGTACGGCCACCTACACCCCATCTCACAAACCCTTATGGGGTATAGGATGTTTTTGGTCGTTGTTGTTGGTTATTTATTGATATCTGACTCCGTTAGTTTCTTCTTACCCCATCTTATTTGCTGGGCGTCTTCTTGTCTGAAAATTGCAAAGGAAACGTAAGGCAGGAAAGAAGGCGGAAATAAAAGATATCTTTTCAATTTCAAGTTTATTTCATTTGAGATTTTCGCATGGCTGCTCTGGCGCTAGGAATGACTTCCTAGACTATTTGAGAACCATCGTTTCTCACAAATCAGGCGTTGAAATGTGTTAGTCGTCTCCAGTGGTTAATAAGTCCAAATTCAGTGTGTCCATGTCCCGTGGTGTTTTCATGTTGCTTGCTTCGGCATGTCGGCTCGCTAGCAGCAGATACAACTCACATGCGAAGTCCAGTGGACACGGCAAAACAGGCGCGCTACCATACTAACAGACATGTGGAAGAAAGTCCTTTCAGTCTGAAATTGTATATATATATATATATATATAATTGTTTTTCAACACACATCCAGATTTTAGATTTGCCACACACCTGTCACTTTTGCGTAGCTCTCACCTATAAAGAAATAAAGACAGAAATCTGAATTGATTTTTCTAGTTTTATAAGAACTGCTAATGTACTAACACAACAATAATCTTCAGTAATGATCTTAACTTCTTGTTGGGGCTAAGAGCTTTTTAAATGACCCTCATACGTTCTTGTTGATTTGCTAACACCAATGTCCGCGTCGGGGTTTTTTCCCCTTACAAAATAGGCCCCTTGGATATCAGGAATTTCTATTATATTTTTAGTTTGTTTTAATTTCTCTTATTATTTTTAAGAGCGCAGCACGTGCACGAAACAAACTCATTTTAATTCAAAGTATGTTTTTAACTAACCCCTCCGCCAGTCAATCTTAAGCGGTGTTAGTGCTGGTTTGAAATCAGATTTGTACCTACAAGAACACTGAATCTTTTATATTACGATTTGCATAACTATGGTATTAAGAAGAAATACATGAAGATGTCCCAATAGCTTGAAATATACACCTATTGTCCTATGAACAAGCAGTATGTATAAGGGGTACAAAAATAGAAATAAGCTTAATTTATGAAGAAAAGTAAAATAGCCACGTAGCTTTACCGTTACCGTTCCTTGACAGGGTCCGAAGCACGTCTTTCCTGTTCAAAGATCAGATGCAAAAGAGGTAAAGAATGGATTTCTGGACAGCCTTGATACACCCCACAAGACACATAAAGGTCAAGCTCATTCTCTAAGGGAGATACTTATTTATTGTCTCCTTACATTGGTTTGGGAACCACAGCAAGAGAGAGAGAGAGAGAGAGAGAGAGAGAGAGAAGAGAGAGAGAGAGAGAGACAATAAGTACTACCAACATCAGTTTTAGTACAAGACTATAAACATTAGGAAGAATGTATCGTTAGCGTATTTTCATGCTTTTGATCTTAAATTGCCTCTTCCCCTTTTTTGCTTCGAGACTCATCTGATAACCGGTCATCAAAGCTTGTTTTTCCATTGGTGCTAATTCACCCAATCTATTTTTAACATTGTTAGCCAATAGGCAGCTTGTAGTAGATGATCTCTGCTATAATAACTAGTTACACACTAACTGGTTACGTAGTAAGTGTTTAATGCAGACCAGAGTCATTCACATTGGATCAACCTTCAGTACGTAAACACATAAATAATTGCTCCCTGTTTGTTTATCCAAATGAACTCGTTGCAGTTCTTCTCGTTCACTCACTTTTCGAATGTTGCAATATTCAAATGTCGGTGTGTAATACAGAATAGCCCACTAATGAAAAACGTTCATTTTGTTTTAAATGCACTTCTTACATTCACCGTTTTACGAGGGAGTTCGATTCTCACTGAGCGCCCCATTCATACGGCCTCGTGCCACATCTAAGCAAAAAGCTTTGTAAATTACAACTTACATTCATCAGGACGCCTCTGGTAGTGTAATGGTTAGCAAGCTTGACTAGCAAACCTACATAAGTGAGTTCGAGTCTCACTGGGTGCCCCATTCATACGGCCTCGTGCCACATCTAAGCAAAAAGCTTTGTAAATTACAACTTACATTCATCAGGACGCCTCTGGTAGTGTAATGGTTAGCAAGCTTGACTAGCAAACCTACACAAGTGAGTTCGTGTCTCACTGGGTGCCCCATTCATACGGCCTCGTGCCACATCTAAGCAAAAAGCTTTGTAAATTACAACTTACATTCATCAGGACGCCTCTGGTAGTGTAATGGTTAGCAAGCTTGACTAGCAAACCTACACGAGTGAGTTCGAGTCTCACTGGGTGCCCCATTCATACGGCCTCGTGCCACATCTAAGCAAAAAGCTTTGTAAATTACTACTTACATTTATTAGAGCGCCTCTGTTAGTGTAATGGTTATCAAGCTAGACTAGCAAACCTACACGAGTGAATTCGAGTCTCACTGGGTGCCCTATTCATACGGCCTCGTGCCACATCTAAGCAAAAAGCTTTGTAAATTATTACTACTTACATTAAGCCTCCATAGTCTTGGGTATTTCCCTTAGTGTAATGGTTTACAAGTTAGACTTGCAGATCAGTGTTAGTGTGTTCAATTCCAACAAGATGCCGCATACTCCCAGCCTTATGTCACAGTAAAGTTAGGCTTAGTAAATTTTTTTCGCTTAGATGTGGCACGAGGCCATATGAATGGGGCACCTAGTAAGACTCTAACTCACTCGTGTAGGTTTGCTAGTCTAGCTTGCTAACCATTACACCACCAGAGGTGCCCTGATGAATGTAAGTAGTAATTTATAAAGCTTTTTGCTTAGATGTGACTAGAAATAAAGTAAAAGTAAAGTTGGCGACCAGAAGGCTCTCTTTTCAATAGCTACTACACCAAGGTGTAGGGGAGGGCACTGCTCTTTTCCCTAGATTGCTCTACTTTACCCTTGACACGTACTTTATATTGCTGAGTGTTAAGCACGAAGGTATCAAGTACCATTTTGAAAGTCTTTGGTATGATGCGACCCGGGATTGAACCCAGGTCTCGCAGACCATTGGCGAACACTCTACCCACTAGGCCAAAGGTACGGATCAAGGGTAAAGTGGAGCAATTCAGGGAAAGGAGCAGCGCTCTCCCTTACACCTTGATGTAGTAGCTATCGAAAAGTGAGCGTTCGGGTCACCCTCGACTATGGTTGCCAACTTTACTAGAAATAAAATAAATCCAAAGTTAAGCAGTTTCCAGAAATCTCTGACAGGAAATGGGAACTGTGCATGCCTAAAAGAGAATACTTATCGGTGCTAAAAAAAAAACAAAAAAAAAACAGGTTCTAATTCAGCAGGGACCACTTGGACTGGAAAGACCTATTCCTGTCCTGCTGGTGGGGAAAACCTTGTATTCGCTTAAGGGCGCGTTGGCTCACCCTTTCACCAGTAGGAACCGTCTCTGCTAACAACAGCCTATACTAAAAACACCCACTGGACATGACTACACCGAGTTTAGACGTATCAACAATTAGTGTATTTCAACGCCTTATTTTTGAGAAAAGACTGTTCTCAAATAGTGCAGGAAAACATTACTTGCTACAGCATAGCTGTATGAAACCCAAAAATAAAGTTGCAATTCAAATGGTATCTCCTGTCTTCATCTACTTCCTTTTCTTCTTTTGCCGCCTCCACAGACTAAGAAGTCAACGAATAAAATAGGGTGGAGAAGAAACCAAATGGAGTCAGATATTTAAACCCCAAACCGATTACGTTCCAATCGGAAACGAAACCAATAATATCAACAGAACCCACAAAGCTCCTTACAATTTTTTGTTTATTGGATTATTTCCCCATTCCTGGCAAAAATAATAAAATTAACATATTTTGAGAATGTTCATCTTGATTCTTTTTTATTTAGCAGTAAGTATAACGGATAAGACACAAACCATTTTTCTTTAATAGCTGAAACTTCTAGATTCGTAAAATATATCACAAAAAAAAAAAAAAAAAAAAAAACTAAACTAAGTTATCTAAATGAATCTATTTCTTTGGTTTCTATTATAGAAATGCAAATTACAAAGATTATTCTTTAATTTTTTCTTCGATATTTATTTATTCAATAATATTTTCCATTGCTAAAGAAAAGAAACATATCATTAATTCAAATAATTCAATCTAGATTGTTTTAAGAATATTTTAGGAGGCCAGAATGTTCAGATTATTTTATTTACTAATAAATAAAATAGAAAAAAATAGGTGACCTTCCTGTAGGTGTGTTAACACTATCATTTTTGCCAGAAGTAGTAGTAGTAGTAGTAGTAGTTTCATCAATAAAAGTTTATTATAAACGAAGTGTCTTTAAATTAATCCCTAAGGGGAGTCTACATTTCAAAATCTACATTCCTCAACAAAAATGGTAACCTCGATGTAACTAGTTTCATCGTAACGACTCCAAAAAAAAAAAGGGTAGCATTCAACTAGAAAGACTTCCAATGTTACATACTTGACATAAGTGAATGTAGTGGATAGAACAAGAAAATTAGAATTAATTAAAAACAAATATAAAAGAATTTGATAAATAGTCGTCCTAAAAATTGGATAGTTAAAAATCAATTCAGTCTTTATGCAAAAACAAGGCTGCATACAGTGGTAAAGCACAAGACAAATAAAATAAAAAGAAAGAAAGAAATTAAAAGGAACAAAAAAATTAAAACCAACTCTCTCTCTCTCTATCTCTCATTCTCTCTCACACACACATACTGTATATGAGACACCTTTTTTTCTTTTCTCTTCTAGCATATCCCTGAAATAGCTCCGCCATCTTGGCGGGGACGTATATAGTGGATAGAACAAGAAAATTAGAGTTAATTAAAAACAAATATTTTTAAAAAATGATAAATAATCATCCTAAAAATAGGATAGTTAAAAATCAATTCAGTCTTTATGCAAAAAAAAGGCTGGATACAGTGGTAAAACACAAGACAAATAAAAGAAAAAGAAAGAAAGAAATTAAAAGGAACAAAAAACACAACAAACAACTCTCTCTCTCCCTCCTCTCTCTCTCTCTCTCTCACACACACAGATACTGTATAAGAGACCCTTTTTCTGTTCCCTTCTAGCATATCCCTGAAATAGCTCCGCCATCTTGGAGGGGACGTAAATAGGGGATAGAAAAAGAAAATTAGAATTAAATTAAAAACAAATGTAAAAGATGAAGAAACTTCCTGAAGACCCTGACAGGAAAATAGGCGACGCATGCGCAAAAAGAAACCCTCTCAGCGAAAGAAAGAAACCCGTTCTCTTTCAGCAGTGACCGGCGAAATGACAACACTAAAAATCTTTCTGGCTGCTGGTGGAGGGCCCAATGCTTCCGTCTTTAGGGAGTGCGCTGGTTAACCTTTCAACTAATAGCAGCCGTCCCTTTTACCAACGACCCACTACTAAAAACACCAAATCATGGACTCATCAAAATCACAAATAAGACACCATATAATGAACTTAACAAATACAACTGAAAACACCGACTAATGGACATATTTCCCCCAGAGCATCTAACACATTATTAACACCTTAAACACCAAATTTTGTACATATATACCCGGGAACGACTAACACATTTTAACTCCTTGTCTGGGAGACATAGCCATTTCATTTGGATTCAGGAATAATTTCCTTACCTACTGAATGGTTGTTGAACCCAGCAATAAAGTCAAAATATAAAAGATATGTTGGCCTCCAGTCTTCTTTTCCTGTCTTCTTTTTATGTAATTCCTTTACAGCCTTCATATCCATGAAGTTAAACGAGCAAAATAACGTGGGGTAAGATGAGAAAACCAAAATGGAGTCAGATAGCAAACAACAACTAAAAATTACTTGAAACCCCATAAAACTGATTATCGTGGGAACAACCCTATGGAGTTTTATCAGGAATAGCAAACAAAGATTGGTGGTGATCTTTTGTTTATTTCCTTATATATATATATATATATATATAAAGATTTTATGCTACGTACAGAATTTAAACATTGCTTTTAAAAGGTGTGCATATTAAGATTATTAAAATATTTTAAAAACGATTAAAATATTCAAAAACAATTTTACACACCACTTCTTTTTAACAATTCTATTGGACAACATGAAGTAGCCACGCCAACTCTTCTGGCAGACGATAATTTTTTTCGATCGGTGTCCTTGTGGTGCAATGGTTTAAGCTCTGGACTGCGGAATCGTAGTAAGCGAGTTCGAGCTTCACTTTCGGACAAATATCCTTGGGAAAGGTATGACCACCTTGTCCTTCCAGCTTAAATAGTACCACTACTGTTCTTCTAGAAGGGTGGCTTTGGCCTTAAATAACCTACAAAGGTTGATATACCATTAAACAAAAAAACCAAACCCCTGAACTACTGAGCATTCATATATCTTGCACGACGGAGAGCTGATAAAGATTATATATATATATATATAATCTCTCTCACTATACATATATATAATCTCCCTCTCTATATATGTATATATTTCACAGATAACATATATATTTATGTGTGTGTGTGTGTGTGTGTGTGTGTGTGTGCCCAGCACTTCCCGAAGGAAGGCAACCTCGGAATCACTAAGAAATACAGAGGCATATTTCTCACAGTTAAAGCTGCCAAGGTTTATAACACTCTGCTTCTCAATCGTACGTAACCTGATGTTGAGAAAATATTTATGGAAAAATCGAAACGGTTTTCGGAGAAATCGATCCACAGCTTCTCAGATTCTGACTGTTAATCGAATCATCGAAGGAATACGTTCAAAAAAATCTCGAGGCAACACTACTATTTGTAGAATTCTCAGAGGCGTTTAATTGCACACAACGAAAAAAATAACGCAAATACTTCTAACATATGGTCTCCACAAAGAAGCAGACTATACTCCATAGAAACTATCATGGATGCAGTTTATGCTGAAGATCTAGCGCTTTTCTTAATACACCAGCTCGAGCCAAATCCCTGCTCCATAGCATGGAACAAGCAGCAAGAAGCATTGATCTCTTCCTGAACTCAGAGTTTATGTGTTTAAACAAAATGGAGCCATCTCTACCTCGAAGCCTTTGAAATTAGTAAACCATGTCAGATACCTCGGTAGCAATATATCATCTACTGAAAGCGATGTCAACACAAGCATAGGAAAAACATGGACTGCTATCAACGGGCTATCGACCATAAGAAAATCTAATTTCTCTGATAAAATAAAATGTGATTTCTTTCAAGCTGTGCCCGTTTCATTAATATTGTATAACTACCGCATTTTAGACTTTAACCAAACGCTTGAAGAAAAATCTAGGTGGAGACTACACAATGCCGCGTGCTGTTTTGAACACATCCTAGAAGCAACATCCCACAAAACAGCAGTGGTACGACTCCTCACCTCCAATCTTACTAACCATCAAATTAAGACTAACAAGACTAGCTGAGCACCGTTGGGGAAGTAACGACGTTCCTCTTTGGACCTCCTTACATGAACACACATTTATTCGTCAGTTCAGTGCGGACACTGAAGGCTAGCTAGAGGAATTGCCAAGAGCGAAGGACGATAGAGACAGATAGCGAGAAAGAGCCAATATAATATGTGCTGGCAGCACGACTTGAGATTATATATATATATATATATATGGCTTGACCTTTCTTCAGGATGTGTCATATCATCTTACTTAGGTAAGAGATTTGTAGAAATTGAATTTGACGCGTCAAAGGCGAATATCTGCTTAAAAGTTTCAAGTATTCATTACAATAAGTATACATTCGCCAGGTTTCACTAGAGTTCTAGATGATACAATCAAAATAATCATATGTTAAACTTAATGAATAAAGATATTCTTGGTTTTGTTCGGAATGATTTTAAGTCATACATGCCACAGATAAAACAACTTTGAGTAACGAAGACACATAATCAACGGCTTTCTGAATAAGTTTCTCTCCTATGCGACCATCAGACGAATAATGTAGCTTGCTATATTTAGAAATAAAGAGTGTTCAATATCAGAGCATATGAAGATCTAGTGTTGGATATTGATTTGAAGATCTCTTTGATATCTGTCGATGAAGCAGCAGAACTTATTTCTTTGCACAGGGTTTAATGATTTCAATTATTGCTGTTTAACAATAACGATTCAATTTAACCTTCCAAGCAGCGGTCGTGTCGATACTGCTATATGGATGCACTACATGGACGCTAACTAAACGTATGGAGAAAAAGTTTGACGGCAACTACACAAGACTACTGCGAGTAATATTGAACACGTCCTGGAGGCAGCACCCCACAAAGTAGCAGCTGTACGGCCACTTACCACTCGTCACGAAAACTATCAAAATTAGACGAACCTGACATGCGGGACACTGCTGGAGAAGTAGGGACGAACTCATAAGTGATGCATTACTGCGAACTCCTTCACATGGCCGAGCAATGGCAGGACGACCAGCTCGAACCTACATACAGCAGCTCTGTGCCGATACGCGATGTAGCTCTGAAGACCTGCCGGAAACAATGGACGATAGGGAGGGTGGCGAGAGTGGGTTAGTGATATCCGTGCTGATAGCGCGACTTGATGATGATGATGAAGATTTGTTTGCAGACAGTTAAACGGATATACATGTATAATCTATAAGTGAGTAGTTTGTAAGTAATGTGATTTTTATAAAAGTTAGAGTAATCTGTTTGCACACAATTAAGTATTTCTATTTTTGCATATATTTCAATGGTTGCAAGTATTGCTACCTAATATAAATAATTCTATTTGATATTGATAATTTGTTTGCCCACAGTGAAGTAGTAACACGTATTGCTATTTAACAATAATAAATCACTTTAACACTGTTATATGACCGAAAGAGATCTTTTTCTAATTTATCGTACACAGAAAAATAATGACTCCAACTAGCGTCTACGAGAGCATTCACCGGATGTTATCGGTGCTGAGACTTTCTTTAAAATGGAAAAAAGGGGTTCTGCGCATAGGATCAGCGCATAGCGAAATGTCGATGAAATTTGTCAAAAAATGAAAATGATTAAAAGTAACTTTTCGGCCAATCTGTGACCTTCGCAGTAAAGAAAAAAACAATCTAATCCGATCAGAAGAAAAAATGATATAAAATACAAATTTCTCGACAGTGGGGCCAGATCAAAAGAAGGCAGACGACAGTCCGCAGACCAGAACTCCAACTGAGAGATAGAGAGAGAGAGGCGAAACTCGAAACCACGTATCATCCACGTTGACTTTCTACTTCTCCGTTTTGAAGGAAGCGACTAACCCGTAAATCACCAAACACCCCTCTCCTCTCCGCACTCGTAACATCTGATTGACCGTAGTATTTGTCGCTGCCTCCCACCAGACACGACTTGACACAAGGTCAAAAGCCCGAAGGCCGATTAAAGTGGGGATAAAGGGGAGGGGTAGGTCGGGAAGGAGCCGAGACTCGAACCCTGCTTGTCTGTGCTGCTCATCGGCTCACTTAGTGCAATGTGAGCCTGATGAGGCAAGCGGTTTCACGAACCCAAATGTGGGTCCGGGCACGTATGCCAGTAAACGGCTTAAACTAGACGCTTGGTCTAGTGCCGTACAAAGGGGACAAAAGTGCAGCTCGCCCACCCGAAGGTTGCCCAGCCGAAGCTGGGGGCCTATTCGGCCCCGAGTCTGCTCTTAGTTTCGAGCACCCATCCGGCACGAATGCCAGACGGCCCAGCTAAAAAGCCAGACGCGTAAATCCAACAATCCCACCACTATCAAGCATAGGACATTTTCTACTTTTTAATTCCATATCAAAACGTTTTTACAAACTCAGTTATTTGAACCTTTTACTCATTTGTTTCAAATACAATTGTTAAATTTTCTACTTGCCTTCGTGTTCTTTGTTTTTGCAGCTGTGTTTATTTCTTTTCTTGCAACCGTACACTGATATAACAACACTATTCATTCATTTGCAAATATTAATAATTCAATTTTTGCCCTCAGTTAAAGGATTTAATGTATATCAATTAAATTTTAATAATTCTATTCAACATTACGTATTCGTTTGCTCACACTTAAATGGTTCCGAGTGTTGCCATACAAAACAAACAATTCAATCAAACAGTCATTTGTTTGCATACAGTTAAACTGTTCTATTTTACCTATAGATGGGACACTATCAGGTAAAAACACCCCGGGACACGGTTGTCATGGGGGTAATGGTAATGAAGAGGTACTCCACATTCTTTAAAAGCTTCAGGATTGGAACCTCACAATCAGATGGTTTATTATTATATCTAGGACATGCATTAGAATTGGAGTCTTACCCTTCTGTAAAGATGCAATCATCGCTTCTCAGCCTTTTGGCTGGGCCGTCTGGCATTCGTGCCGGATGGGAGATCGATCAATAGCAGATTCGAGGCCGAAAGGCCCCCAAGTTCAGCTGGGCCACCTTCGGGTGGGCGAGCTGCTTTTTTGACTCCTATGTACCCCTTGTATATCACTAGACCTTATGGTCTAGTTCAAGCTATATTCTGCCATACGTGCCCGGATCTAGATTTAGGTCCGTGATACTGCTTGACTCATTAGATCCACATTGCACTTAGTGGGTCAATGACCAGCAGGGTTCGAGTCTCGGCTCGTTCCCGACCTTCCCCTCCCCTTTATCCCCACTTTAATTGGCCTTCGGGCTTTTGACCTTGTGTCAAGTCCTGGCTGGTGGGAGGTAGCGACAAATATCGCTTCTGTAAAGATGCAATCGGCTTATTATACAGCCCCTATCGACTGGGCTGAATGCTATTTTGTTCATTTTCTAAAAGAATTATCTTCTCGTTGAAATTCAAACATATCTGTAAACTATTTTCATATGTAATAACTAGTAATCTGATAACACATTAATCACTGTGAAAGTTCATTATTTTTCCCTCACGACTTTATATTTTGATAGAAAACCCTTGACCATCGGAAAAAAGAGGAAAAATAAAACGACTGAACTAGATTTTCTAGGATGACTGAATTGATTTCGATCAGATATTGTTTGAGTTATGTTTGAAATTGATCTTTCATTATCCTAGAAGATAAACTATTGTGACTGTCATTTTTGTGCGTGTCTGTACTAGGCATATTTCGAGATAAGACTAGAGTCTTCTTGAGGGTGGCATCTATCCAGAGTGAATCAACACTGACCAGAAAGCACATAAAAAGAACATGTACAGGGTGGAACGATAAAATTGTCGCCCTAGAAAAGACGACATGATTCCATTTCCGTTTAATGAAAAGCGGTTTTCTTTTCTTTTTTTTTTTTGTTGCAGACCATCTACTAGTTGGCCATTTGTACAAATCCCAAGAGTGATAGGAGCCTTCTATCATGTCTGAAAGAGGTTCCCGTGGTGTAGTGTTATCGTCGTAGGAAATGGACACGGCGACACGAGTTCAAATCCTGGACCTGACTGATTGCATTTCACATAGCACTAATACCCTTGGGAAAGGTATGAATCCAATTATTCTCCCTCCAGCTATGGGTAAATAGTAGGACAGACTAGGTTCTTCAGCCTTGTTGAGGCAACTAGTCTAAGAGAAGGAAAACTCTGAATTGAAACCTGTTAAACTCCGCTTAAAAATTGACCTTGTGTCATATCCTACCCGAGCGGAGTGGTTGGGTAAATAGGATCATGTCTGAAAGAGACACAATGTTCAACGGGCGAGATCGGAGATGTGCCGTTGTACAATTCATGCTCTCTACCGATCCAAGTTATGACAACAGGACCATTGCCAGCACCCTCAAAATGCAAATCTGGATTGCCACGAATAACAGGGACGTTATCATCATGCCACCACACATCTTCGAAGTCGACTTGAAAGTCAACACCAAAGTGTACCTGGATGTGCAGAAGGACTCGGCGCCGGCCTACAAATCCAAAGAGACTCAGGCCTGGCTTCAGAAGGAGTGCTACGACTTTGTACCCTTCTCTAACTGCCCCACTCCTCCCCCGACCTGAACCCGTTAGACTACTTCATTTAGTCATACGCCGAGAACATTACCAACATGACCTCCCACAATACCAAAGCCAGCCTGACAACCGCCACCCGCTGAGTATTCGCCGAGCTCCCGCCGGCTCTTATGAAAAAGGCATACTCCCAGTTACGGATCCGTATCGAGGCGGTGATTGAGGCTGAAGGCAGCTACATTGAATAGATGTCAGCTCTACTACATAATTAAGTTAGCTGAATTGATTTTTTCAATAAAAGTTTTAAAACAAAGCTGTAGTGTTGTTTTCTTTAGGACGACAATTTTATTGTTCCACCCTGCAATAGTTAGCAATAGCCTTTTTCGACAAAAAATAACATCATCTATTTGCTAAACGAATATCATATGTGATTTCACCTACAGTTTAGAAAATTATCTCTCTCATCTTAAGCAACCATTGAATTCCTAGACTGGACAAACCTCCACGATATTGTCGAGACGCCTTACCTGCTACCTGACCCATTCGGCTGGGACTACAAATTTCACCGACTGCTTCTCTGCAGAGGGGAAAGACTCCCTCAATGAGTGTCCTTGTTATGGCACTAAACAATCTGATGGTGAGGTTCCAGTAATTTTGGAGCTTTGAGGAATGCAGGGTACTCCTTCATTGCTATCGCTCCCAGGACCACTCTGGCCCGGAGTGGTAGCACCTGATAGGGTCCTATCTATGGGTCAAATAGAACTAAACTGTGTACTTACGCTAAACTGAATTGTTCGAAATAGAACTGTTTTTACATTTAACTGTGTGTAAACAAAAACCGTACTTACGCTAAACTGAATACTTTGAAATAGAACTGTTTGATCATTTAATTCTGCGTAAACAAATGACTGATGTTTAATTGAATTATTAGTGATACATAGCAATACTTGGAACCATCTAACTTTGTTGATATGCTAGTTTGAAATAGAACTGTTTGATTGCTTAACTGTGTGTAAACAAAAACTGTACTTTAGCTAAACTGAATTGTTTGAAATAGAACTGTTTTACATTTAATTGTGTGTAAACAAAATACTGTATTTAAACCAATGACTGTAAACAAAAACTGTACTAGACTGAATTGTTTGAAATTAAGTGAAACCATTTAACTGTGTGCAAAAAAACAAAAAACAAAAAAAAACCCAACTAAGTCAGGCTTGTTTAAAAATGTTATCTTCAAAATGTGTCTAGAAATCATGTATTTGATATATGTATAAAAAGGATGTGACCTTAAATGACCTACAATGGTTGATATACCATAAAACCCAACCCAACCAAACTTACCTGCTAATTCTCCGATCAGGATGCAATCAGAACTCATTTCAATAAACACATTCCGCTAGAAACGTTTATGTACCAAATTGTTGTTAAAAACACCATTGGGAAAGGCATATAAGATTAACCGTAAAAAAATGACTTGAAATAACCTAATTCTTAATATGATCTTTTTTGGACATGAAGTTCAAAGAATGCAAAATTAGTATTCCATTCCTTCATATATTTTTGTGTGAAGTCAGTTTGGCACCTCACTGGCCAAAACCATGTTTGTTTGAATCGTGACTGTTGTAGGACGTCTACTAATGCTTCAGTGGCCTACACCGACTTTATTTAGGAGTGTAGTGGTTAACAAGCTGGATTACAACATCATAGTTAGCAAGATCAAACTTCAGTTACGCTATAACGTTTGTAGGAGATATTGTGTTTTGATATTTAATTTCTATTTAGTAGTGGTATATTTAATTTGTTTTTATATGTGGTTGCGTGTTCTCATTAGTCGGAAGGCCGCCATTTATAGCGATGGGGATAACATTATTATAATCATTATTATTGTGTTTTGGTTTAAGGTTTAAGTTGGTTTTGTTGGTATTACTTTGGTTCCGTTGGTATTACGTTGGTTGCGTTGGTATTTCGTTGGTAGCGTTATCCCCTCTCTAAATGTTGATGGAAAATAAAGGTAGTGGAGAAGAACGAAGACATCGTTAGGTTTTATATCAAGGTTTTAATGGCAGCATGAAGTAAGGGGTTTACGCTGGTATGCTGCGAGCCTTGTAGTAAAGAAAGAAGGTAGGAAGTTGTTAAAGTGTATCATCTAATTTGTTTTTAACTAGAATCCCTTGGTCTAGAAGAATAGACCCAAGGGATCCATAAACTAGATGGCTCTCCTCATAATGGTCGATGCTGCTACTGCTATTCAGGAACAGACGAATAGACGTCCGTTCCCTTTGATGATTTCTGAGCGAGAGAGATTCGCGGGCTTTCTTCAATTTTTGGTGCTGCTAGGAAATATGGTTCGGGCTGAATCGGACAAGTCATCCTGATTGGGTGAAAATGTTCGGCGACTCTAACGGTCAAATTAAATTACGCGCCAAACAAAACTTCAAGTTCCTTTCTGCTACACATTCATTTTCGGATTAATACCCTTAAGAATGTTATGAAAACCTTCATTCCTCTTGTTATGAGTTGAATTGTATCTCGACTGTTTTTCTACAATGATGGCTTTGGCATTAACACGAAGGTTGTTGTGCCATTAAACAAAGGAACTAAAGCAAGCCGAAGCCAACTCCATTTAAATAGCCCAAAAACAAATCTGCGAAAAGCAAGTTCCCACTATTTTTTAAATGGCTTGAGAAATTGAAAATTAAACTTGTTTAAATTACATTAAAAATCCTCACATTCTTTAAAATGGCTCTTCAAAGATTTTATTGGAAGTTTTCTCTTTGAGGAAGTAATCTTTTGTTCGAAGACGATGTTTAAGAAACTACACACACACACACACAAAAAGAAGAAAATGGTAATATAAATGTACAATGAGCGCGATTCCTTAACTTCAAGGAACAAATTAACTCTAGACGGGGTGACATACTATTAGAATCAATCATATATATATATATATATATATATATCGAAAGCGTAGACACAATTAACAGCACTTGATGACTGTAAATTTCTCGCCTAAGCCTGATGATCACATCGACGAGAAACTGACTGTCACAAAGCGTCGTTAACTCTGTATCTAAGCAATCCTAACTTAAGTCTACATATACTCTTTCACGCTTTTTATTAATAAACATGTACAAACACTCATTTTTAGTAATGGTTCATTAAATATAACAGACAAGGATTGATTACTCGGGATTTTCTTTTTGTCAATCCCCCCACTTTTCGGCAAGTCATCATCATCATCATCATGTCGCACTGTCAGCATGGATCTCCCTGACCCTCTCTCGCTACCTGTCTCTATCGTCCATTGCTCCTGGGAGGTCTTCAAGGCTACATCCTGTGCTGGTCGTCCTGCCTTTGCTCGTCCGTGTGGTGGGATCCAAAGATGCCGTAAATGTGGACAAAGTTGTAAAAAGAGCTCCTTGGACCCCCACTCCTAGTCATGTTTTACGGGGATCATGCTAGCAGGAATATACAGTCAATTGTTGTTTATCATATCATATTTACCAACCCCTCCACTCGGGCAGGATATGACACAAGGTCAATTTTTAAGTGAAGTTTAACCGGTTTGAATTTAGAGTTTTCCTTCTCCTAGACTAGTTACCTCACCAAGGCTGAAGAACCTAGTCTGCCCTACTACTTACCCATAGCTGGAGGGAGAATAATTGGATTCATACCTTTCCCAAGGGTATTAGTGCTATGTGAAATGCAATCAGTCTCGTCCAAGATTTGAACTCGTGTCGCCGTGTCCATTTCCTACGACAATAGCCATTACACCACGGGCACCTCCACAAAATTGTTGTTTATTGATTGATTTTAGCAGCATGTCAATCAGTCTTGTGTTATTTTATGCCTAGAGGTTAGGGAACCGTGCTCATCGTAGATTTATACTTACATTTTTTGTGTTGTTTTAAGAATTTTTTTGTTTTTGTTTGCGGTCAACTCGAATACAAAAATTTTTTACACAGTTCTACTTAATCCATAAAGGTGCCGGTT
The DNA here is from genome assembly GCA_963585895.1 of Sepioteuthis lessoniana. Lineage (NCBI taxonomy): Eukaryota > Metazoa > Mollusca > Cephalopoda > Myopsida > Loliginidae > Sepioteuthis > Sepioteuthis lessoniana. The sequence continues at coordinate 27,412,310 of OY757926.1, read as the reverse complement.
CAAGTCAAAGTGGACCAGGAAGTAATGGCAACGACAGGCTCCAGATATCTAAAACTGGAGCCTCATTGTCAGATGCAGATTAGTGTCATACTTGGAACTCCCTTTTTTTTGGTGGGGTTACATAGACTGTGTATAATGGTTGGTTGTAATATTATTAAAGTTTTCGTATCTTTTTAAACTAATGCCTTTCAGAGAAGTTGCACACAAGAGGCCAAAGAAGAAATTAAATGCAAGAGATAAACAGTGGCCCGATTATCAAAAATGACCTTCTGCACCCAGCGTTACTGTCAAGTCAGTCCCAAACCCGATTTCTGTCCCAGGCCGGTGATTAAGTTTATTCAATTAGAAACTGTGGCAGTAAATATCCACGTGTCACTTTGAAAAACAGGAAATACATTAGCTATTTCTAGGTGAATATAGTAAGGGTCTTCCATTGAGAAGGTAGAGCAGTGACCAAAACCTGTAACTAAAATTCTCAGTTCCTGAAATAACTGTTCTTCTTATAGCATTTGCTTGTATCAGATGCGAAGGTGGCTGACGACGTTTTAAATAGTTAAATGTGAATGAGCCATGACCGTACCCTATATGCATTTACTCAACTCCTCCGTTACGAGATGTCGGTTTTTGAGCGGAGTAAAGATAATTAACTAGTCACTATATGATATCAAGTGGGGAGTAACAATGCCTAACCTTATTATTCTAAGTGAGGAGTAACAATGCCTAACTTATTGCTTTACGTAAGGAGTAACAATGCCTAACTTATTGTTTTAAGTGAGGAGTAACAATGCCTAACTTATTGCTTTACGTAAGGATTAACAATGCCTAACTTATTGTTTTAAGTGAGGAGTAACAATGCCTAATCTTATTGTTTTAAGTGAGGAGTAACAATGCCTAACCATATTATTTTAAGTGAGGAGTAACAATGTCTAAGTGGGTAATAACAATGTCTAACTTATTGTTTTAAGTGAGGAGTAACAATGCCTAACTTATTGTTTTAAGTAAGTAATAACAATGCCTAACTTATTGTTTTAAGAGAGGAGTAACAATGTCTAATTCATTGTTTTATGTGAGGAGTAACAATGCCTAACTTATCGTTTTAAGTGAGTAATAACAATGCCTAACTTATTGTTTTAAGTGAGGAGTAACAATGCCTAATCTTATTGTTTTAAGTGAGGAGTAACAATGCCTAACCATATTATTTTAAGTGAGGAGTAACAATGTCTAAGTGGGTAATAACAATGTCTAACTTATTGTTTTAAGTGAGGAGTAACAATGCCTAACTTACTGTTATAAGTGAGTAATAACAATGCCTAACCTTATTGTTTTAAGTGATGAGTAACAATGCCTAACTTATTGTTTTAAGTGAGTAATAACAATGCCTAACTTATTGTTTTAAGAGAGGAGTAACAATGTCTAATTTATTGTTTTAAGTGAGGAGTAACAATGCCTAACTTATCGTTTTAAGTGAGTAATAACAATGCCTAACTTATTGTTTTAATTGAGGAGTAACAATGCCTAACCTTATTGTTTTAAGTGAGGAGTAACAATGCCTAACTTATTGTTTTAAGTGAGGAGTGACGATTCTTAACTTATATTATTAAAGGAGGAGAACAATGACAAATATTAGAGAAAAGACATCTCAAAATGTTTTCCAAGGGATTTTTTACAAATAAATTTGTGATGAAGAAATAGGAAATTTTCATTAACAACTAAGAATACTCAGTGAAGACAAAGTTTTCCTTCTCCCGGGCTGGTTGCCTTATGAAATTAAAAAAAACTGCCTATCCTACTATTTACCCATGGCTGGTAAGAACAGATGGATTCATGCCTTTCTCAAGAGCATTAGAGCAGAATAAAATGCAAACAGCTTCGTAGAGGATTTGAACTAGAATCATCGATTTCATTTCCAACGACAATAATTGTTACGCTATCGCGCCTCTTTACAAGAATAAACAGGGAAGTCAATCTTTTAATTTTTTTTTTTCACTTTTATTAATCACATCTTTAGAAGATCAATCTACGAAAACGAATAATTTTTTTAGATGCCTAGAAGAGCAATATTCTATCTCATTTGACCGTTTTTTTTAACTTCAAAAATAAATCTATACGAACAAAATAGACATACCGGTATATAAAAAAAGAAAGTAAACAAAATCTAATTTTCCATGGAATTATCTTTAAAACATATAAAAAATCATTCAGCTGCACCTTTATTAAGGGATTCAGATTTACAAAGTGACTGATGAGAGAGGGAAGGAAAAAACACATGCCAAAAAATGAATAAAAAGCATTTTATTCAAATTTTCGAGGAAAAATGTTTCAAGAAACTTAATCTTTTATTGGTTTAAATACCGAAAATTTTATCAAGATCCGTTAATTAGCCGATATGAAGTGATTTTTTAAACGGCACTTTAGCAGGTGCGTGTTATTGTTCATACCGAAAATTTGGTCATATGGATTTAAATGGTATTGTTCAGATCCTTGCAATTGCTAAGTTGAAAAGCATTTTTTCTATGAAAGTTCTTGAAATAAACAAGTCCACACAAACAAGAGTAAGTGACTACTGACTTTAAAATTGTGTTGAGATATTATTTAGCGGTATGCCAATCGTTTTACTGCGAGAGTTTGGACTACACTTCGGGCAAAGACGTTCAAACATTTTAACGTCCGGGTCTAACAGGTTGACCATCTGATATTTTACTTGAGTTAAAATGCCAGGCATACCTTTTCTTGTGTGAAGTCTGTGGGTCTGTATTTTCAAAGAGATCATATTTGAAAAGACACATGCAAACCCACACTTGAGAGAAACCATTTTCTTGTGAAGTCTGTGGATCAGCATTTTCTATGAAACGCCATTTAAATAGCCACATACGATCGCACACAAGAGAGAAAGCATTTTCTTGTGAAATCTGTGGAACTACATTTTCTATGAGATCTACTTTGAATAACCACTTACGAACACACACTGGAGAGAAGCTATTTTCTTGTGAAGTCTGTGGATCAGCTTTTTCAATGAGTTCACATTTGAAAAGACATAAGAGGACACATACTAGTGAGAAACCATTTTCTTGTGAAATACAGTGCCTGTTTATTCAGTTATCGGATGTTGAAATCAGCAGCGCTTCGATGTTTTTGATTTGGTTTGGTATATTACATCGACAAGGCCTTAAAATATGAGGGGGATGGTCTTCACTATCCTAACTTTAACTTACCATATTTGGTTTGGTTTTATGACAAATCAACCATTGTTGGTTATTTAATGCCAAATTCTATTTTTACACATATATTGAATATATGATTGATTAATACATTTTGTTGATACACACAGTTAATGATCAAACAGTTCGATTTCTAACAATTCTATTTAGCATAAGTCAACAAAGTTAAATAGTTCCAAAAATTGCTATGTATCACTAACAATTCAATTAGACATCAATCATTTGTTTACACACAGTTAAATGATCAAACAATTCTATTTTAAATAATTCAGTTAAGTGTAAGTCAACAAAGTTAAATGGTTCCAAGTATTGCTATGTATCACAAACAATTCAATTAAACATCAGTCATTTGTTTACACTGAGTCAAATGATCAAACTGTTCTATTTCTAACACTTCAATTTAGCATAAGTCATTTGTTTATACTCAGTTTAAATGTCAAATAGTTCTATTTGACCCATAGATAGGACCCAACCAGGTGCTACCACTCCGAGCCAGAGTATACCAGGGAGCGATGGCAATGAAGGGATATTCCGCATTCTCCAAATCTCCAGCATTACCATCAAGACATGTCATATTCCAGGACACTAGTTGGGAGAATCGTACTCCCCTGCAGAGATGCAGTCAGTGTATTCTACAGCTCCTGCCGATTGGGTAATTACTGTATTTGATAACTTATAAGACATACCTCAATTTAAACAGGCATTTAAAAAGATGAATAAATTAACAGGTTTTAAATATGTTGTATCGTGGTAAGGAAGAAACATACAGTGAAATAAAGAGTTAATTATTTATTAACTGAAGTGGTACAGACCAGCAAATATTATAAGTCTCGCGCTGTGGGCGTTACGTCCGAAGTTGGTCTTATTACTGACCGAGATCTTGCAGAACCCTCGTGTTTAAGAAACGCGACGTCTTTTATACCCCCGCGATACCGGAAGTCACGTGGTACGAGCCACTATACAACAAATTACTAATGTCAGGTGAAAGGTTTTCGTCTGATATTAGTAGTCCTCCCCACTATCAGGTCATTTTTTAAAGTTTCATATGTATTCAGACCTTGTTTACATTTGCGGAAATGTTTGTGGTTTAATTTAAGTGATACTGCAGTACTAGAATTTCACTAACCAAAAACCCCAGAAGGCTGACCCTTGACGTTATTAGACGTAGGGTGATTTTATCATATCGCCGTGATGAATGATATAGCCACTGACACATGGTATTAAAAATATACATGTCTTTATTTCTCTCGATAGGGGGTCGAAACTTCTGTAGTGAGAGAGAGTGAGAGTGAGAGAGAGACAGAGACAAAGATAGGGAGTCAAAGACACACAGAGGCCTTAAAGGACTTAGACACTGCTATATTGACCCATAACTTATTATTATTCGCGTTGTGCCATATTCATAGCTTTACTTTGCACTTCTTCTTAACCTCGCTGTGCCACCCTCGGATTCAGAGCCATACGTCTTTTCTTCTTTGACGAGACCTTCTTAATGGGTCTTCGCCGGGGGCGAGGCTCTTGGCCCCCTGCAGCCACTCTGGTACTCCAAGACACAAAATTGCAAACTGAAGACTCAACTCCTGTAAGACTGCCCGTATCTACTGTAGGCCGTGTATGTATAATTTCACAACGCCCACATAATCCGGTTGTCACCCACGTGACGTGTTTCCGTTTATTTATACAAGTGCTTTCTACAATCACATCGTTTACACAGCTGAAACATCCAGCTCTGTCAAAGGTCTATATGCAACAATTTTCTGAGACATCTTTTGAAAAAAAGTGGGGCGTTTTATAACCCGTCAAATACGGTAACTAGTTACATTTACTGCCCCAGAACATACTATATTATTCCTTTCACCATAACGTCACACTTAGTCTGAAACTCATTCCCTCTACAATCACCAAAACATGCTAGTGTCTAAGCTGATCCTATCCGTACATCCATTGTGAAGGAGAAGGGAATGATTGAAATTTTCATTTACAAAGAAAGAAATCCGAAACGAAATGTGAATAAACGAAAATCAAAAGGTATGTTTACTATTAAAAATAAAATGATTTTTGTGCGGATCACCCTCACTTCTTCCAGCTTAATATGGCAGAAAAATGAATTGATCGGTCGAAAACTGGTGCCGAGAAAAATAACTCTCCTCCCTTGTATTTCCGAGTGACTCGAATTTCTGTCATATAATGGGAGAGGAAACAATAAAAACAAATAAAAAAAAATGGTAGAGACTGAAAAAATAATAATGGTATTTAAAAGAGAGCTGACAATGAGCTTACAAACTCTGGTTAAGTTGAATTGCTTTTTCAACAAAAGACCAAAAAGTCTTACTTACCTGGGATGGGTTGTTTGGTTTCTTCGTATATCAAACTTCGTGGGTTATTTAATGCCAATTCCATCCTTGAAGAAGACCAGCAGTGGTACTATATAACTCATAGCTTTAGGTATAAGGGGATTCATACTTTTCCCCAAGGGTATTAGTCCGAAAGAGAACACAATGACGCGACTGGAATTCGAACTCGCTTACGATAATGTAGGAATCCAGCACGTTAGCCAATATACCACGGAACTTGTTAATATCGAAGGGGTTATACAGACTTCTAATGTTAGTAAGGAATAAGAAGACAAGATATATATATATATATATATATATATATTCACGTGCTCACATAAGCCTTTACTGCCGGAACTAAAATGTACAAAAACGAACAAAGACAAAACGAGGAAAAAAAAACGAATAGCACGACAAATTTAGTGGTGCCGACAAACAGGACACAGTTCCCCGGACACATGCCCCCGCACCGGCTTTTCAGTCGGCCATCTGGCATTCGTGCTGGATGGTACACAAGGTCAAGGACAAATTCGAGCCTGAATGGCCCCCGGCTTCGGCTGGGCCACCTGAAGGTGGGCGATGACGTCACTGACAAACTTTGCATAGCACGAGACTCTCAGGTCTAGTTCAAACTATGAGCAGGCATACGAGCTGGGCTCACGGGGTCATCTGACCCACATTGCTCCTAGTGAGACTATGACCGACATAGACCAGCAGGACACGAGTCTCGATTCGTACCCAACCCCTATTTCTCTGAATCCCTCTATAAAAAAATACCTTGTGTCAAGTCCTGTCGGGTGGGAGGCAAGGACGAATATCACCTACAAACAAGACACGTGAAACCCCGTCGCGTAGTAAATACAAAATGGCTGGTTGTGTGGCTCACAACCGCATCACCATATACCTAAGGGACTATCTCAGATGATATATTTAACAGGACTCCCCTTTTCTTTTCTTAATCTGACGAATTAAAATGACTTCATTTAGTTAATTTGTTTAACGCCAAATCAATTCCTTATGGGTTATTTAATGCTGAAATTTAATTCATTAGTAAATGTTTGGTTGTAATATTAACTATTTATAAGTTTCGTTTGGTCTATTTGTTTAACGGCACATCAACTGGATGTGAGAACACTTTAGAAGAACGATATGTAATAAAATTCTGTTTTAAACTTGGAAAAAATGCCACAGTAACAACGTATGGAATGCTTCAGACTGCTTTTGGGGCATCTTGCATGATCTAACATCAGTTTTTGAATGGCATAAGAGATTCAAGGAAGGCAGGGAGTCTGTGAGGGAAGATGAGAGGTGGGGGAGAAGTAAGGAAGTCAATACACCAGAGTTGATTGGCCAAAGGGTTAGGCTAAGGGTTAGGGTTACTATGTTGAGTTTTAAAGGGAGTTCAGGAAGAGATTCCGTCGGAAGAGATTCCGTCAGAAGAGGCCAGCACTCTTCAAATCGGGTCAGTGGCATTTCCACCAGGACAATGTACCGGTCCACAACTCCGTCCTTGTCACAGACTATTTGATCAAGATGGGCATCAAGACAGTTCCTCAGCACCCCCTATAGTCCAGACCTTGCTCCCTGTGATTTTGGTCATTCCCTAAGCTCAGAGGCTGTCATTATGAGGCAATTGAGGAGATGAAAGAGGCTGTGACGAAGGCCATTGACACGCTCACACAAGAGGACTTTTATGGCGCCTTGCAGAAGTTGATGGAACGGTACAACAAGTGCATTGCTGCTGGAGGAGATTACTTCGAAGGGGACTAGAGTTTCATGTGTGTACTATCAATAAAAGTGCCCACACGAAAAAAGTCTGGAAACTTATTTAATGATCCTCGTATGTGTAAACAAGACTTGTCATTAAATAACCTATAATGGGTGGTGTGTCATAGAACCAAACCAAACCAAACCAAATCAAACCAAGCCTGCTTTGTCTATTTCAAAGCAAGGCTATTAAGTTTCTTGTTCAATCCATTCGGAGTCAGTGTTTGTAAACGTTTTATCTGTTTATCATTATATGCTTGTATTATTGTTGTGATGCCATCTAATGTATTTTCCAATTCTTTCTATGATGATGAACCTTGTATTTCTGTTAAATCGTGACCGTTTGAGGAGAGATGTTATTCTCTAAGTATTAGTTTGCTGATATATATATATATATATATATATATATATATATATATATATATCAGGGGCGGAGACGGGACTAGTGCTACTCGTACCCGGCACGACCAATAACTCGGTCAATGTTATTCAAAATGGATAAAAAATCACCCATTAATCTCAAGCAAACATACTTAGACTGAATTCAATTAAGTTACGTATCTATTCAAGTTTCGATAACTAAGTAGCCAAAAGTTCATAAATATATCTGGGAATAATACATCGATGCTGTTTTGAACGGATGGTCTTTGTCCGGCCACCGTCAGATTCATTGAACATCCCATAAAATCGGCTATAAAGTTGAACGCCCGATCCGTGCCAGGCACTAGACCCTTATAATAACAGTAATGTTAGAGAAATACGCTTTTGGCTGTAGCCAATAGCAAGAGCAACAACCCTAACTCCGTGCTCAAAAATCTTAGCACATTTTGACTGCTGATTGCTGACAGCTGTCTTGGGAAGAGGGAGAGGGACCGAGAGAGAAAGCGAGAGAGAGAGAGAGAGAGAGGGAGAGAGAGAGAGAATGTGTGTGTGAGAGAGAGAGAGAGAGAGAGAGAGAGAGAGGGGATAGCAGATTAGAGCCTCTCGCCGACGTCATCATCATCGCTATGGTAAATGTTGGTTAAACGGCGTGTTTTTTTCGTTTTTTCACTAACAGATGTCTATTTCTTCAATGAATGTTGCATATATTACATTCTGTAACTAAAATTTGTTTATTTGAATACATTTTCAACAAATAATCTTTATTTTAAGCGAAATTGAAACTACTAGCTGTGTCTGTGTATATTGTCATCAGTTTCTAATAAACATATTTTTCTCGTCATAGTAATGAACATCTCTTTTCTTCTATACTTTTGAAAGGAAAAAAATTATCTTATCTACTGTATTAACAAGACTACAAATTATATAGTACGTTGATTGTTTACGAAAAAAACACCATGCAAGGTACGTTTGTCAATCTCTGCTATACAATGGAGAATCACGCAATAGCAACTATGATGACTTACTTTGGATCCACAGACCACGGGTTGGGAACTGAAGTTGACAGAGGGCGGGGGGGGGCACGAATAGCAAAAATAGGCTAGAGTCGCCACTGATATATATATATATGCACTACATGGACGCTAACAAAACGGTTGGAGAATAAGCTTGACGGCAATTACACAAGAATGCTGCGAGCAATCTTGAACAAGTCCTGGCGGCAACACCCCACAAGACACCAACTATACGGCTACCTGCCTCTCATCACGAAAACTATTCAAGTTAGACGAACCAGCCATGCAGGACACTGCTGGAGAAGCAGGGACGAGCTCATAAGTGATGTACTCCTATGGACCCCCACATATGGCCGGGCAAAAGCAGGACGACCAACACGAACATACATTCAGCAGCTATGTGAGGATACGGGATGCAGCCCTGAATACCTGCCAGAGGCGATGAACAATAGGGAAAAGTGGCGAGAGAGGGTCAGGGATATCCGTGCTAGTGGCACATGGTGATGATGATGATATATATATATATATATATATATATATATATATATTCAAGCAGAGATGAACTCATCAGCAAAGTTCTCCTGTGGGCTCCCACATAGGGACTCAACAGTGTTGGCCGAATAACAACGATCTAAACTCATCAGCTGTATCATATTTACCAACCCCTCTGCTCGGGCAGGATATGACACAAGGTCAATTTTTTAAGCGGAGTTTAACAGGCTTGAATTCAGAGTTTTCCTTCTCCTAGACTAGTTACCTCACCAAGGCTGAAGAACCTAGTTCTGCCCTACTATTTGCCCATAGCTGGAGGGAGAATAATTGGATTCATACCTTTCCCAATGGTATTAGTGCTATGTGAAATGCAATCAGTCTCGTCCAGGATTTGAACTCGTGTCGCCGTGTCCATTTCCTACGACGATAACCATTACACCACGGGAACCTCCTCAACAACTCATCAGCTCTGTATGGACACTGGATATTGTCTCGAAGACCTGCCAAACACAATGGATGATAGAAACGGATGACGACAGAGAAAGTGAGAGAGTCAAGGAAATCCGTGCAATCAATACACCTCGACGACACACACACACACACACACACACATATATATATATATATATATATATATATTTATAAAACACGCTGACGTAGTAACTCTCACACGTAATTTTGAAAACTTTCAGTGGTTAGTATAATGGCTAATGTGGTAATTTACTAAGCTTTTTGCTTAGATGTGGCACAAGGCCATATGAAAGGGGCACCCAATGAGACTCGAACTCACCCGTGTAGGTTTGCTAGTCGAGCTTGCTAACCATTAAACCACCAAAGGCGCCTAGCGTAATGGCTAATGTGCTGAACTATGGACTCAAAGTCAGCGTGTTCAAACTCCAGTCACTTTCAGTCACTTTTGGACTAATACCCTTTATCCCCCGACCAATGGGTTAGATAATTTCATTACTATTCTTCTACAAAAATGGCTTTGGCATTAAAACAACTCACAGCGACAAGAATTTGAATTTATTTATTATTTGCTTTTCTTTTAGAGGGTGGACTCGTGTTAAGTCAACTACGCAAGATAAACGTATATGACTTGTTAGCAATTGTTGCATTTTCCTAATCAGCCGTGTAAATTTTACTGAATGCCAAAAAGTGTTTTCTTGTTTTTTTAGTGGGGGGCGGTTGTACGTGGGATAGATAAGATACGCACAGATATTACTGCTCCCTATACCGCTATAGGTTAATGGTGAGAGCCTTGAGGTGTGTGCCGAGATTCTACTCTTATAACAGGACTGCAAATTTTCCCTTTAAGAAAGGAAAACTTTGGATGCTGGTCCAGTATAGACCGCCCATTAAAATTTAGGTTGTTTCTGCAGTCATGTAGAAAAAAAATCATACGTAAATGTAATACTTACTCACCTTCCTGATATTTTGATTCACCGTAAGTTTCATGAATTTGCTTCATTTTTTATCAGTTAAGTTCTAAAATTACACCTACTAGCTACCACTCCGTCATCGGCCATATTCTTTATGCTTTTAATTCTTTATTTGTGAGTTTTAGGAGTTAGCCGTTCAGCGGAAGTAAAAAAAAAAAAAAAAAAAAAGAAATAAACGTTGATGTCACATGAGAGAAAAGGTCAAAGGAGTTAGCTTTGAGTTATAGACAGTTGTGGGTCAAGACACAGAATGAAGCAGTTTTATTGGAATAGATGTCTTATATGGCTAACTACAGCTAGTTTAATTTTATTTGTTTGTGGTTTAATTCATGAAGCGATATTTGTCACTGCCTCCCACCAGACAGGACTTGACACAAGGTCAAAAGAACGAAGTCCGATTAAAGTGGGGATAAAGGGGATGGGAAGGTCGGGAACGATCCGAGACTCGAACCCTGCTAGTCATTGACCCACTAAGTGCAATGTGGGTCTAATGAATCAAGCAGTATCACGGACCGAAATCTAGGTCCGGGCTCGTATGCCAGAATATAGCTTGAACTAGACCGTGAGGTCTGGTGCTATACAAGGGGTCTGAAAAGCAGCTCGCCCACCCGAAGGTTGCCCAGCCGAACTTAGGGACCTATTCGGCCCCGAGTCTGCTCTTGATTTCGATCGCCCATCCGGCACGAATGCCAGACGGCCCAGCCAAAAGGCCGAGAAGCGATGGTTTAATTCATGAAGCTATCAAGCAATTGAATAAAAGCTGTTTTGTCATATCTGTGATGTGTTTGTTTGCTGCGAAAGGAAGAAGTAGTTGGAGGTGAATCCTCTAAGTGTGGTAATTCCATAATTTTTGCAAAGAATTGTAACAGTATGCCAAAGTGAAAATTAAAAAAAAATGAACAAACTCTCTCTTTGAGCGTTCAGTATACACAGCTGGCAGGTGTCAGATATCACCTGCCGAATATTCTAGGCAGCTTTCAAGGTGTGACTTGAAAATGGTAAAGGTGACCCCCACCCCACCAATAAAATGGTAAATAGAATGACTTTCTTATCATCAGCATTAGATTTATATTTTATTAGTTGGGTACCGGAAATTCATTGGAATACACGCATAACTGTACGAATCATCATCATCATCATCATGTACGAATCATCATCATCATCATCATGTCGTGCCGCCTGACCCTCTCTCGCCACTTCTCCCTATTATTTATCGCCTCTGACAGGTCTTCAGGATAACATCCTGTGTCCTCACATAGCTGCTGTATGTAAGTTCGAGCTTGTCGTCCTGCTTTCGCTTGGCCATATGTGGGGGTCCATAGGAGTACATCACTTATGAGCTCGTCCTTGTTTCTCCAGCAGTGTCTCGCGTGTCTGGTTCGTCTAACTTGTATAGTTTTCGTGATGGGAGGCAGGTAGCCGTACAGTTGGTGTCTTGTGGGATGTTGTCGCCAGGACTTGTTCAATATTGCTCTCAACATTCTTGTGTAATTGCCGTCTAGTTTCTTCTCCAGCCGTTTAGTTAGCATCCATTTAGTGCATCCATATAGCAGTATTGATACAACCGCTGCCTGGAAGAAACTGCGTTTCATTTCATCGGTCAGGTCTGATTTCCATTTGATCGAGAGCCTATCGATAGCTGTCCATGCTTTCGTTAGTCGAGTGTCGATGTCTTTTTCGGTTGATGAGACGCTACTTCCGAATACCAAGCAACAATGATTCAATATAATCTTTAATTTTGAATTACAATATTATCACTCATAAATAAGCACACCTCTAACAATTGCCCAGTCGGTTTGGGCTGTAGAATAGACTGACTGCATCTCTGCAGCGAGTGTCTTAGGTATGACACTAAACCTCTTACAGTTCATGTCCAGCTAGGCTCATCAGGCCCACATTGCACTAAGTGGGTCGATGACCAGCATAGTCAAGTAGGGCTCGAGCCTCGGCTCGTGCCCGAACTTCCCCTCGCATAACCCCCACTATAATCGACCTTCGGATCATTGACCTTATGTCAAGTCCTGTCTGGTGGGAGGGAGAGACAAATATGGTATGACACTAAACAATCAGATGGTGAAGCTTCAGTGATGCCGAAGCTTTGTGGAATGCGGAGAAGTCCTTTATTGCCATCGCTTCCAGGTCCACTCAGGCCCAGAGTGGTAGCACCTGATTGGGTCCTATCTATGGGTAGAATAGAACTAAACAGTGTGCTTGTGCTAAACTGGATTGTTTGAAATAAAACTGTCAAGACATTTAACTCTGTGTATTACCCAATCATCTGAGACTGGAGAATATACCGACAACTTCTCAGCAAAGGAGTAAGACCCCCCATCACCAACGAGTGTCCTGGATATGACACTAAACAATCTGATCGTGAGGTTCCAGTAATGCTGAAGCTGTAGAGAATACGGAGTACCCTTTCATTGCTATCGCCCCCAGGTCCGCTCTGGCCCGGAGTGATAGCATCTGATAGAGTCCTGTCTATGGGTCAAATAGAACTAAATTGTGTACTTATGCTAAAGTGAACTGCTTGAAATAGAACTATTTTTGACATTTAAGCTGCGTAATTATACTAAATTGTTTGAAAAAGAACTTTTTTTTCTACATTTAACTGTGTGTAAACATAAAACTATACTTATACTAAACTGAATAGTTTGAAATAGAACTGTTTCTATGTATAAAAATGGATATGGCATTAAATAAGCTACAATGGTTGATGTGCCGTAAAACCAAACCAAACCAAACCTCTAACAATTTTTAAAAAAGAAGGCAATTTTGTTCTAAACCAAAGATACCAGAATTTTATTATTTCTAGTGGAATATTATACAATCATAAGGGATATTATTAGGTTTTACAATATCGCCCATAAATAAGTACACTCCTAACAACTTTTTAATTAAAAGTTAATTTTCTTCTAAACCAAAGATACAAGGGTTTTATTAATTCTTATGAAATATTGATATTATTTGGCATTATTTATTACCACAATCTGCAACATTGAAACTGTATATATTCTATAGGTTAATGAAGGCGGCAGGAAGTGCTGCTCATAAGTATTTGAACACGCACATAATTTATTTTACTGCCTAAGATTACAAGGTTAGATCCATATTAACCTACTACATGTGTGCGAATTCCTTTAATGTTCTGTTTCTTAATTATGTACCCTGTATATCAGAAGGTTGTCATTTAATCTACTCTCACAAAAGAAGTTGACAAATACGTCTTATTATTATAATTATCTCCACAGAGAATTGTCATGTCTGTTAGAGGTCACATAAAACGTCACTTGACAGTCCAAAAACCCATTCTCGACCTCGTTTCATCACTAGTCTTTAACCAATAGAGATGTTGCCTCTGGTTCTGCCAGGGAACGTTAAAACTACATGGCCATTTTACCAACTCAACAAGTAAGCCTTTTATTATTTTGTATCCCTTCCATATACTGCTTGTTCATGCATTAATATGTGTATAATTCTAGGTAGTGGGACATGTTTTTATATTCTTTCTTTTTTTTTATGCTATCTGAATGTATATTGAGCATAATAATATTAAGTTTTCTTGTATGTATAATTGAGTTTATTTTGTTTTTTCTTCTGTTGTGTTCAGTGTTGGTATATCACGGATATATTAATGCAAATATTGGCCTTTGGAGAGTGGGGACTCGACTAAATATAATCCTTACCATCAATTATTATCATTATAATCCCCACATTTATTACTTAATGCTTTTATTAGATTAGGTCAGCCTTTTCTGTGAGTTTCCATCCATCAATTTAAAGCGAGAAGAAACTTTTAAAAATATTTTCTTCATTTCTGTTAAAGCCCCTAAAAGAGGAGGGGGCTTCTAAACGTTAAAACATATTCGTCTGTTTCTGTGGTTCGACTGCAACTACCCAAAACTCAAAAACTCATGTTTTTGTTTTTTTTTCTCGCTATCTCTCTCTCTCTCACACACACACACACACACACACGCACATACACTTCTCATTAAGCAATCACTATGTAGATTTGAACTCAAATCTTATTTTATTAATTTCACACACTGGTACAAAACCTCTGACTTCTCAACCATCACTTACCACCTCTGCAGTTGTTTGACTTTGGGGTCAAGCATTTTTACTACTCTCTCTCTCTCTCTCTCTTTAATGTAAAGCTCTACTATCCATACTTTTTTTGTAATACCACGCAAGATAAGGGCTAGAGAAAGTACTGTTCATAAGTATTCGAAGCTCTTAATTTGTTTTTATTGCTTAAGATGAGGCATATGGCGCAACACAATGAATTGAATTCAGATCTTGGATAAGGCTGTTTGCCTTTCACTTTCGAGAAAATGTCTGTGGTAAAGGCATGAATCCATTTCTTCTACTCTTTAGTATGAGTAAATAGTAGAGCAGACTGGCTCTTTACCTTTGATAGGGCAACCAGTCAAAGAGAAAATTTTGAATTCAATACCGAAGGAGTATTGTTCAGGAGAACCTGTGACACACTGCTGTAACATACTTCTATTATCAGCGCATCCAAAAACTGACTGCTTCACCACAATAGACAAATTATCTGGATCAACATTTTTAACTGAGCCGTTGGACCTTCCTACGTCAAAAGCGAAAGGAGAGTCCATCATTATATATATGTATATAAAGATTCTGTCGTACGTCCAAAATTTAAAAACGGCTTTAAAAAGCGCATACATTTTAAATTACTTTAAAATTCTAAAAAAGCGAATCCTTCGTTTCGATCACGTCTCATCAGAGAAAAATACCGTGATATACGAGTGGTAATGAGGAAATAGACACGTTGTAGTGACTATCGAAAAATGTGTGTGGGCAGGGAAACAGACCCCATAAAATGGTACCTTCCTCTGATAAGACGTGATCGAAACGAAGCGTTCCCTTTTTAGAATTTTAAAATATCTTAAAGTGTTTTAAAATGCATGCGCTTTTAAAAGCTATATATATATATATATAGTCATCCACAGACAGACTGTTTCGTTGTATCACAACTCTTCAGTGTGGCTAGACACATAAGACGCTTCAAGCTGGGATTGAAACCCGCCCAATTTAGTATCATCAGTTGACATACGTCAGCTCGGGAATTATAAGGCATTATGTAGTAGCTTTCGTTTGCTTACATTTTGCCTTACCGGGTACCAAAGTGCTCAATTCATACGAAGAGCTTTGCATTACGCGTGTGGCAGCCGTTAATTCCTTCGCCAGAGTGCTCAATCACCGGGGCGGGGGAGGGGGCATGTAAAAGAAGTACTTTTTTTTATCTAGAAAATGTCCTAGAAAATCACACTGCATCTTATAAGATCAACGGTCAGCTTTGGGTTACAGGCCCGTGGAGTTCTAGTGCTACAGTGGCCCTTAAATTAAACTGCAAACATCTTCCCAAATTTAAGAAAAGGTGACGATTGTTTCAACATCAAAAGCAGCAACTCTTTTCTAAGGTAACAATGTGTAATACTTGTACTTACTTGTCATTCATATAAAATAACATTTCCAGTCAGGATGAAGTGACGACATTTAACTATGCATGTACCAAAACAAATATATAAAGGATTTTAAATGAAAAATATAAGGATTTAACAAGGATCTGAATAATAATGTAACTTTAAAAAAATGACCTGATAGTGGAGAAGGCTACGAAAACTTCACCCAACATTCGAAGATTTTTTTTGATTAACAAGACTACGAATGTCAGATGAAGTTTTCGTAGCCTTCAAATTGAGGCGCGTCTCATAAGCCCATATATCAAATACAGTATACACACACACATTGTATTCATATATGTGGAATATGTAGAATACACCGACTGCATCTTTGCAGAGGTGTAAGACCCCTTCCTCAATGAAGTGTCCTAGATATGACAATAAACTTCATCGGATGGCGAGGCTCCGGCCCTGGGAGACTTAGAGAATATGGAATACTCCTTCATTACCATTACTCTTAAGTACACTCTCACCCGAAGTGGTAGTACTGGTTAGAGTCCCATCTGTGGATCAAATAAAACTATATTATCATTTAATTGAAACCATTTAACTATATGCAAACTAATGACCTCTGGGTTGTTTAAAAATATTACCTATAACCTATTCGATTACAAATCATATATATAAGATATATATGTATAAATAAGCTTTGGCATCAAATAACTTTAAGAGTTGATATATATATATATATATATATATATATATATATAAGTGAAAGAAAAAATTAAATAAATCTGACATACTATAAAAATAAGAATAAAATAATAATAATAGAAAATATGTTAAGCATGCAAACTGAAAAGTCGTCTTCAGTGCAAATGTTTTGGGTTTTGGAAAACATATCTATTATAATCATTATTCTATTCTTATTTTTATATTCAAAATAATTTTGAATAGAATACCTTGTATGTAGGCAAAATTTTAGTCGAAACACGTGTCGGCAAAGTAAATAAAATAAATTTTCATTCATACCAAAGTATATATTTTTCTTCAGTTTATCTTTTCAGCATATATATATATATATATATATATATATATATATATATATATATATATATATATATATAGGACATGTGTTGTATTTTGTCTGCGGTGGAGAGGTCAGCTAAATACAAAAATTATAGAGGCAATTAGATGTTTTGAGCTGGGGAGAAGTCCAAGGTAACATAGTATTTATAGCATGGATATAGGCTTCTTCAATCGTCCTGCTTCTAAGTACTGAGTGTTGTGAATTATTTAATGCCTTACCTTTTAATTTCTAAGACTTTATGCCACTTTTTTATCTCAGTAAAATAATTCCAATGATGTATATGATGCAAACAACTGGGATCGAACCCGGGTAAAGCAACCAGTCAATGATACTTTTTGATGAAAAGCCAACACTTGGTTTGACTGCGTCGGCGTTCTTCACGACTATTTACTCCTCAGCTTACACTGTGTTTTCATCATAGAAGGTGAGAAGGTCGTTTGATGAAATCAACGAAGTGATAAACAAGTCGACGGCCAGCGGTTACATCAAAATGGTTCTCAGACACACACACACACAAAAAACCAAACAAATAATGAAGTCAATACAGGCTGGAAATGTCACACTTTTTGTTTATACCATTCGTCGTGTACAGCGGGTTTAACCGTGGCCGTCGCTAAGGTCAGGGGCTAAGGGCAA
Source organism: Sepioteuthis lessoniana (assembly GCA_963585895.1). NCBI lineage: Eukaryota > Metazoa > Mollusca > Cephalopoda > Myopsida > Loliginidae > Sepioteuthis > Sepioteuthis lessoniana. Next base: position 27,394,506 of record OY757926.1, on the reverse strand, counting down.
GGCTGTGTTACCGTAAGATATCTGACTCCATATTTTGGTTACACTGTTTCACCCCACGTTGACTCGCCGGCGCAATGCCTTGCCCAAAGAAAGTCCCAAAAGAAATGTACAAAAATAAAAGATAGAAACAGATAAGAGACGAAAACATTTCTTCCATACTTTCCTTTATTTACTTGGTGAAGGGACTAACCGACGCTACGTCCCAAGATGTAGCGTCGTGCCAAAACACCAGACAGCAAAAAGGTGTTGTTGGTTCGACGGACACTGCCTGAAAGAGAAAGATGATATCGTTTCCTTTTTCAAGGAGAAAATCCTTTTTTCTTTTACGCATGCGTCATCTCCTTTTCCGTTAGAGACCTCTGGGAGTTTCTTCAAATTTAATAGTTTTCTTTTTATCTATTTATTTATTTTTTTAAATTTAATTCTTTATTTATTTATTCGTTCCCTACATACCATAATAATGGTATTATAGCGACGGCCAAGGTTTAACACTTCCCATTCGGTCATAGTCGAGTGAAACTGAAATATGCAAAACAGTTGTAAACGGTCAAGTATGTCATGTCTTTCGTACTCAAAGTCTGATTCAAGGATTAGGTTTCAGTGGTGGTGGTGGTAAATCGATCCTCTTCGACTAACTCTTTGGACCCTCTTCGGCTTTCTGTCTGAGATGTCAAAAAACTCCAGCTTATATTGAGTCCGGTGTCCAACCAGCGTATGGGTTGGTTGGTAAAGGTATTTACTCACCCTTAATGTCAATTTTTCATGATTCCAATTTTCTTTTAAACAGCTTTTCCAAATTTGAAGACGTGTAAAATCACCCTTTTTTGGCAATCAGAGGACCGGATTCACTCTCTCAACTCTAATCTACTTTAATTTGTATCTCTCACTCATACCTGATATCAGCAAGATCTTAGAAGTCCCTTATTCCTCCAATTCTATTTACATTCAAATTGGTCCTCCTTTCCGGGTGGGCACGATTATCTCTTTACGAATAATCTGATTTTCGAAATGCGTAGGCGAAGAAACGTTTCTAAATTTATCAAACAACCGAATTTTCTTTTCATGTCGACCGCCTAGATTTTTTTTATGCAACAAATGTTTTCTTTTTTTTCTTGTTCACAATCTCAGAGACGGCCCAGATGGCCTCTCCAGTCTCTTTGGTCATTTTTCTTAATTTCAGTCTCTAGGCATTTTCTTTGGCGTGGAAATATTAAGCAGTTAAGATTCTTCTATCATATCCTTCACTTTGGACATCTTATAACGCAAACAACCAGTTCCCTCTCTGAAAATGTTCATCAATATCCGGATGGCCTCTGTCGTAGCCTAGCTGTCTTTTGAGTCCCCAATGGTTTCATAGTTCAGTATATTAGATTTATACAAGAGCATGACCATACCCCTTTCGACTTGGTCTGCTTGCCCTCAATTGATTAACCCCCACTTTTTTAAGCAACAGTGTCACATAGATCATTATATGTTTTGTGTTTCCAAATGTTTTTCTTTGTCAAAATAATATTTAAGCAATTACAATTCTCTTAATAGTACAATTCTTATCCTTTTCACTTCGTCTACTTACTTTCAACTGATTACTCGCCACCTTCCAAATTCCAGTGTCACTGTGAATGATTTTGATCCTCTTTCAGAGAATTTGGTGAACACTTTGTCTCCCCATCTCAATAAAAAAAAAATCGGCTTTGTCAAGTGCATTGTGAATTATTTTGATCTTCTTTCAGAAAAAAACTAGACTGCTTTCTGTCTCCTCCTACACATGATCAGCTATGCCTCATCTCAATAAAATACTTGAAAAATTGAGTTTATTTTTTCTCAGCTTTAAAGGGACATTTTAAATGTTTCCATTCCTTCCTGCTGATCACCCCCCTAAAAAAAGTCCAAGAGGTGCAACTATACAATAGTACTGACATGGTTATAGCTTGGAAGTAGTAAATATCATTGAGTAGAGATTTTGTTGCAAACATTGGATTTCCATTTTATAATATCTAAATTCTTTGGAAAAATAGGATTAGATAGACCAATGTTAAAATTTTTCAAAATTGATTCTAATGTTACCTTAGACCCCATCCAAGCAGAAGTTACAGCCATCTTGAAGGGTCACTACTTGCTACTGATACTATGTAACTCAGTACAAACTGTCATATGTTACTTAGAGAGGAGATGGGCAATACCAAGTAAAAAAAAAAAAAAAGACAAGATAAATTGATAAAAATTTTTATTCACAAAAAAATAAAAGATTCAAAACAAATGACAGAATTTAATCCAGTCTCTTTGGCATCAAAAACTGTTGGTGGTTGAAATGGTTGCAGTACTTCAAATGATCTTGGACTTACTGTACACTGGATGGTATTTTTTAGGGGTTTTTTCTTGTTTTTTTTCCCTCATTTTTTCTTTCTTTTTTTTTTTTCTCATATGTTTCACCTCACAAAAAATAGGAAGAGAAACATTGCAAGAATTATACTGTGAAGTTACTTATGAAGTATTATTTGCTCAAGAATGCTCTATTTAAATTCCCTTTTTACATGTTTCAACTTCAGACACAAATGTAAATGGAACCCTTTTTTAAAAAAAAATCTTTTTTAGAAATTATTCGGCTTTGAATATGACCTTTTAGAGTAATAAAAGAACAAAATAGAAACATCAACAATTATATGCTATCAAATTCCTTTTTTTGTTTTTTTTGGGTTTTTTTTTGTTTTACACAGAGGCCATTAAACAATTAAATAATTAAATATTATTTAAGACTGTCAAATAAAAAACAAACTGTCACAACAATAGTATCATAAGATTTATCCAATGATAAATGTAATATAACATTTATTATCTAATAAAGTTGCCTCTAAACTCAAAATACAAGACAAAGTTCCATTGGTTTAAACCAAACAGAACTTTTTAACAGGAGAGTTATCAGTGGCATTTTATCAACAGAAATTTATTTTTAACAACTGAGTAGAATATTTTTTATTAGACAAAATTGCTTTATGGAAGATGGGACAAACAATTCAGTTACATTTGAAGAAACCAAATGAAGCATTTTCTTTTAGGGTTATCCCTTGGATAAGAAATAAGGTATTCAATAACAGTATAAGCAATCATCAATTGCAGTTTTTATATAAAGAAATATGAATCTAACAAGTGATTATCACATCTTTATTACACAATAATATTGATTTTAGGGAAGTAGTGCTATCAATTCCCAGTTTCATTTGATATATACCAATTTAATTATATATATATATATATATATATATATATATATATATATGTGCACAGGTTGTTCCGTAAAAATTGATATCATTTTGTAATCTAATAATTTGATCAATTCTCGAATGATCTCAAATTTTAACAGCATGAGTAGAAAGTAAAAGTAAAGTGGGTGACCTTTAGTCGAGGGCAACTGTAAGGCTCCCTTTTCAATAGCTACTGCACCGAGGTGTAGGGAAGGGTGCTACTCCTTTCCCTGGATTGCTCCACTTTACCCTCAATACTTACCTTATATTGCTGAGTGTTAAGCAAGGAGGTATCAAGCACCATTTTTAAAGTCTTTGGTAAGACGTGACCTGGGATTGAACCCAGGTCTTCCAGATCATTGGTAAACACTCTACCCACTAGGCCATGAGTAGAAACAGATCAAAATTATGTTTAACACTTTGTTTTTTCTTTCAAGGTATGGAAATACCATTCTCTGGAAAAGAAAAGATGTTTAGATATCAAGCATAGAATTTTGAGTTGTTTCTACACATGTGGTTAAAATTTGAGATCATTCAAATCCGAATTGGTCAAGTTATTAGATTATGAAATGGTATTGATTTTTCTGAAACAACCCGTATATTTTGAATGATATCAATTTTTTAAACATCCTCAGGGTGTGTGTGTGTATATATATATATATATATATATATATAATTTCATTTGATATATATTGAATAAAACTTTGAACATTTGGGTTATTAATAAGGTCTTATATACAGTGAGAGAGAAATAATATGGCAGTCAATAACAATGGTTCACTGCCCCATTACATATGCTCAGCCTTGTATATAGAAATATATACTGACAGAATTTAAAATTGAAACAGCCTTAAGGATGATATCAATCTTGATTTGTATATTGTATGTGCATGCTAACGAATACTATAGAAACTGATAAAATTTTCAATATCTTCACCCACTGGGATGTGATAAAGTCATATCAGTGAATCATCTGTAGCCTTCTTTGAGAGTAGGATCCTTTGTTTATACCCCAAAAGGATACAACAGAGTGACATGTGTTCTGATTACTCTTGACACACTCCTTAATGTGGAACCTGTGAGTATTTGTTTGTACATTGGATCATTTACAGTAATTCAGCTATATTAGGTGTATTTTTATTCTTGAGTTATACTGTGAAGTTACTTATGGAGTATTATTTGCTCAAGAATACTCTATTTAAATTCCCTTTTTACATGTTTCAACTTCAGACACAAATGTAAATGGAACCCTTTTTAAAAAAAATTTTTTTTTTTAGAAATTATTCGGCTTTGAATATGACCTTTTAGAGTAATAAAAGAACAAAACAGAAACATCAACGATTATATGCTATAGAATTAAAGGATATTGTGTGTTGAAATTTTATTTTCCGTCAGCATAGATTTAACAAAGTAATTTAACATCTTCATTATACAATAAAATAGGTTTATATATATATATATATATTATGAAGATGGTCTAATAAAAAGCTGTCTCAACAACTGATTAATAAGATTTATTCAATATCAAATTAAATATAACATCTTTATTATACAATAAAATAGTATTTTCATAAACGATGCTAAAAATTTCAAGTTTAATTTGATCAAACCAAATGAAACTTTTAACTCTTAAGGTTGCATGCAGGGTTTCACTGGGGGTGGGGTAGATGTAAGAGGATAGCTAATAACAGCACTATCTTCTCAATGGTCTCTACCCCATATATATATATACATATATATATATATATGAAAATATAGATCTAACAGCTGAATATAACATGTTTTTTAATAAATAAAATTGCCAATAGTAAAGTAATGCAAATAATAAATCAAAGTTACATTTGATTAAAGCAAATGGAACTTTATATATATATATATATATATATATATATATATATATATATATATATATATAAAATGTAAACTTGAAATAATATTTTTATTTCATTTTTAAAATTGAATATAATCCTGAATATATATCACATATTAATGCCTTGATGCCTTGATGATGGTTTAAAAACCGAAACATATAATATTGATTTTCATTCAACAATAAATAAACTCATCCCCTGAATATCTTATCTTTTCATGTTTTTATATTTGCATACCACTGGATTCATTTCCATTTTCTTTGATATATATATATATATATATATGAGAAAAGGAAAATAATGAGGAAAATTAAATTGATATGTTTCACTATAAGTTTAGCTTTATAGCTTTTTTAGAGATTAAATTTTGTTAAAAAAACAATTAAATTTACATGTGACATGGTGGTGATTATGTGTGCTGCTTTTATATCTTGTACCTGTTAAATTTCGGACCTTATTCATATAAACTGTTTCATTTTTCTTAATTGTTTATGATTTTCAATAGAGTACATTCCTTAGGTATTAATTTTAATTTGCCAATTCAATTTTATGAATCAACTTCTTTTTCCAATATGATCAGATTTTAAAAGAAACCTATTCCATCTATATAAAATCCAATATGTAATCTTGATTTGATTCATTTTTAAACACTTCTTTTAAGACTGTTTCAACAAGTTTTTCACTGTTGATGACAAAGTTGAAACTAGTTGAGAATAATTTTAAAAAATAGATATCATTTCTGTTGTCTAATCACTTTTGTCTATCTTTATGTATGTGTGTATATATATATATATATATATATATATATGCAGGCCTAATGCTTGGGTATCATGGTCACTGACCCAGAAATCTATTATATGAACTAATACTCCCACACACCTGATTATTCATAGAAACCTGCCTTTCTGGTGCCCCCAAGCAGGCTTGGGAGTAGTATATATATATATATATATATATATATATATATGATTTTGAAAGATTGAAACTAATTGAGAATAATTATGAATAACAAAATATTATTCCCATTTGAATTATCACTTTTGCCTATCTTATATAAATGATTTTGAAAGACAGGTCAAAAATTAATTATTTAAACCTTCTTAATATTATACTAATTAGAATTTCTTATCAAAAAAAATTACAGAGTCTAATAGTTGTGTAATTTATGTTGGCTCATTTCTTACATACATTTTTGGCTTTATATTTACATTTTTTCCCAGTATTTTACCAAAAAGTCTATCATACTCAAATTAATCCAAAAAGAAGATCATAACTGATAATGCCTGATATGTAAGGGAATTCAGATCAAAGAGAGATTTACACAAATCTTAAGCAATTGATGTTTGAAAGTCAACAACAATGAGAATAGCAGAATCCATATAAGGCATTTTAAAAGTCCACCATTTTAATGGTTTGGTTTCTCTGGTTAATGGTATACCAACCTTTGTGGGTTATTTTATGCCAAAGCCATCCTTGTAGAAGATAA
>OY757926.1:27008958-27385210 GCA_963585895.1 Sepioteuthis lessoniana | reverse complement strand
CATCCACAGACATTGTGTTACTTTCATGTCTGAAAGTGAGACACTGTTCAACAACTGAGATAGATGTGCCACTGTACAACTCATGCTCTCTACCAATCCAAGTTATGACAACAGGACTATTGCCAGCACCCTTAAAATGCAAATCTGGATTGCCACAAATAACAGGGACATGCTCAGGGTGATGAAAACAAAGTTTCCAGCTAGGATTATGGTCTTTGGTGTGGTTTCAAGTGAGGGCCACATCATGCCACCTCACATCTTCGAAGTTGGCTTGAAAGTCAACACCAAAGAGTACCTGGAAGTGCTGAAGAGTGTGGTGATCCCCTGGTGCAATCAGGTGGCCGGTGGCAGACCCTGGGTGTGGCAGCAGGACTTGGCGCCGGCCCACAAGTCCAAAGAGACCCAGGCTTGGCTTCAGAGGGAGTGCTATGACTTTGTACCCTTTTTTCACTGCCCCCCTCCTCCCCCGACCTGAACCCGCTGGACTACTTCGTTTGGTCATACGTCAAGAACATCACCAACATGACCTCCCACAACACCAAGCCAGCCTGATCGCCGCCATCCCCCGAGTATTCGCTGAGCTCCCGCCAGCGCTTGTGGAAAAGGCATGCTCCCAGTTCCAGATCGGTATTGAGGCAGTGATTGAGGCTGAAGGCAGCTACATTGAATAGATGTCAGCTCTACTACATAATAAGGTTACCTGAATTGATTTTTTCAATAAAAGTTTTAAAATAAAGCTGTAGTGTTGTTTTCTTTCGGACGATATGCATTTATATATATATATATATATATATGTATATGTATATGTATATGCATTTATATATGTATATATATATATATATATATATATATATATATATATATATATATATATATAAAATAAATAAGGTAAATTCCCTCACAACTGATTGTCAAGTGAGCTTGTATTTACAAGTTCAAAGTTTTTTTATTTAGACCATTTTCAGTTGTAAATTTTGATTATAATTATATATGCTAGCAAAAATATGCACCTTCAGAGTGGCAGTATTTAAATTTTGTCGTAATAAAATATTATAGTAAATTAGAATGACTTACAAAAATGAAACAAGAATGCATATAAAAAGAATGAGAGAAAGTCACCCATTAAATTATGCTGAGGTGATAAGGGTTTTTGCAAAATATAAAACTAAAATAATTTAAATAGTCACTCACTTATATTAATATGATTTTATTTTCAAAAAGAAAAATTAACTCATGAAAGACTTTTAAAAATACTAGAAAAAAATGTCTTAACAATAGATATTTTTTTAATAATCAATTTGATTCAATGAAATAATGCTTGCATTAATAAGTCTAAATGAATGATCAAATAAATAGATAAAATGAATTTTCATAAATTAATCTTATTTTAATATCGAAAAACAACTGCAGGATGATAGATTTTGTTTGTTAAAATTAAAAATTAAACATTTTTCTTAGCCTTTTAAATTTGATAATATTAGTTTTAAGTTATTGAAAATTAAATTACAACCAAATGAGAACACTAACAGCTCTCGCACGAGTTATTTCTTTATTTTAACAACTTACTCATTCTTTTTGCTTATGTATTTGTGTGTAAATATTTAAAAGAATATTAATACTGAGTATAGCAAAAATAAATAAATAAAATAGAAAATGGCATTTAATATTATTTAAAATTAAATTATTACTTAAAATTTATTCGAAATAGAGGGAGTATAATGAAAGAATAGCTTTTCTCATCACTCCCAGCTTTCATGGCTAAATTTTCCTAATTTAACTACTTAACTAAATTAGATAGTGAAAAATAAAATTACAGTTATTTCTTTTTATTTGTGGAATCCTTTCAAGATTTTTGGTCATATTTATTAGAATAAAACTAAACAATTTGAAATCAATAAAACCAAGCAAATATTTATTTAAATTAGCCTTCTCATTCATCTTGTAGACTGCTGTATACATGTAAATATGGTTGCATGTTATAATTATGGAGATAAGTCCAACAGAATTTATTATATAAAATAATTTTCTTAATAATTGAGATTTAAATAAAATCATGGAAATTGTTACATAAATAACTATGGGATCGTAACATCAGTGGTGACATAGTTTGACTCACAAACAGATACATAATCTCCATTATAATTGTAGCAGAAGGAATTTTCGTATTTTTATTTGGCGCATAATTTAATTCGACGCATAATTTCACCCAATCAGGATGACTTATCCTATTCAGTCCGAATCACCTTTCTGGGCAGCAGTAATTGGGGAAAGCCGCCAAACACTCTCTTGGGCTGAACAACTTCGTTCAGTGCAGAAGTCTCACTGGCTACTCTTCAATAGCAGCGGCAGCAGCATGGACACAATGAGGGAACCTATCTAATTTATGGATCCCTTGCGTCTATTTCTCTTAGACCAAGGGTTCCCAGTTGAATATGAATTAGATAAATTCAATGCACCACACACAGGAACAACTTTACGTCACCCCTAAAATTGGCTATGTCGACTGTAATGCTGAATCCCGCTCCCACACCTAGCGACTACTTCACCTCTGGGCAACATTTTCCAGAGACATTCACGCTTCTCCCCGAAACAACCAGCAAACACGACTTTTGCTAAATCATGATGAATATATCTCCCTCTCAAGTCGCTGCTTTCTCAACTCTCTCATAACTTCAAATCATTCACTTACTTCTTTCCTTCCTACAAGACTTGCAGCATAAATGTAAACTCTTTATTCCATGCTGCCATTAAAAACCTTCATGTAAAAGCTAGTGGCATCTTCGTCTTCTTACTTCTTCATCCTCCTTTATTAACAACAACAATTAGTGAGGGAATAACACACACACAAGAATACATTTCTTCACCCAATAATAATAACAAACATTCCACCCGCTAAATAATAAAGGGTTTGGGTTCTTCATTTAATAGCATATCAACCTTTGTAGGTTATTTAATGCCAGAGCTAGTCTTCTAGAAGAACAGCAGTGGTACTATTTAACCCATAGCTGGGAGGATAAGGGGGTTCATACTTTTTCCAAGGGTATTTGCTCGAAAATGAATGTAATAGCGCGACTGGAGTTCAAACTTGCTTACTACAATTCCACAGTCCATCGCTTTAACCATTACACCACAAAGACACCACCCTGTTATATATATATATATATATACTCTAACTGGATGAAAATAATAGACTAAAGCACATTTTGAATTTCTCAAAAAAACATTTTTAGCCCTATAACCTACACAGGGTAAGATAATACATACATGTGTTGGTGTGTATATCAGTGGTTCATAATTTGGTTTGTATAAGTATAAGTGTGTTGTGGACCAGTAAAGGGTCTGGAAAAATAACACAACTTGGGTTTGCATGGAACAAAGTATATTAATGAAGTATAATACAACATATGTACAAAGTGTTAGAAGTCAGTCCGACTGCCAAGTGTTCACTGGAAATAAGTACAGTGCCCGGTATTAATAGTCACGGAACAGTTCATTACCATCCGCAGGTTGGGTACCATAACAAAGTGTAAACTCCAGATTTGAATGGCTAAATCTGAGTATTGAACCATTTGCAGTATAATATGTTGTTTGTTTGTGTTTGTTTTATGGCATATGTAAATCCAATAAACTTTTTATTTATCATAAATCAAAGTTGGAGGTGCCCATGGTGTAGTCGTTATCGTCGTAGGAAATGGACACGGCGACACAAGTTCAAATCCTGGACGAGACTGATTGCATTTTCACTTAGCACTAATACCCTTGGGGAAGGTATGAATCCAATTATTCGCCCTCCAGCTATGGGTAAATAGTAGGATAGACTAGGTTCTTCAGCCTTGGTTAGGCAACTAGTCTAGGAGAAGGAAAACTCTGAATTCAAACCTGGTAAACTCCACTTAAAAAATTGACCTTGTGTCATATCCTGCCCAAGCAGAGGGGTTGGTAAATAGTATCATAAATCAAAGTTTGTAGACATTTTTTTTTTTACATAGGCTATGTAAATCCAATGCCACCCTTGTAGAAGAATAGTAGCAGTACTATTTAACCCATAGCTGAGGAGTTAAAAGGGTTCATGCCTTTCCCAAGAGTATTAATCTGAACTTGACTGGAACTTGAACTCACTTACAAGGATGTCATAGTGCTGTATAGCCACATACAACTATACGTATACATATATATAATACATATACAAATATATGCGGAAACATAGTCAAACATACTGACGAACTTCAATGAACGAACGAACACACTTCTTTATAAAAATATACCTCTCACACTTTATTCTTGAAAGGGTGATGTTTCTTGTGCATGAGAGGTGAGTTGGAGACGGGGACAGACTGCTACATATTGACCCCAAGTTCTTCTGACCATAACAGCCCTTCTTTCACATCCTGGCTGGGCTGCTCAACCGTGGGTCACTGAGGGCCCAAGCCCTCTGTCCGGAGCTGGTTCTCACTCCGCTGGCATCCTATCTCCAACTGCAACTGGAACTCTGACTGACCCAAGCCATCTGTGGCACCTGGTTATATTTTTGTTTGACGCCCACCTGCTTCCTGTGGGCGTATGCATCTGCCACCATCACTGAATTCAACCACGTTCACTGGTCAAGGTGATATTTCGATATCTTTGACTGGATGCACCTGTTTCGCTGTTCTTCCACTTATTTACATAGGTGCATCTCTTGATTGACGGCTCAGTTGAGGGTCAATATATAACAATAGTTCTTCATGTTAGTCATTTCGCAACAGGGACTCCACATACTATATTGTAAATTGATCTAAATTAAATGTTTTATTATAAGAATAAAATATGACTAAGTATAATAAGTAAAGAAGTAATTTTTTTTTTATTGATAGAAGTTTGACAAAGGAGAGTTGATAATAAATGTTTTCATTTGCAAACACTGAGCACATACACACATGAAAAAATGGAAATTGAGAAGTTGGTATATACAATACACCTTTTATATTAACACATTTCCACCACTATACTTATTACTGATAAAAACTGAACAAACATTCCTTGTGAGGAAAATTCAGTCTACTATCCTCATTTTTTTAATTGTATTTTCATGTTGTTGGTTTGTAAATTTGCACTCACAAAACTAACCTCAATTTCAAGGTTTAATTTAAATCGAGATAAACACTTAAAATACAACCTAGCAATCTTTTTCATTGTTACAAATATATGACAAATATTCTAGTGAAGAGGTTGGTTTAAAGAAGATTAAAGGAGACACCAGAAAACAATCTATGACCAACTCCTCCAGATACTTAAGCCCTTCCCTTCCTAAAAAGAAGGGGTTGTCCTAGGTATAACAGTCAACAGTATCTGATGATGAGGTTCCAGCTCTGTCGATCTGGGGAGTATAGAGTACGCCTTTATTGTCATTACTCTCAGGTTCATTCTGACCAGGAGTGGTAGTACCTGTTAGGGTCCTATCTATGTGTCAAATAGGTCTGTTTGATAATTATTAGTATTGTAAAGAAATACTTTATATATATATATATATATATACAGGGTGTCCAAAAAAATGTCTACAAACTTTGATTTATGATAAATAAAATGTTTATTAAGATATATTTAAGTTTTATCGTCCAATGATTGATTGACTGATTGATTTTAATGGCATGTCAACCAATCTGGGTTTATTTTATTTTTATAATCCAAGTTAAAGAAGATTAGTACAGAATATTTTTATGTATCTCAGATGTTTAAGCTGAGGATCGTTCTGGTCCATGCACTGCTGATCACACAAACAGATGGAATTACAAATTTCACAAATCATTTTAATCGGTATTAGGGTGCACATAAAATTTCAGAGGGGGAAATTTTCAAAAATTGGTCATAAAATAGAGAGAAAAGGATTCCTTGATAAAAAAAAAAAAAATTAAAGGTAAAGGATTTCTCAACATTAATAAAAGGGAAATGAAAGCATTATTTTTTAAATATAATTTTTTTTTTTTTCATCATACAACGTGTGAAAGTACATGCGATACCCTGCCCTCATCAGCCGCCAACCAGGGGTGATAACACAGTTTTGGTAGCTCAAGGTGGTACCGCCACTCCTGGCGCTACCAAGCAGCTTTTGCCACCGGACAGGGTATTAAGAGAATTATATATATATATATATATATACTCACCAGAACAATTAAGAACAGAGACTACATTGGACATTAATCTTCATTTTTAGTGTGCAGTTTGTGATTTAAAAAAAAAATGCGTTTACTTTCGGCGGCTGATATTATTATGCGTTTACAGTAACCGTTTCTTATGTAATCACACCGGAAAGGTGGTTCTGCGAGTATTTCCTTCATGCTGAAAACTTCTCGCTTTCAACCAAATCCAACTTGATGCATATTGTGCTGCGGTCTGAAGAAAGCATTATTTTTTAAATATTATTATATACTGAAGTTTTCAGTACTAGTATGGTCAAAGGTCAGCTGAGAAGAATCTTCATTGCCATCACTCCCAGGTCGCAGCTTCCTGATAGGGTCCTACTTATAGGTAAAATAGAACTGGTTGGCATACCATACTTCTGTTATTTGCTTATCCAAAATATATAACTGGTTCTACATAAGCCTTCACTACAATTAACAAATCACTTATGTCATTCATTTGTTAAGCTTCAGTTGAGCTAATGGTCATTGAATCAATAGACAAACATTATTATTATTATTACCAAAGATGCATTGCACAGATGTATTGAGACACACCATCAGTATTCCTGGGTTTATCAAGGTTTTTAGGTCTTTTATTATCAAACCCCACTCAACCAGGTAACCCAGCCTGGTTGATTACTTTACAGCTTGTATCTTAGGAATGATAATCCATAAGCTTGCCCCATACTTCTGGCCTTGTGCTACAACTAAGCTAATTAAATAACTTAGGCTCATCCTCTTAAAACCAAAACAACCTGTAGCTCTTTTTCTGCAAGCCTTACAATTGTTCTTTATTAGCAGCTTTTGTTATACCAAGTCTTTTCAAGAGTGAGTACCCAGCAAACCTCTGACAATCCCACATTAGGTTCACCAACCCTACTTTCTATAACATTCTTCCACCTCCTGGTATTTGATGAGCTTCTTCTCATGAACTTACTTCAAATGCTCTTCCCGAGATACTATTTAATTCCCACACAATCATCTGTTTTTTTGTAAACCCAGGCAAGGTTGTTTGGATACCTGACTTACCCTGTTTTGAAGCTGCCAGTGTTTGAAATGATGTTGTAACTCAAAATCACAGAATGTATCAATAGGATGTTGTTTGCAAATGAATATAAATCAAACAACAAATAGTACATCACTCTATAAATATTTATGCTGTTCAATTCAGGTTTGGTTTCGGTTTCTTCGTTTAATGGCATATCAACTCTTTTTAGGTTATTTAATGCCAAAGCCATTCTCCTAGAAGAACAGTAGTGGTACTATTTAACCCATAGCTGGGAGGATAAGTGGGTTCATACCTTTCCCAAGGGTATTTGCCCGAAAGTGAATGTAATAGCGCGACTGGAGTACGAACTCGCAGTCCATCGCTTTAACCATTACACCACGAGGACACCCCCTGTTCAATTCAGTTCAACCCATTACATTAAACAGCAATAAGAATTATAAACTGTGCAATCAAATTTCAAACAAACTTTTACAAAAATATGATCATATTTAAATAGATGTATTAACAAGCATTTTATTCCTATTATGAATACATATCTTAATATCAAAACTCATTTCGATCACTGACTAAAGTACAGAGTAAAATATATGTTCCAATATCCTATTTACCAACCCCTCCACTCGGGCAGGATATGACACAAGGTCAATTTTTAAGCGGAGTTTAACAGGTTTGAATTCAGAGTTTTCCTTCTCCTAGACTAGTTGCCCCACCAAGGCTGAAGAACCTAGTCTGTCCTACTATTTACCCATAGCAAGCAGGAGAATAATCAGATTCATACCTTTCCCAAGGGTATTAGTACTATGTGAAATGCAATAAGCCTCATCCAGGATTTGAACTTGTGTCGCCATGTCCATTTCCTACGACGCTAAGCATTACACCACCGGCACCTCCACAAAATATGTTCCAATATAGATCCTATTTCAACATTAATTTGCACTGCTAGCACAGATTTCCCTGACTCTCTCTCACCATTAGTCCCTATCATCTATCACTTCCCAGCACATCTACCAGACTACATCCTGTGTCTGTACAGCGCTGTTGTAGGTAAGGTCTTGTTGGTCAGCCAACACTGGCACATTCATGTGAAGGGGTCCATTAGAGAACAGCACACGAGTTCATCGTTGCTTCTTTCGAAGTGTCCCACATGTCTTGTCTTTTTTGGACGATTTTAAAGATAGGAGGTAAGTGGCCATACAGCTGCTGTTTTGTGAGGTGTTGCTTTCAGGATTTGTTCAATATACCTCGCAGTATTCTTGTGCTGTTCCCATCTAGCTTTTTCTCAATGTGTTTTGTTGGTGTCCATGTGGTGCATCCCTGAAGTAGTACTGACACAATTGCTGCTTGGAAGAAATTCTGTTTTATTTTATCGGATTGGTCAGACTTCCATATGATCGATAACCTATTGATAGTAGCCTACGCTTTCACTAGATACATATTGATGTCACTTTCAGTAGATGAGATGCTGCTACCGAGGTATGTAAATGTGTCCACTTATTTAAAAAAAATGCCACTTAGAGTGGAGATGTCTCCTCTTTGATTAAAACACAAGTACTCCATTTTGTCTGCATTCATGCGGAGGCCAATGCCTCCTGCTCTAAGCTATGCAGCAGGGATTCAGCTTGGGTAGGTGTATTTGCAAAAAGTGCTATATCATCTGTATAGTCTGTGTCCGTAATAGTTTCTGTGGAATATTGTCTGACCCTATTTTATAGTACATTATTCAAAATAATATACTTTATTTTAGAGAACATATTATACACTATTTTATGATATATATCTTATTTTCTAATATCTACCATATATAATATACCCTATTTGACATGTATCCTATTTTACAGTATATTATATATCCTATTTAAAAATTATATAATATACCAATGTACCAATTTATACCTCATTTAAAATTAAATTATATAAACTAATTTCCAATAAATACCTTATTTAAAATTATATAATTTACTTTATTTTACAGTATATTATGTAACCAATTTAAAATTACGTAATTTAATTCTATTTTTTAAATTATATAAATCTTATTCAGCATTAAGCAATATATTCTATTTGATATCACATAGCATACACTATTTTTCCATTAGATAATATATAGATAATATAATATATTTTTCATTACAATCCTGTATATCTGTTATGAAACACTTTTTTTTCAAAAGTTTTAATGAATACTGAATATATTAATGGTTATAAATTCAATTTGTCCCAAGTCAATTCAAATAAAAAGTCAGAGCTTTACTTAGAAACAATTTTATTGCACTGGCCAAAAAGTTTGTTTCATCTATTAAGGAACAATATCTTTTTTCCTCAGCATTAACTTCATTGAACGAGATATTTACAATGTTTCTTCCTCAATCACGTATCAGACAACTTCCAAATTCTACTAAAACTTATCAATTCACTCGGTAAAGTAGATGCCTTTTGCAGTCTTCTAGGAAATTCAAAATTTCTTTCATTAAGAGAGTTCAGTAAAGACTGGATTAAGCCATCAGGAAATTGGACAGTGCCCCAGAGCCAAAAGCACTAAGAGGCACAAATAGCATAAAAGTTTTAGTGTTTGTACAGAACAGACCCACCCACCAGCCAAAAAAAAGTTACATTAATTTTATTTAAAGTATAAAAAACTATATTCAAGTGTAATAAAAACATTCACAATCCGGATAAATCTTCAATCATTTACTTCGGTTTTTTTTTACTGAGTTTAAATCCCAAAATTATGCATTCAACTAGCTACAATTCAGCTATCAGCCATATCTTTTTAGTCTTTTCCTTACCCAACTGCTTATAAGTTATCAGTGCATCATCTACAAGTGTAAGTAAATAGTACCAGATAAGTTATTTAAAAAAGCCAGTGGGTGGAAGATGAGTTAGCAAAGTTCAACAACTCATCCAGTGAGCAAGGTATAAGAAGATGCACTTGATTTAGCACCCTAGACAGTCTTGCGATAGTGATCAGCTATGTGAGTAGTGATGGGAGTTGTTGACTACATTACACAAGTTATGGCTGAGAGATGATTTATAATTTTTAGGACTTGATTATAACTTTTCAATAAAAAAGGAAATAAATGACCAAGAGTTACAATATATACTTGTGTAATGAACAATCACTAAGTTTTGGCTATGCTAGCCTACAAAAATATTTCTTGAACATCCAATGACATAAAGAGAAAACATTCAAACATATTTATACAGTCAAAACTACAGTAATACAACTAAAGTTTATGCAATACAGTAAATAAACAATGTAGTCTAGACCTTGATGTAGCCTACGTGTTCACTTGGATATTTCAAACATACTAAAATCCAACCACAAATATAAAATAGCATTGATGATATAATTATTACATATGTATCCATAACTCAGTATAATTTCCTGTTAGAATGACCTAATGTGATTCCACTCTGCTGAGCTAATGCCTAGACAAGGGCTTTTAGTAGAGATAATGAAATTTTTATGCAACTTCCTTTACTATTCATAATATTTGTACATATTATATACACTGGGGTTATGAATAGTAAAAAATGTTAAGTAAAAACTTTATTATCTTAACTAATAGCCTTTATTTAGATATAAGCTATGCGGATACACTTTGTATCCAAGTTATGACAAGGTAAGGCCTAGAAACAAGGTGAGATTCAATGTGTTCAAAAATCGTTTTGTGTGATGAATGACTGCTTGTTTTGTCTTTTTTTTAGGTGAAAAATTGGTCTTATTATTATTCATTTGTTTTGGCTCCTTGGGCATAACTTTTTTTTTAATTATTTTCAATTAGCAACCGTTTTAGAAAACAAAGAGAACCTTTGCATAGACATATACAATATCAATACAATATCTATGTACTGATCAAATTCTGTTAAGTAATTCATTCAAAAGTTCCCAAAAATATCCTCTTGAATCATTTTTCTAATTTTTTTCTGAAAGCATCCAATTTAATAATAAAATTTTCTACACTATTGTTGTCTTTGTTTGGTTTGATTTCTTTGTATAATGGCATATCAATTTGTATACTTTGGATTAGATCAGAAAATTTGTTCCAAAAATATATTACTCTCTTAGTAATTACATGAGTATATATAGTAGTCTTATCTGGATTGTGTATGTACATACTTTTTAGGTGACTTGGAATAAAATTAATGTAAAATTTCAATAATGGTGGGGGGGTATTCTGTATAGAATAGAATAAACTAGAACAATAACCAAACTATCATCTTTTAAGTGGTCTCCATACGATGTATAGGGTGTTCCCCCCAAAAAAAATTTGATATCATTCGGGATGTACAGAGTGTTTCAGAGAAATTGACATCATTTCATAATCTCACAACTTGACGAATTCTTGTGTAATGATCTAAAATTTTAACATTATGTGTAGAAATAAGATTTTAACATTATGTGTAGAAATAACTTCAAATTTTATATTCTTTCTTTTTTGTTTTTCATGTCTAGAAATGTTATTAACTGGAAAAGAAGAGGTGGTTAAACATTGAACATAAATTTTAAGTTACTTCTGTTACATAGCCAGATATTAATATGTGAAATGTACATATTCATACATATATGTAGAACACGTTCACAAATGTTCATAAACATATAGGAATCTGAAAAACACGAAATTGGTTCAGGTACGAAACTTTTATTCACCTTTTTGAGTTTAAAGGTTTTTCGACATGAGAGAGAGACACAATTTCTTTCTATGCTGACTTTTCCATCTGAACCCCAGTATGTGCAGCTCCCCCACCGCAAACTACTGGTCTGGCCTCGGCGACCTCCGAAAATCGACTTGTTTGTTCAGAGTTTAAATCTCAACTAACTGTTTTTTTTTCAAATCCCCAAAATCCTCAGCGCTTCAGGGCATGATGTCATTCACGTCCCTGGTCCCATTTCCTATCTAGAGTTTTTATTGTGACATCTCTGATTGTCATATCTGCACTGCACGTGCGCGTGAACACTTGTGCTCAATGTGTGCACCTAACTAATCCATGCACTAAGTGAAAGATTCTCAGCCTAACTAAACTGGAAGGCAAGATATCTAAAACGAAATCCCTCCGCAATTATATTACACTTCAACACATGATGTTAAAATTTGAGATTATTTGATTGAAAATTGGTCAAGTTATTAGAATATGAAATGATATCAATTTTTCTGAAACACCCAGTATTATAGAAAAAACATTTCAAGACTATGAATCCCTGCTGTTCTGTTCCCATAGTCAGGTGAATTTGTCCATAAGTGTACTTAATAGCACTAGATTTCTCAATTTTTGAAGACATGGAGCTATAGAAACAAATGTCTGATTAAAATTCAATATATCTATCTGAAAGAGAAATAAAACATGAAAAACAATTTGGTAGGTTTTTTTTTAAATTTTTATTAAGATTTTTCACTCTGAATGAGCCAACATCTGATAATGATTTGGAAAACAGATCACAGTTTAATTTTAGAAGAAGCCTGCATATTATTTTATAAGCAAAATAAACAATAACAATAACAATAACTTATAGAATCTGCTGTAATTTTTTTTGTATCAAACAATGACCAGATTTTACAATAAATCACCTTTTCTGTCAAGAATAAGATTAAAGGAAATTATCATTCCATTTAATTTGACATTGGTCGGAATAACAAAACCTTATCTCCAATATTCACTGGTTTTAATATTACTAACAATATTTTACTTTACACACAACAGAAATAATATTTTTAAATCCTCTAATTCATCATTTAATAATGGTCATAAGAATAATTTGGGACATTTATTTCATTCTCAATGTTTAAAGTTTCATGACTGGCATTCCTAATCATCTTGCTGTAACAACCTCACTGTTATAATTTTTTCCAATATTTTTCCTAAAATTAAAGTTTTTTCCAAATCATTATCTGAAAAAAGTTGCTAAAAGTTTCAAGTGTGATGAATATGGTTTGCTCCAAGTGAAACTTTTAGTAACAATTTTGACTTGTTGCAAATATTTAAAAATTTCAAAAACCAGCTCTGTTTTGGTTTTGAAGTGTATAGCAATTGTTTTAATCAATATCAGGAATTATAACTACCCTTCATTCTTTCTATCAATAAATATATAATTATTATTAATAGTAATAGTGACCATAGTTGAGGGTGACCTGAAGGATGCCTTTTCATTAATTACTACACCGAGGTGTAGGAGAAGACGATATTCCTTTCCCTAGATTGCTCCACTTTACCCTTGATATATACCTTTATAATGCTGAGTATTAAGCAAGTAGGCATCAAGAACCATTTTTTGACTCTTTGGTATGATTCAACCTCGCCATTGGCAAACACTCTACCCAAATAGTAAATATTCAGCAACCCACAAGGCCAGGAAGGGAGTGTAGCAAACATTGCTCATATTTTGTAGGCACTCCTCTTTAGGGGTACTTTAGGCACAGGGCAATCAAACCAGATCTTACTTCTTTTAGGCAACGGGACAGAGGAAGGCCCCCTGGAACTTAGTTGATTAATTTTTCACCCACCTAGCAGTAACAGCAATAATATCTTTGTTACATAATAGTTGCTACAATTACACATACTATTACAAGTGAGTTCATGTCTCACTGGGTGCCCCATATATCCTAAGTAAAGCTTAGTAAATAACTATAATTACACATATATTTTAATCAGAAAATTATTACTACAGTGTAACCCAGATATAGGTGATCCGGATATAAGAGAGATTGTTCTCTGGTCCCAAATGAGAGCCTGTGTTAATGTATATAAATTAGACCTGGATATAAGAGAAACCCGGATATAAGATACTTATTCTCTGGTCCCGACAACTCTCTTATATCTGGGTTACACTGTAGTAATAATTACCATTCATGTATCAGCTAACTACACAGTGAAACAGAAAGATATTAAAAAACTGAATGAATACCTAGACTTCGCCTGAAAACAGTAAAAACTGTAGACAACTAAGTAGACAGTGGTACCAGTCATTGTTGAAACACATGGAACAGTCCCAAAGATCCTTTTAAAAAGACTAGAATGATATGAAATTTGAGGAAGAATTAACACCATTTAGATGAGAGCAATTACCAACATTGCTAAAAATACCAAAAAGAATGTTGGCGTATCAAGGAGACCTGCTGTTACTTGACCTCAAATGTAAGCTCTCAGATATAACTGTCATGAAAACTAAACAAAAACATAACAATGAAAATAATAAATAGTTATAACAAATTTTATTTTATTTATAGTAATTTGGTTACTGTAGTTAGTATTTTATTAGTTAGTCAATGTGAATCTCTAAAAATTTGAGAAAGGGTTTCATATGAGAAGTCTTTGTATGAGTGAGTGTTCACCTGGGCAGGGCAATACTGTGCACACGTGGGTTACTTAAGTGTACTAGTGATATAACAGTTACCATTATAGGAAACAGTTACCATTATAGGATATGAACGCGGTATACCAAGTTCAGTCCTGGATGAGGTCATTTGCATTTAACTTTGTGCTAATGCTCTTGGGAAAGGCATAAATCCACCTCTTCTGCCCATTCCCAGCTAAAGATAAAAAGTAGGGCAAACTGAGATCTCTAGCTTTAGTAGGGCAACCATTCTAGGAGAAGGAAAACTCTTAATTTGAAACTAGGAGCTAGATATAACAGAAAGTAATATTTTATGGTCAGATTCCATGATTTCTAAGAGCAACAACTCATATATATATGGATATGATTAACTTTTTATTTATTAACAATTCCCTTAGCCAAACGTGGTACACTTGCTGGCCGAGCGGTCTGAGACTTAGTCTAACGTAAAGTTGGATGGGTTTTGATCCCGGCTTCAAGTGTCCTACGTGTCTAGCCACACTGAAGAGTTCTGATTGAACGAAACAGTCTGTCTGTGGATGACTATATATATATATATATATATATAAAAGATGGTGCTTATGGCATAACAGTTATAAATTATAGGACCTAAACTAAATGAACTGAGTTCAATTCCTAGATAAAGCTGTTTGCAATTCACTTTGTGTTAATGCCCTTGAAAAAAGAATGAATCCATATTTTCTTCCCCCAGCTAAGATTGGAGTGCAGACTAAGTTCTTTGGCCTTGGTATTGCAACCAGTCTAGGAGAAGGAAAACACTGAAGTCAAACTAACAGTACTCCACCTAAAAGTTGACCTTGTACCAAATCTTGCCCATGGCAGAGAGGTTGGGTAAATATACACTTGAGCTTTTAGGCAACTGGTAGTAATAAAAGGAATAAGGATCACTGGTTTGTAAAATTAATAGAAAATACAAAATATCTTATGAGACTAATACATGGTGATATTTTGTAAGTGATATAAAATTAAACAGAATAAGTTTAATTCTTTTTCTTTTTCTTTTTTTTGTTGAATACTTTATTAGTTTAACTGCCTAAAATTCTATTTAATACTTTTGTTTCAAATCATAAATAATGAATTATATAAATAAATTTTTAAGAATAAGAAAATTGTGCAACAGGTTCTTAAAGTAATGTCCATATATATATATATATATATATATATATATATGAAGAAAAATTGACAACAAATAATCCAAATAGAAAGTGTCGATTTATAGATCTATATTTATAGATTTATAAATCCCCACTTTCTATTTGGATTATTTGTTGTCAATTTTTCTTCACAAATTGTCGGATTACTATCCATTATTTTCTTCCATATATATATATATATATATATATGAGTAAGATTTGGAATAAAATCTGATGGTATGGGAAAAGGAATACTATAGAAAATTAAATAGACATGTTTTACTATAAATATAGTTTCTTCAGACATGAAATATTATTTACAAAAATGAAGTCTACATGTCAGAAGGTGAAGAAAAGCATGCTGTTTGTTTTTTTATTCAATTTTTTTGAATATCCTATATCAGTTTAACTTTGAACTGTAAGGTACAGAATGTATTAAAAAAAAAGTCTTTTTTAATAAAAAAAATTTCTTTAAAATGTATCATGTATCCTCTCCCCAAAAGTATGGTTCAGAGGGTTCAAAACTTAATGAATAAAAGAAATCTAAAAAATTTAATTTTGAAAAATTAAAACATTTTAAAAAGCAGCACACTTCCCTTCTACTTGTCATGTGTAATACTTAAGTTGTTGTTTTTTTTTATTGGGGCGGGGTTCATGTAAAATTTCATTTCTAATACATGTGAATTTAATTTTCCGTACTGTCTTCTTTTTCTCATATATGTGTGTGTGTGTGTATATATATATATATATATATATATGTACGTATGTATATATGGATGGATGGATAGATGGATGTGTGTGTAAGAAAAAACAAATATTCAAAAGGCAAGTTTATTTAGAATTGAATATTCAGCAATTGTTAAAAGTTCCAATTTTCTTATAAATCCATCATTAGGGCAATGTTGATGATATGGGATGTATCTTCTGAATTATATTCAAATAATATGAAAATAATTCAGGTGATACAACATCACATACTAACATTGCCTTGATCAGGGTTTGATAAAAAAACATTTAACATAGCCAGAATATTCATCAATCAATAAACTCAGCCTCTGAAGACCTTGTTTTTTCCTATTTCTATATTCACATAACTTTGGATTAATTTCCATTTTCTCCGATTATATATATATATATATATATAAGCAGTAATATACACAAACAGACACATTCAGTATGACCTATAAATAAGTATACCCCAAAAAATTTTTTTAAGAAAGATTAAAATTTCTGCTAAGTCAAAGATAATAGGAGTTTATTATATCTAGTGGAACATCATTGAAGTGAAACAAAATGTGAAAACCAATTTGGTAAATGTTTTATATATATATATATATATATATATATAGAGAGAGAGAGAGAGAGAGAGAGAGAGAGAGCGGAACATTATACAATCAAAACAAATAGCATTAGGTATTATGTATTGCCAAACTCCACAACATTGAAACTTTTAGAGATTGAAAAAATATGAATACATAGAAGTCCAAAATAAGTACATCTCTGAGATATATTTATGCAAATTTATTTTTGGTTACAAAATTTCAGTGCTGCAGAGTCTAGTAATAAATAATACTTAATAATATCTATTTTGATTGCAAACCTAATTAGTAGGGGTATACTTATTTAGGGGTGAAATTGTACATGCACAAGCAGAGATATATACAAACACACATACAATATGATCACATACAAACATAAAAAAGCATCAAACTTCACACAAACAAGTACATACAAGGAGAAACCTACAAAAACACACATACACACACGAACATACAACACTGATACAATAAAAAACAAAACAAATGCACACACATATAAAAGGTACATACACATAAATACATACAAACATTAATATGCACACACACACACACACATGCGCACACACATATACAAAAACTGTTCCATCCAAGATGAATCTGGGAAAATAAATTTCTAATTTGACTTACTGCCAATTTCTTTTGTACTTTTTTTTATAACGAAGTTTATTTTTCAGTTTATTTCATATTGTTAAAAAAAAAAAAAAAAAAAAAAAAAAGAGGAATCGATCTGGATGAGAAACAGTGTGACCTTTTTCTGTTTGTTTATTTCTCTCTTTCTTAATTTCTGCTAGGATGAGAGTGTAGTATCTGCACACCAATGTTTTCAAAGTGTCACTGTTGCTTAGGCTCAAAGTATAGTATCTATACACATAGAAATCTAATTAAATATACAACAAAAAAATCTTCTCTATTTTCTTAAATTGACATTAAAATATTGAAAAATTAAAATTTATCTATATACTTATACATGTATTGAAAACCTGTAGTTGGCATTAAAAATTGTTTTGGTTTGGTTTGGTTTCTTTGTTTAATGGCATATCAACCTTTGTAGGTTATTTAATGCCAAAGCCATTCTCCTAGAAGAACAGTAGTGGTACTATTTAACCCAAAGCTGGGAGGATAAGGGGGTTCATACCTTTCCCAAGGGTATTTGCCCGAAAGTGAACGTAATAGCGCGACTGGAGTATGAACTCGCTTACTACGATTCCGCAGTCCATCGCTTTTAACCATTACGCCACGAGGACATCCCCCTAAAAATTGATTTATTTCCTTTGTAACAATTTGCTGTTCATCATACAAGCATTTTCAAACACAACTGGAAAAGTTTTGAAATTATGATATTGATACTATTGTTTTATTCATCATATGTAAAGATGTTGTGATATTAAGAGTTTTAAAGCGATAGTATGATGAAAATCAAAATGTTACACAGGCAATAAAACAATTTTAATACCAACTTTGAATTCAGTCCTATTTCTTATTATTTTGTCAGATATCATATCCAATTATTATACTTATATGTCTATATTTTGTGTTTTTATCTGCACATTTTATAGAATGAACATTGGGTTTTCATAGTTACAGAAGTGCTAAGAGTAATACTTTAATCCAAAGCAGAACATACAGATACTACACTCCTGGGCAGAAGTGCCAATTTATGTTTTCTCATGTTATATCAATTTCTTTTTTTTTAAAGAAAGTATTAAACTTTATGCTCTTCAAAATAATAACTTTTTTTCAAATTGCACATTCTATATCTTCTATATTTATATTTTCAAAATAGCCATTGGATTCCTATGAGCGCAGATACTCTACTTTGATCCTAGACAGAAGTGCCAAGGTGTGATACTTTCATCTGAAGCAGATGTGCACAGATACACCACTCTGATCCTAGACAGAGAGGACAGATACTATACTTTGATCCAATTCAGGGGTGCCAATCTATACATAATCCATAGATTTTTTTTGTGATAACTATTGTAGCTTTTTTTTCTGCAATACACTTAAAATTTATTGATTAAAAAATACCAACAATTAAAGCAAGATATGAAGACATACATTAACTGAGCATTCTGTCACGGTACAAATATATGGAAGGGTTTGATTCTGAATTTTTTTTTTCATGGTACCTTCCATGTCTAAGGATTTTATTTTTCTATGGTGCCCTAAATCAGAAAATACTGAACAATGCATATATATATATATATATATATATATATATATATATATATTGGGGCTACAGATAGGCCTTGGAAATAGCAGTTCTATAGCCATAAAACATCCTTTGAAAATATATATAACACTAACAGTACTATGCTGTCTATTGCATAACAACCTACCAAATAATATCTATTTGCTTTTACATCCACCAATAATAATAATAATAATAAACATACATTCAAACGGCAATGTGTAGCAGATGTAAGTGGTCTGTGAACAACAAATACATAGCAGCCCAAACAGAGAGGTAGGGATGATACTAGGCATACAATGTCAAATTTCTATGGTCTAAAATTGATTTTAGCCTTAAAAACAAACAAAAACAAAAGGCTTTGTTCACACAGCATCCAAATTGTATGCATCTGATATTATAGAACATATCTTAAACATTATGCAATACATGACAGCACAAATGGGAATGTAAAGATACAACTGGTACATCATCCAACGTTAAATGGAAGTTATTAAAAAGAAGATCAAAGCTGGTATTAAATGCAAGCATGAAAATGGGTTTTTGTTATGTCACCTAATCTCAGATTATTATATGTTCAGTAACTGCATTTGTGTACCTTCTGTGGAGTAGACTTTGTGCATAATCGTTATAAAAATAGAGCTCCCAAATCAACGTTCAACTCTATTCAAATGCCTGGGGATCACTAACTTAGTAAATAACATTCATATATTTTATATAAGTAAAAATATATAAAAATTTGGAAAAGTTGTACAACAAGAAAAGTTGGCTGTTTATGACAAGAAAAATTGGCCGTTTGATCAATGAATCAGCGTTCGTTTCTTTAAAAATTTTCTTGTCATAAACAGCCAACTTTTCTTGTTGTACAACTTTTCCAAATTTTTATATATTTTTACACTTTTTATACATCCATCTACACTTAACATCACTAATAATACCCCTCAGTCCTGATGATGGTTCAGCAGAACCGAAACACTATAATGTTGACTGACTTTGTTTCTCTATAAATCCCCACTTTCTATTTGGATTATTTGTTGTCAATTTTTCTTCACAAATTGTTGGATTACTATCCATTATTTTCTCCCATATATAAGTAAGTAAAGTAATATTGGCAACCTAAAGGCTCCCTTTTCAATAGCTACTATATTGAAATGTAGGAGAGGTCACTACTCCTTTCTCTGGATTGCTCCACTTTACCCTTGATCTATACCTTATAATGCTAATTGTTAAGCAATGAGGCATTAAGTACCATTTTTTGAGTCTTTGGTATGACTCAACCTGGGATTGAACCCTGGTCTCTTGGGCCATTTGTGAATGCTCTACCCACTGGTTAATGGGCCAGTAGTTTAAGGATAAACATTCAACCATATTTAATTTCCAAAGGATGACTGTTGTGCACAAAACTCCAAAGTTAAGCAGCAATGAGCCTGCTCTGTACCTATGGGTGACCACTTAGAAAGAGTTGATTTGTAAGACTAAGCAAAGCTTAAAAACAGTAGGTATTTAATATCACATATAAGCTTAGTAAATAATATTTAACAAGCAGGTATTATATGTATATAAGTATTTTATAATTTGCTTGAAGCATTGCACAGATTATCTTATTATATTGTATTGTATTTGTTTAGAGGGCTATTGCAATTATATGCAATTATTTGGGTCTAATTAATTTTGAAGTAAAAACTTCATCATCAGAGACTTTTTTTAATATGAACTCAGTGTTGTATGTTCAAATTTTTTCTGGATGTTGTAACCATGGTGGCACGTTGGGGTGTTTAAACCCCATGCGGAAGAGATGTGACTTCAGTTGTCTTAATCAATTACATTTTTTTAAAAATTAAATAGCTATTTAAAGAATGTGCATTTTAATCAATGGTATATTCAGTATTTAATTCTAACCTATTGTTAAACTGAGGGTGTATCTTAGCTATTAATAAAGCCTCCTTAATTCTGGGATTACAAACATTACGTACTATTACTTCTATTTTAATGAAAAAATTATTATCATTATTTTTGCATTTAATTAAATGTTTATGGAATGAGGATGTACATGTGTTGAGGTGTTCATTAGTTCTGATGTAGAGGGGTCTGATTGTGCTTCCTATATAAAAATTATGGCATTTTAAGCAAATTAAACGATAGTGTAATTTTTTTGGCATATATCTAGATTTCTAATTGGGCAGTTGGCTAAAGTGCATGTTGTGACAGTATAGCTATTTTTCTTCGTTAGGTATTGGTGTAGTGAGGACCTGGAGTGAGCCAGTTGTATATCTAGCCCACATATATATATATATATATATAATGCAGGTATCATATATATATATATATATATATATATATAATGCAGGTATCATATGTGTATATAAATATATATGTATGTATTAGTGTAGTTGATAGTTTAGCATTCAATCATATTTAGTTGCCTAGGGATTGTTGCAGAGTATGTAACTCCAAATAGGAATTTTAGTAATAGTTTTCAGTAATTATTAAACCTGAGCTTACATTAAATTTAATGACCAATGATATGACTATTTTATATTCATCTTTTATGAAAATAAAGACAATTAAACAAAACGACAACAACAACAACAAAAATTGGATAATAACAGAAAGAAAATGTCTTTTTTTTTATAAAATGGCAGAAAGTTAAAATTCAGATCATCAATGGAAAGATGGAATGAAATCAGTTTAAAAAAAAAAAAAAAAAATTGTAAAGAAAGATAGACTGTTTAAGCTGTAGCTTTCTGCTGACTATGGATCAAATATATACCTTTTCTGTTCTTTTTTTCAATCGTGTTTTCTTTCGTAAGTTAATCAAAATGTGAATCAATGTTTTAGGTGTTTTTGTTTTGTTTTTTTTTCATTTTTAATTTAAGTAAGTTTCTCTGCAGAAGTGAAGAGTAGTAGTTATACCGAACTGTTTTTTTCTTTTTTTTTTAATTATTATCTTTTATTTGAACTGTCACAGGAATTGTCAAAAGGAGACAAGGGAGCTAACTACTATCAAAGTCTCTTGTATGTATCTGGAGTAGATCAACTTCATCAGAGTACCATGTCTGGTGATGGAGACTTGGAATTAAAAAATAAAAAGGAAGTAAGATGGAAGGTGAAAGTACGAAAGAAACAATGTAAAAAGTGTAGAGAATGAAAATAAATTTTTGGTGGAGTCCTTCCTTCAAAATCTGTTTTGGGCCGATGGAATTAATTGGTCATGACTTCATTTATGGGTTGAAGTATTCAGACACCTCTTTCATCATCTCATCAAAAATCTCCTGTTCTGATGCCAGCTACAAATAAGAAGTAAAAGGAATAAACATATGACATTTTTTTTTTATAAACATCTGGTTTTAACAGATACACAACTACACATGTACATGCAACAAGATTTTCCTAACCACCTGATTTGCCTGGTCGGCTGGAGCTGTAGAATACACCAACTGCACCTCTGCAGAGGAGTAAGATCCTACCCCATGAGTGTCCTAGACATGAAACAAAACAATCTGATGATGAGGTTCCAGTTATGCTTTGGGGAATGTGGAGTACCCCTTTATTGCCATCGCTCCTAGGTCCACTCTGGCCCGTAGTGGTAGAACCTGATAAGGGTCCTATCTATGGGTTGAATAGAACTAAACCATGGTTTCTTGAATTTACTGTTTTTTTTGTGTTTAAACCGTGATTTTTGCTAAACTGAATTGTTTAAAATAGAACTGTTTTGATATTTAAACTGCGTACTTATGCTTAACTCAATTGTTTGAAATGGAACTGTTTTTGACATTGAAGATGTACTTACGCTAAATTGAATTGTTTGATATGGAACTGTTTTGACATTTGTTGTTGTTGGTGACCATAGTCGAGGACGACCAGAAGTCTCCCATTTCAATAGCTACTACATTGAGGTGTAGGAGAGGGTGCTACTCCTTTCCCTGGATTGCTCTACTTTACCCTTGATATGTACCTTATATTGCTGAGTGTTAAGCAAGGAAGCATCAAGTACCATTTTTAAAGTCTTTGGTATGACTCGACCTGGGATTGAACCCAGGTCTCCCGGACCATTGGTGAACACTCTACCCACTAAAATCTATACTTATACTAAACTGAATTAGCTGAATTAGAACTGTTTGAATAAACTGAATAGCTTGAAATAGAAATGTTTTTGACAATTAAACTGTGTACTCATGCTAAACTGAATTATTTGAAATTGAACTGATTATTTGTTTAAAAATGGATTTGGCATTAAATAATCTACAAAGGTTGATATCCCATAAAACCCAACCAAGTAACCAACTGATGTACAGTTGTGGTACCAAAGAGAATTTAAACCCTGCTGTGGTAAAAGTTGACGAATGCAAGAAAATTTGTTTAACAACCCAAAGGTTTATTCACTACTACCACTTGTAGGTAGTCACTGGGAGAATGAAAGAGAGCATAGAAACTGAGATGACCATGTTAGCTAGGCAGAAGGAAGCAACATATTCTGGTGAGAAAAAGAGAGCAAACACAGACCTTGAATTTTTTTTTCTGGTTTTCTGTTGTATTTCTAACATGCTTATCTGCTGGGCTCATAAAATTTCACCTCCACATCTTCACAGCTCATGTTTAACTGTTTGTCTTTACCTCATCATGTCTCGCAGTCAACTGCCCCACAAAAAACCTGAGTCTTCCTCTCCCTTCTGCCTGTCTTGTCGGGGACAGAAACATATCCATTTCCAGTGGTTCCACACCTGCACAGAAGGTTTCAAACCCCTAGGTTTTTTTCAAGTCATTTTTAATTACTATGAGTGCTTTGGCCCGGCTATTTGGAAATTTCTTTATCTATTCATTTATTAATTCAATTTCAATTTTCTATGAGCTGTTCAATAATGTTACATTGAGAGATTTTATTTGTTATGAATTCATAGCAATCCCAGAGACAATGACTAAGGTGAACACCATAGAATTTCAGGATGAGACTTCAGGAGTGTATAGCTAATGTGATAAAGCATTTGGACAATCTATTTCAAATAAATTGATGATGATGATAATAATAATGAAAGAAATTGGCATATATTGCTCTTCCTTATTGTAAAATTAAGTTTTGAAAAATATCTACGCAGACGTTTTTTATTTATATTCTAAAGTTGAGAGACTATTTTATTAGTTTCTGTGTGTGTGTGTATATATATATATTTATATATATATATATATATAAAATAACTAAGAAGAAAAAAATGATATGTGAAAAAACAATGATTTCAATAAAAAAAAGTTGAATTAAAAAAATGCTTATGCCATCTGTATAAAAACTAAGATAATTTTTACCAACATCAATCCATTTGACTAACATTACTGAAAATTTTATGCATTTTTTAAACAAAAACACAATCATCAGACAGGATATGGTGGGAGAAAAAAAAATAAATAAAAATTTTCTTTTTCTCTTTATATTTTTGTAATATAATGTTATTTATAACTTCATTAATCTATTAGCATTGTAAAGTTCCGATATAGTGAAGGGTTGTATTTACCTTTTGGCCTTGATTGTCAGCAACAGCTTGTAGCATTTTGCAGTAGAGCCTCTCCTTAACATCTCGTTTATTCCTGTGGTTCTGAGAGATCATCACAAAGTCTAGTCTATCTGCCTCATGGAACATCTTATTGTGCACCTTGTGACAGCGTACTTGAGACTGGAAGCCACTGGCAATCACCCTTATCTGATAGTAACCATCAATCAAAAGGCGATAATAGTCTCCATGACGACCTATAAGACAGAGAAAGAGAAGAAGAAATAGATTAGGCATTTGAAAATGTTAACTTTAGGAATGTGTAGAGATGGATGTTGTTGTAGATTGTTTTTTTAAAGTTGGTTATATTGCACTGAAGGTGGTCATGGCATAACGGATATTGTCTTAGGAAGTGGACATGGCTGCTAGAGTTCAAAACCCTGAACAAGGCTGTTTGCATTTCATATAGGGCTAATACTCTTGGGAAAGGTATGAGGTAAGATTAAGATCCCCCCACCCCAAAGAGAGTCCTCGATATGACAGTAAACCACATCTGATGTTGAGGTTCCAGTCTTGGCGCTTTGGGGAATTTGGAGTACTCCTTTATTACCATTACTCCCAGGTTTACTCTAACCTAGATTGGTTGTAACTGTTAGGGTCAGGGTCCCACCTATGGGTCAACTAGAACTGTCTAATAATTTGCTATACTTGGAAACCTTTTAATTGTGTACAACTGCTCAACGTCTAATTGAATTATTAGTGTTAGATAGTGTTGCGGAGACACACCTAACCAAATCAAGAGAAGGTGAATTGTTTGTACATGAACTGGTAGACATCATAGAGAGTGTTTTGAAAAATTCAGAAAAATGTTTTTTTTCTTTTCAGGTAGTGTAGCAAGAGAAATCATGCACGCGGCAGCTCAAAGCATGCTTGAATATATCTGGTGTGTAAATTACCTTGTGCGATTGACTCGGGTGTGGTATTTTGGAATGATTACTTAACCCTAACCCTGCCTGAATGCACCGGAGGTAGTATTGTTTGAGTCTCGGCAATGTACAACACGAGACGAGCCTGGATACAGGACCGCTGGAGAAGATTGTTGTGGAAGAGAAAAAGGAATATTTACAGAGAGATTCGTACTGCAGCTGAAGCACATCGGCAGACAAGACTGTATATGAAAGATTATATCAAGCCAGGATATTTGTGAAACCATAAGAAGTAATTGATTCCACGTTTTTTTTTGTTGCCGAGGAGGCATATTGTCCCCCCCCCCTATCAAGTAGAGAAATGTCATTCATTGGAAAAGAAAAGGTGTTTAAACATTAAACATAAAATTTAGAGTTGTTTTTTACATACTGTTAAAACTTGAGATTATCTGAATGAAAATTAGTCAAATTATTAGATCACAGAATGATAAAAGTGATCTCGGTTTTTCTGAAACAACCTGTACATCTCAAATGAAATGAAATCTGGGACTGTAGAATACACAGACTACACCTAAACAGAGGGGTAGGATCCCCCTCCCACAATCTGATGGTGAGGCTCTAGTCCTAGACCTTTGGAGAATGTGGAGTACCCCTTCATTGCCATTACACCCAGGCCCACTTTGACCTGGAATAGTAGTACCTGATAGGGTCCTATCTATGGGTCAAATAGACCCGTTTGATATTTAAACTGTGGGCAAACAAATGACTGATGTTAAATCATTACTGTTAAATAGCAATACTTGAAACCATTTAACTGTGTACAAAAAAAAAAAAAAAGAAAGAGCTCTGGCTCATTTAAAAATGTTATCTACAAAATGTGTTTGCACATCATATATATTTAAATAGGATTTGGTATTAAATAACTTACAAGGGTTGATATGCCATAAAACCAACCAAATGGAATCAATCTTTTTGAACCAACCTAACAATTTATCTTAAAATGAAAAAAAAGTCAGTTTAAATCTATGCAATTAATGTGTGTGTAATCCATGAAATTTTCAGGAGTACAGCCAATAATTAACAGAGAAAAACATGTCAAAGTTTCACACAATCATTTTTAGACCCAAGCCAAGGCTTTACAATTGTGAGCAACAATTCAAAAATACTGCCCTGTCAACAGAGTCTGGAATATGTGGACTGTATCTGGTACAGGAAAGGTAAGACCCCCACCCCTAAAAAAAAGCGTGTGTCTTGGGTATAACACCAAACTGCATTTCATGGTTTTGGAGATTTGGGGAGTGTGGAATAACCCTTCATTTCTATTACCTCTAGATCAACTCTGAGCCATAGTTGTAGAAACTGTTTGGGTCCCATCTAAGGGTCAAATAGAACTGCTTAAAGATTATTGATATTCAATAGGAATATTTGATGCCATATAAATGTAAATTATTCATATTAAAAAATAGTTACTTGAAAGTAATTGTTTACTTAAGATTATTATTATTAATTACTTGAAACTATAAAACTGTGTGCAAACAAAGGACTAATATTAGGTAGAAATAATTGAAGCCATACAACCATGAGCAAATTATTTGTATTAGATAAGAATACTTGATATAACTTTATGCAAAAAAATAAACTGTTAAGAAAACAACTTCACAAAAAATGTAAGTATACATGTACATGAATGTGATTCTGAAAAATTTTAGGCATAAAATATCCCTAGATGGGTTGACATGCCATTAAAATCAATCAACCACTCTAGAAATAATGTAGAATGAAGAACTGATATCATGTAGTATAATAATAATAATAATAATAATAATAATAATAATAATAATAATAATAATAATAAGAAGAAGAAGAAGAAGAAGAAGAAGAAGAAGAAGAAGAAAAGTGGAAAACGGCAAATGACAGAAGGAATAGAACTACCAAATCAAGAAAAAATTAGAACACTTGGAGAAAAGGAAACTTACAAATACTTGGAAATATTGAAAGCGGACACCATCAAACAAGCAGAGATAAAAGAAAAAATTTTAAAAGAATACCCAGGGAGAATGAAAAAACTACCGAAACCAAACTCTATTGTAGAAATCTCATCAAAGGAATAAACACTTGTAAGATAGTCAGGAGTATTTTTAAAACAGACGAGGCAAGAACTTCAACAAATGGACCAGAGAACAAGAAAACTCATGATCATGCATAAGACCTTACTTATCAGAGATGATATAGACAGACTATTTGAAGATAACGTTGATACCTTGATAAGATGTCTCAAAGACTACATAAAAAAGAGCAAAGAAAGACTAATTACAGTGACCAGAAACTACACTAACAACACAAGGACCAACAGAATAACAATAACTAGAAAACAAGGAGGTGCCCATGGTGTAATGGTTATCATCGTAGGAAATGGACATGGCGACACGAGTTCAAATCCTGGCTGAGACTAATTGCATTTCACATAGCACTAATACCCTTGGGAAAGGTATGAATCCAATTATTCTCCCTCCAGCTATGGGTAAATAGTAGAGCAGACTAGGTTCTTCAGCCTGGTTGAGGCAACTAGTCTAGGAGAAGGAAAACTCTGAATTCAAACCTGTTAAACTTTGCTTAAAAATTGACCTTGTGTCACATCCTGCCCCAGCGGAGGGGTTGGGTAAATATGATATGATAACTAGAAAACAAAAATCGGAAGAAAAATAACTGTATGGACATTTCGAGTGACAAATAAGTGAAATCTCACATGAGAAAACTTGGATATGGCTACAAAAGGGAAACCTTAAAAGAGAAATAGAATCTCTTCTAATAGCAGAACAAAATAACAAAATAAGGAC
This sequence comes from Sepioteuthis lessoniana, assembly GCA_963585895.1. Taxonomy (NCBI): domain Eukaryota; kingdom Metazoa; phylum Mollusca; class Cephalopoda; order Myopsida; family Loliginidae; genus Sepioteuthis; species Sepioteuthis lessoniana. The sequence goes on along the minus strand of OY757926.1, from coordinate 27,356,806 downwards.
AAACTATGGCAATTACACAAGAATGCTGCGTGCAATCCTGAACAAGTCCTGGCAGCAACACCCCACAAGACACCAACTGTACGGCCACCTGCCCCCTATCACGAAAACTATTCAAGTTAGGCGAACCAGACATGCAGGACATTGCTGGAGAAGCAGAGATGAACTCATAAGAGATGTACTCTTATGGATCCCCACACATGGCCGTGCAAAAGCAGGACGACCAGCACGAACGTACATTCAGCAGCTATGTGAGGATACAGGTTGTTGTCCTGAAGACCTACCTAGGGCGATGAACGATAGGGAGGAGTGGCGAGAGAGGGTCAGGGATATCCGTGCTGCCAGCACGATATGATGATGATGATGACATTAAAGCAAAAATAGATAAGATGCAACAAAACAGTAAGTGTAGATTATGTGGTGATAGAGATGAAACAATTAATTATATAATAGAATGCAGTAAATTAGAGCCAAAAGAGTATAAGAGTAGAAATTAATGACTGAGTGGGGAAGGTGATCTATTGGGAATTGTGCAGGAAATTTGACGATATGAACTGATATCTGATGTATAATAATAATAATAATAATGAAGAACTGATATCTAATGTATAATAATAATAATAATGAAGAACTGATATCTAAGGTATAATAATGATAAAGAACTGATATCTAATGTATAATAATAATAATAATAATAATGAAGAACTGATATCTACTGTATAATAATAATGAAGAACTGATATCTAAGGTACAATAATAATAATAATAAAGAACTGATATCTACTGTATAATAATAATAATAATAATAATGAAGATCTGATATCTAAGGTACAATAATAATAATAATAATAATAAAGAACTGATATCTAATGTATAATAATAATAATAATAATAATAATAATAATAATAAAGAACTGATATCTACTGTATAATAACAATAATAATGATGAAGAACTGATATCTAATGTATAATAATAATGAAGAACTGATATCTAAGGTATAATAATAATAAAGAACTGATATCTACTGTATAATAATAATAATAATAATAATGAAGATCTGATATCTAAGGTATAATAATAATAATAAAGAACTGATATCTACTGTATAATAATAATGAAGAACTGATATCTAAGGTATAATAATAATAATAAAGAACTGATATCTACTGTATAATAATAATAATGAAGATCTGATATCTAAGGAATAATAATAATAATAATAATAATAAAGAACTGATATCTAATGTATAATAATAATAATAATAATGAAGAACTGATATCTAATGTATAATAATAATGAAGAACTGATATATAAGGCACAATAATAATAATAATAAAGAACTGATATCTAATGTATGATAAGGATAATGTATAATTATAAAAATAATAAAGTACAGATATCTAGTAAGTTGGCCAACCGTAGTTGAGGGTGACCAGAAGACTGCTTTTTCAATAGCTACTATACCGAGGTGTGAGAGAGGATGCTACTCCTTTCCCTGGATTGTTCCACTTACTCTTGATCGATACCTTATAATGCTGAGTGTTAAACAAGGAGGCATCAAGCACCATTGTTTGACTCGTTGGTATAACTCGACCTGGGATTGAACCCTAGTCTCCTGGACCAATGGTGAACACTCTAACCATTATGCTAATGGGCCGGTATAACTATAATAATAATAAAGAACTGATACTTAATGTATGATAATAATGATATTAATGAAGACCAGATATCTAATGCATGATGATGATAATAAGGACGAAGTGATATCTAATGTATAATAATGTTAATACTACTAATAATAATGAAGAAGAATTGATATCTACTAACCTGTAGTAATATCATGACTGATATATTTGTTGTCAGTCATATTGATAATCTGTATCACTGCACCTTCGATGGGTAATTGAAGCCAAGATTTCACAAAACCTTTCACGCCAAGATGAGTCTGAAATTGAATTAAGAAATATGACAATCAACACAACAAAATAATAATATTGGTTTAAGTTACTGATTATCTATTGTCTTGAGTATGACACTAAAGTGTATCTTGTGGTGAGGCTCCAGTTCTGGAGCCATGGTGAGTGAGGAATCAGCTCTTCTTTGCCATTACTTTCAAGTCCACTCTGACCTGGAGTGGTTGTATTTGTTAGGGTTAAATAGATCTGTTTGAAAATTTCACTATGTAAGACAAATTTTGTTCCCGGATAGTATGTGTTATTTCTTGATTGCCTACATAGTAAAAGTATAGAAAATGGCCATTATTCCCTTCAAATAGTACTTTTGTGTCTCAGACAAATACTATGTAAAAGGAATTTTTTCCTGGATAGGATGAGGTATTTCTTAATTCCTTATGTAGTAAAAATATAGAAAATGGGCATTATTTCTTTTAAACTTGACTTTTGTGCCTTGTTTGTTTGTTTGTTTGGGGCTTATGGCATATCAATCTTTGAGAGTTTTTAATGCCAAATCCATTTTTATACAAGTAAACAGTTCTATTTCAAGCAATTTGGTTTAGTATAAGTACACGGTTTAATTGTCAAAGACATTTCTGTTTTAAGCTATTCAGTTCAGTCGAACAGTTCTATTTCAAACAATTTAGTTTAGAATAAGTATAGTTTTTGTTTACACACAGTTAAATGTGAAAACAGTTTTATTTTGAACAATTCAGTTTAGCATAAGTATAGTTTCAATGTCAAAAATAGTTCTATTTGAAACAATTCAGTCTAGCATAAGTACTCAGTTTAAATATCAAAAGTTCTATTTCAAGTATTTTAGTTTAGCATAAGTATGCAGATTAGTTCTATTTAATCCATACATAGGGCCCTATCAGGTACTACCACTCCAGGTCAGAGTGGACCTGGGAGCGATGCCAATGAAGGGGTACTCCATATTCCTCAAAGCTCCAGCATTACTGGAATCTCACCATCAGATTGTTTAGTGTCATATCAAGGACACTTGGGGGGGGGCTTACCCCTCCGCAGAGATGAAGTTGGAGTATTCTACTGTCCCAGCCAACTGGGCAATTTGTACCTTGGATAATGGAAAAACAGAACTTATTTTCTATGTAAAGACAAGCAAATTTCCATATGTTCATTTACATAAGGTCTTAATAAAACAACCTATGACTTAAGATTTACATGTATTCATGGTACAGTTAAACAAAAATGTTTATCTAATTCTAGAAAATATTTTTATCAGCTACTCAGTGCTAGATCTACTTTGAAGGTTCTGAAAAAATGGGTAAATTTGAAAATTTCATCATCCAGGTCATAAAAGCAAAGTTTGAAAAGGAAAACTGTTATTTTCTATTTACTTTAGACATAAGCAATTTGGAAATAACACTTTCAGCTGAGGAACAAAAAAAAGTAAAAATGTTGTTACATAGTGTTGTTATTATCAAATAGAAATAGTTATTTGAAACAAAATCATCAGTATCAAGTCATACTGACAGCAGATTTCCCTAACTCTCTCTCTCACTCTCCATCCCTATCACCCATCACTCCCAGCAGGTTTTCCAAACGATATCCTGTGTCCACACAGAGCTGATGTAGATAAATTCTTGCTGATTGACAAATATTGGCACATCCATGTGTAGGGGTCCATAGAAGAACATCACTAACAAGTTCATACTTGCTTCTCTAGCAGTGTCTTACATATCTTGTTCATCTTACTTGGATGGTTTTGAGATGAGAGGTAAGTGGCCATACAACTGCTGTTTTGCGGGGTGTTTCCAAAATTTGTTCAAAATAGCTCATAGCATTTTTGCATAGTTCCCATCTAGCTTTTTCTCTATGCATTTTGTTAGTGTCCATGTGGTGCATCCATACAGTAGTATTGACACAGGCACAGCTTGGAAGAAATCCCATTTTATTTTATCAGATAGATCAGATAAAACAGAATTTCTTCCAAGCTGTGGCTATATTAATACTACTGTATGGATGCACCACGTGGATGCCAACAAAATAACTGCACCATAATTTATAATTACTAGGATGAGTCAAAAGTGTAGCAATATTCTGGTAACATGAGACACAACTCAGCTGCAGGTGCTTTTGTTGGGGTTGTGAAGGTGACGAATCATACCAGACTGTAAGATGCTGAACTTACCTTATACTCTCCGAGTGCAACTCCCTGGATTTACCTCTATGGCTTGGAGCACAGCCTCAGAATCCAAGGTTTTAGGCTTACTTGATCTTGCCAGATTTTCACAGTTCTTGTAATCTGAGGGACATTTCTTGAACCATCTGGTTACTGTACTGTGATCAACTACCTTTTCACCTTTTTGCACAATAAATATTTTTGGTTGCATAAGTTCCAAATTAGACAATGGCATTCATCAATATGGATTTCAAAATCACACATGGTGTGATTTGAAATCCACATGGACGATGGAGTGAAGCAATACGTGTACCAGCACACCAAAGTACTATGAGACTACCAACCACAGCAGGTACATTGCCTGGCTTGAATTGCATGGTTCATGTATTATATGCACTACAAACTAGCACATACTACCAAAATATTGCCAAACTTTTGACTTGCCCAAGTAGCATATTTTATTACAAGACCCAACTTAATAGAAAGAAGACAATATGTGTCAACAAAGGTATACATGTAGAAATGTTCTTATCGTATGTATGTGTGTGTTAAGTTCCTAAGAGTTTGTCAGAGACTTACATATATAACAAGTATTCCTTTATTGTTGGTTTGGTGGGTTTTATGGCATATTAACCTTTGTAGGTTTTTTAATGCCAGATCCATTTTTATGTAAATAATCTGTTCTATTTAAAACAATTCAGTTTAGCATAAGTACACAGTTTAATTGTTAAAAAACATTTCTATTTCAAACTATTCAAGCAGTTATATGTAACAATTCAGTTAAGTGTAAATACAGTTTTAATGTAGAAAAACAGTTCTATTTCAAATAATTCAGTTAAGCATAAGCAAGCAGTTTAAATGTAAATACAGTTTGTCAAAAACATTTCTATTTCAAGCTATTCAGTTTACTCAAACAATTCAGTTTAGCATAAGTATGCTGTTAGTTCTATTTAACCCATAGATAGGGCCCCATCAGGTGCTACCACTCCGGGCCAGAGTGGACCTGGGAGCAATGGCAATGAAGGGGTACTCCGCATTCCCTAAAGCTCCAGCATTGCTGGAACCTCACCATCAGATTGTTTAGTGTCATATCCAGGACACTCATTGGGGGAGGGTCTTACTCCTCTGCAGAGAAGCAGTCGATGTATTCTACAGCCCTAGCCGACTGGGCAATTGGTTGTGTGGAATTAAATATATCTGCATGTAAGCAAGTGAACTTAGGACATTGTATGCTATGTACTTTTCTGTGGTTTCATGTTTAACTTGACACCAAGTTTTCTGGGGATAAAAAGTCCACATCCTGAAGGATGAGAATCATGTCATCTCACTAATGCATTCTGCAAGTGAAGAGAGGATGAAATTTTTACACTCTCTTTCCTTATAGTATTTTAACAATACTATCTAGCAGTCATTAAAAGAAACTTTTTGCCAGACCAGGGTGATAATTCCCCATCCCCATTTAGGCCTTCCATGAGAACTACTGTAATATATATGGATTAAATATTCAGATGCAGAGGAATCCCGAAACACTGACGACTTTCTTTAGTTCCAGTATGAAACGTTTATTAACTTTTTTGACTTTTAGTTTTTCGACACGAGGAGAGAGAAACACAATTTTTTACTATGCTGACTGTTCCTAAATTGCTCACAGTCAACTTCCCTGCTGAACTCTCGGCCCAGAGTCCAAATCTCAACTAACTGACCCAACAAATGTGCGGCACATCCCGTAGACCACAACTGGACTGGTCTTACCCAGGTCCGAATCTCAACTGATTGCTTTTTTCAAAAATCACCAAAATTCCCAACCCATCGCTTCTGGGCAAGATGTCATTCACACCCCAGTCTCATTTTCCGTCTGGGGTTTTTATTATGACATCTATGATTGTCACATCCTCCACACGCAAGCGTGAACTGTACTCAATGTGTGCACGTGCACTAAGCCGAATAGTTCTAAGCCTAACCAAACCGAATGATAAGATATAACCAATGAAAAATGATAATATAAAAAAATCATTCCACAATTATATCATCATCATGTCGTGCTGCTAACACGGATATCCCTGACCCTCTCTTGCCACTTCTCCCTATCATTCATCGCCTCTGGCAGGTCTTCAGGGCTACATCCCGTATCCTCACATAGCTGCTGTATGTATGTTCGAGCTGGTCGTCCTGCTTTTGCTTGGCCATATGTGGGGGTCCATAGGAGTACGTCACTTATGAGCTCATCCTTGCTTTTGTTTCTAATTTATAATAACAAAGAATAAATCAGAATAGCACCACTTGACAGAAAGACGAGGCTGGGGTGCAAGGAAACAAATATTTGTGTTAATGGAGAACAAGGAACAAATCCGAGATACAAATCCTGTTCTTAAAAGAATGAAAAATCACATGATGTCCATTATCCATTTCTTCCTGCTTCCACAACTTCAGTGACTAAACAGAGAGAAAATAAAACAATGGCACACTGATTGATTTTGTGCAGTAAAACAAGAGTAATTTTGAAAAAGTTTACCTGATGCATGTAAGCAATGAGGGCATCTTTGTTGTCCCTCCAATATTTGGGCAGGTCGGAAGCTTTAGGAAATTTGTTGCAGCCTAACTCAAGGGTAATTTCAAAACAGTTTGTCTCCAGATAATTGTAGTCTTGCATTCCTTAAAAAATAGAGAAAATAGTAACAATAAAATTAGGCTGTATCCAATGAAAAACGAGATTAATATGACATAAATGCGTCTTGTTCTAATAAATGATTTAAAAATGTGCCTTTGGGACTAATAAAATTCACTCAGAAATTAGCACTTAAAATATATCAATTACATTTTCTTGCTTGGTAATCACAATTTTTTTTTTTTTTCAAATTTCAATTCATTGACACAAGTCAGCTGAACTAGTCCAGCTTATTAAAAATTTAAATTTTCTGCCGATAGTCTTGCTTGTTTTGAATTCAGAACTTTCTCTACTCCAGAAATTTGTCAAATTTGAAATTAATCATATTTTTGTGGAATCCAGTTGGAAGTCATCATCCTCAAGGTGTAGTGATAGCACAGGTTCTCTTGACTCTTTCTCACCATCCGTCCCTATTGATTATCACTCTTGGTAAGTCTTCTAGATCCCATCTAACGTTTGCTGATGAATGCAAGTGTTTGCTGCTCAGCCGACATGGTAGGTCCATATGTTAGAATCCATCATTTATGAGTCTGTCTTTACTTTCCTAGCAGTGTCTAGAATGTCTTGCTTGTCTAACTTGGATGGTTTATGAGATAGGAGGTAAGTAGCTATACAACTGCTGTTTTGTAGGGTACTGCTTTTGAAACTTGTTCAAAACAGCATGCAGCATTCTTGTGTAGTTGCCATCAAACTTTTTCTCCAGACATTTCAAGGTGCAACTATACACTAGTACTGACATGACTGCATCTTGTAAGGGTTTTTTTTTTCTTTTTTTAAATACAACAGCAAAGTAGGAAAATGATAGAAACTCAGAGACTTTCTGTCATTTCCTCAATACATGTACAGGAATTATCATTAGGGATTTTACTGATAACTAAATGTACTACTTTCATTGTACAGATAATGGAACAAAAGCAATAAAGTGCTAATTCAGTGATGTAAGATTTGAATTACCAGAAGATATAGTGAGCTGAAGACTCTGAATGAAGAAATGGGCTGGAAATTAGCATTGTATAAGAACCCAAATATGAAATGTTGATTTAATAAGGTTAAATTTCAATTAACTGATGAGATGACAATGTATATACATCTATTTCAGGGAGTGGTAAACTTTTTGGTGGGAGGGCCGTATCACTGGGTTATGAATAACATAACCCAGTGACATAACATAACATCAAAAGGGCCGCATCTTTTAAATCAAAAGAATTCAATCTCAATTCAAATACAAGTGTTTATCTTTTATTCTTTTTAATTTCTTAGAGACTCCCATGGGCCACACAGAACAATACAGCAGACCACATGCAGCCCATGGGCCGCAGTTTGCCCACTCCTGATATCTCTCTCTCTCTCTCTCTCTATATATATATATATATATATATATATATATGTGTGTGTGTGTGTGTGTGTGACTTTATACTTTGTCCAGCTCATAAAAAAAATTTTTTCACAAATTGAATTAATTTCGAGGGCTATTACAATGCGAAATAATAATTATTTGAGTCTAATTAATTTCAAAGTAAAACTTCATCGGCAGAGACATTTTTTATAAATGAACACGATGTTGAAGGTTCAAATTTTTTTGCGTAGTTGTTTTTGTGAGAGTTTTTGAAAAAATATTTGAACTTCCAACATCGTGTTCCTTTATAAAAAAAATGTCTTTGACGATAAAGTTTTACTTTGAAATTTATTACTCAATTATTATTCTGCATTGCAATAGGAAGTAAAGTTGGCGACTGTAGTTGAGGGCAAACAGAAGGCTCCTTTTTCAATAGCTACTACACTGAGGTGTAGGGGAGGGTGCTACTCCTTTCCCTGGATTGCTTCACTTTACCCTTGATACGTACCTTATATTGCTGAGTGTTAAGCAAGGAGTATCAAGTACCATTTTTTGAGTCTTTGGTATGACGCGACCTGGGATTGAACACAGGTCTCCTGGACCATTGCCCAACACTCTACCCATTGGCTGCATTGCAATAGCCCTCTAAATTAATTCAATATTATAAAATAAAATATTCTGTGCAATGCTACAAGCAAATTACAAAAATGTTTTCACAAATGATTTTGCTTAGAATTTACTTAACTGAGAGAATTTGTCAAATTTGAAATTGTATACGAGTTATCTTCAGAGGTTTTACTCCTCCCTTCAGGGAAATTTGATTGAAATTTGATTACTAAACATCTACTCCCATTTTTATTTTTTAAATCTCACAGAATTATTTGGCAAAGTCCTGCTTAGGGAATATTATTGATGAAATAAACATACAATGGAATTTGTACTGAAAATGTAAAGAGAAATATAGTTAGCATTTAATGCAACATAGAATCAGATCAATTAGCAGAGGAATTGTGTACATGTATTCACAGAAATGACAGAAAATCAGATATCATTTTGCCAGTGTATTTATGATTACGGATATTATAATTGTGTGCAAAAACTCTTACAAAAACAACAATGCAAAAAATATAAACATAAAGTGAACATGATTCTCTAACCCCCATGCATAAAATAACCCCAGAAAGGTTGACATAACATTAAAATCAATCAATCAGAATTTTCCTTCTCCCAAAATGTTTACCTAACCAAGGTTAAGGAACCTAATTTGCCCTACTATTTTCCCATAACTGGAAACAACAGATAAATTTTTGCATACATATGGGGGAAGGGCAGAAAAATTCATATGATGACATCATGTTACTCTAGATGACTTTCTTGACCAATATTATCCAAGCACTGCAACACTGATGGAAGAAGTGTAAACTGCAAAGGAGGACCATGTTGAAAAATAAACCTTATTTTGTTACATACCAAAAGAGTATCTTGGTCAGCCTATGAACTTTTCAGCTGACCCTCATGTATATGTCAATCAACCCATAGCTGAATGATTAAAAAAGTATTCACTCTAAACATTCATTTTTCAACATAATCTCCTTCATATTAGTGGAGGCTATGATATACCAACTGCATCCTTGTAACCTTTTAAGGCAATGGTATTGGGATGAGAATAGATAAGTTTCAGCAGCTGAAAGAAAGACGAATTAACAGAGTTTAACATCTCTTCTCGGGGTAACAAGATATGCTTGACCAAGCACTTTGAACTGAATTCACCAGGTCTAAGTGGTTACAAGGACCAGAAGATGTTACCCCGAACCATGAGGCAGAAGTGAGGGTGAGGTGTTTCGTGAATTCCAGTATACAGCATGGATTTAGTGATTTGGTCTCTTTTTTCTCTTTTATTAGCTGGGTTACTAGGAGACAAACGTTTGAGTGAATGGAGAACAAGGAATGAATCAAAGTTACTAGCCCTGTTATTAAAAGAATAAAGAATCACATGGAGTCCATTATCCATTTCCTCTTGCTTCCACAACTTCAGTAACTGAACAGAGAGAAAATAAAACAATGAAGGTCCTAAAGCTGAAAAGAATTATGTTTTTCCCTCCCGAGCTGATGAATAACCATCATTGACATAGCAGTCAATGGTGACAACACTTCAATCCTCATCAGAGGAGTAAGATCTTCCATTTCCACAAAAAAGAATGTCCTTACACTAAAATGTAGGTTCCAGTTATGACCCAGAGTGGTAGTATCTGTTAGCATCCCATCTATGGTCGGATCTTTTGGAAAGGATGAAATGTCCTACTATTCAAGATGATTGTGAAGATACATCTTTGTAGTGTATATAATTGAAGAATACAATTTTTAAACCAAAATAATCTAACAAGGGTAGGTAGGTTATAAATAGTTAAAACTACCAGTAATTGAACACTGACTCACCATCTATCAATCACTCCTACCAAATGTTTGCCATATCCAGTAAGTTAGCAAGGGAAACTATTACATAACACATAATCCCACTTGTAAAAATTCAAACTGTTATTATTATTTCACTCATGGTGAGTTTTCCACACCAGTTCTTCACAGGTGGTTTTTCACTAAAATTCAAATGACTGTCTCCTTAGCTCACCAGGAATCTTCTAAATATTCTAGCAAATTTTTATTTGGTAAAAAATTATTTTGTAAGGTAAAATTGAGTGTAAGTGTACTAAGTCACAATATTCATAGGCTTACACTTGAGCCAGATGAGCTGTGTCAAAATAGTTCTAGACAGGATATTGAACATAAACAAATCAAGTGTTTGTCATTTGGGTAAGAAATACAAGTTTATGATTTTATGATGCCATAATTAGGAAGATGACATCACATCAAAAGGTTTAAGACACATGGCTTTTGGAATGAGCCGCTGCAGGCATTGGACTCCATGTCAATGCACACAAAACTGAATTTATGTGCTTTAATCAGAAAGGCGACATCTCCACACTAGACCGAACCTCCGTGAAACTGGTTGACAAATTCACCTACCTAGGAAGCAGCGTCTCATCAACCGAAAAAGACATCGACACACAGCTAACGAAGGCATGGACAGCTATTGATAGGCTTTCGATCATATGGAAATCAAACCTGACCGATAAAATGAAACGCAGTTTCTTCCAGGCTACGGTCGTGTCGATACTGCTGTATGGATGCACTACTTGGACACTGACTAAACGGTTGGAGAAGAAGCTCGACGGCAATTATACAAGAATGTTGCGAGCAATATTGAACAGGTCCTGGCAGCAACACCCAACAAGGCGCCAACTGTACGGCCACCTACCACCTATCACGAAAACTATACAAGCTAGACAAACCAGACATGCCGGACACTGCTGGAGAAGCAAGGACAAGATCGTACGTGATGTACTCCTGTGGACCCCCACATATGGCCAATCAAAAGCAGGACGACCAGCTCGAACATTCATACAGCAGCTATGTGATGATATGGGATGTAACCCTGAAGACCTGCCGGAGGCGATGAATGATAGGGAGACATGGAGAGAGAGGGTCAGGGATATCCATGCTAGCCACACGACATGATGATGATGAATAGATTATATAAGAAAAGATAATTTTGAATTCAGGCAGATGGCTATTGAAGACAGTTGAGTTTTGAAATCCAAAGAGACAAGTTGGGTTAGACGTTGCGTTTGGGGTGGGTGTCTCTTTGTAGCTGGAATTAAGATTCGCTCATACACCCTTACAAAGTCTTCCTCTCTCCCTTGTGTTTGCATCGGACTGCTAGAATTGAAGACAGTCTGAATAAAGACTTTTGTGTATTCTAAATGACAGAGTTGCATTATTATTTTTGAATTTTTAACATGGTCCATCGTGTTACACAAATTTGGCCCACGTCTTGGAGCACAGCCTCAGAATCTACTGTTTAAGTCCAACCTAACTTTATCTGATCATTAAGGTTCTGGTAACCCGAGTGAAAGTTCTTGAAATATCTGGTTATTTTGTGGCAATCAACCACTCCTTCACTTTTCATACAACAAATATTTTTAATTGCTTCCGCAGTGTCATAGCGCAGTTTCAACAAGTAAAGCATAAGTTACCGAATTAGACAATGTTGCATCTGTGCAGCTTTTAAAATCACACATGGAATAAAGCAATGCACAATGTGTCAGTACACTAACTACCCCTATACTACCAAACACAGTTTGAATAGTCTTGGTCATGTGATATACTCACTGCAAACCAAAATATTGCAAAACTTTTGAACCACCCTAGTAGTGTGAAAATTTCACATCAAAATTCATGTAGTAACAATGTGAGGTGATGAACATATTGTTTACAATGCCATGATTTAGTAACTTACCTCTGGACACAGAATACCAATCTCCTCCATTTGTGATTCCATCTTGGTTTCCAAAATTCTGATCATTAGTCATTCCACAGGTGTTGTGGTTCTTGCTCATGTAGCGATGATTCTGGGAGTATACTTCAGCAAGATACCTACAGGAAAATTACATAGTTATCACCTAAGTATATTTTATACTCATCTATGACCCAATGCTTCACAGATGGATAACATAACAAATGACTCTGAATTGCAAAAAGTTTAGTTTTTAAAAAAAATGGCACATCTGAACCAGGTGGGTCTCATCTAAAAAAGACAATTAAAATACAATTTTCAAATGAATGTTTTCTTAGTTTCGGTGCCATATTTATTCCTACTAATACTTTCACCAAGTACCAATACTTGAAAGATAAGATTTTTTGAAATCAATAGATTATTATAACCAGCAGTACTTACTCATATTACAGGTTGTAAGGTGGTCATTATCAAAAAATAAAAAAAAGTAGAGTCGTTTTTCTTTATGTTTAAAATAATTATTCGTAAACAATACTTACGCATATTATATACAGGTTGTAAGGTGGGCATTATTAAAAATAAAGGACAGAGTCACTTTTCTTAAAGTTTAGGATAAAATAAAACATGCAGGACACTGCTGGAGGAGCAAAAACAAACTCATAAGCAATGGACCCGTCACACGGATGAGCAAGTGTAGAATGACCAGTGAGAACTTATCTACAACAGCCCTGTACGGACACAGGATAGAGCCTGGAAGACTTTCTGGAAGCAATGGAGGATAGAGACAGATGCCAAGAGAGAGTTAGGGAAATCCATATGAGCAGCACGACATGATGATGATGATGATTTGTATTTAAAGGTGTCACACTAAAAGTACTTATCAATGTAGGAATTTCTGTCAAAAATATTTACAAAGGAATTTCCCATGAGATTTCTTATCAGACATTTCAAGAAAAAAAAATTTCTAGCAAGATATCTGGTCAATTATTCACAAAGAAGTTTCTAATCAATTACTTTAAAAGGCATTTCTGGCATGGTTACTTTAAAAGGCATTTCTGGCTTGGTAACTGGTCTCAGAGGTTGACAACAATATACCTGAAGGATTCAGGCAAAAATCAGACATTAGCTTCTATTCACAGAACAATTTCATTAAGATACACAGAAATAATACAGAAAACTAGATTAAAAACAAACAAAATAACACTCACCTGAAAGTGGCATCATCAGGAGAAATGCTGTATTCTTTTTGTTTACCACTTCGGGTGAGATCATAGGGGTAGTTGGCAACGAGATCTCCCCCATGAAGATTTGCAGATAAGACAAATGGGTAAGCACTCAACCACTTCATAACTGTCTTTGTTTCAACCTCCAACTGGAAAATATAGGATATTCTTCTTAATTGTTAGCACAATACCTATAAAATATGTCAGGATTTTTTATATATAAATCTGCACTTCTGCCTAAGATCAGCTAAATAGCTGCATACTTTGCTTAGATTCCACTGTAAACTCAGTCCCTGGTCAAGGATTTATCATAGAATATAGTTTGGGATAACCTTAGCAGACAGAACATTTCTATAGTAAAATCTTTTGCAATGGATTTACATTATAACTTTATTTCCTTAGTAATGCTTCTCTGGATCCTGACCATTGCTAATCCTTTTTAAACTGATTTTCAATGCATTTCTGTAATAAAAATATTTGTAAGGAAAATCTTTTGCCAATTTAGATTATACATATAATAGCCATATTCTGTCAGTAATGTTTGCATTAATTTCTGACGATCATGTTCTTCTTGAATTTCAAAACATTTCTATAATAAAAGCATTTATAATGAATTTCTGTAATAAAAAGTATTAACAATACATTTCTATAGTAAAACATAAACTATATATATATATATATATATATATATATATATATATATATATATATATATATATATATATATATATATATATATATATATATATATATATATATATATATATATATTATATATATATATATATATATATATATATATATATCAACTGGACATTGGCCAAGCGGTTAGAGTGTTCACCAATGGCCTGAGAGACCGGGGTTCAATCCCAGGTCAAGTCATACCAAAGACTCAAAAAATGGTACTTGATACCTCCTTGCTTAACACTCAGCATTGATCAGGTATGGATCAAGGGTAAAGTGGAGCAATCCTGGGAAAGGAGTAGCGCCCTTCCCTACACCTTGGTGTAGTAGCTATTGAAAAGGGAGCGCTCGGGTCACCCTCAACAATGGTCGCCAACTTTACTATATATATATATATATATATATAAGCTTGTTCAGTTTTGTTTTAGGGTTTACATTAACTTCCAATCACTGAATATCTCTTTTTTCCTGATTTTTAATTCATTTCTATATTAAAATCATTTAGCAATACATTAAGAGAGGGAGGGGGAGGGCACAAGCCGAGACTCATGGACTGTTGGTAAATTCTGGTCATAGGACCACTAGGTGCAATGAACTTATGCTTGCCTTTGCTAAGTCTCCTGGCACAAAGTCAGGTGACCTTGCTGGCAATAGATTCACAAAACCAAGAGATCCAGTGCAATGTGAATCAATGATAGTTATTGTTTGCCAACTGGCATATATACCAGATGGCTGAGCTGTGCTCCGGCTGGTCTGAAAGCACAAGGTGGACTCAGCAGAGACTAATACTGGCACAGACTACGCAGATGAATGAGCTTTTCTGGTAAAAACGCCTAAAGATGGCAGCAAGAGGCTTTGGTTTCTATGTAAACTCATATAAAGCAGAGTTCATAGGTCTTTAAATCAAGATGGTGCAATCTCCTCATTTATGGCAAGCCTCTGAAATTACAAGAGTCGGTAGAAAAATTCATAGAAGGTGACCAAATGAGGTTTATTTTCAATATAGTCCCCTTTGTGGTCAACATACTTCTTCCATCAGTGTTGCAGGGCTTGGATCTCATTGGTCAAAAAAGTCATCAACAGCAGATATGATGTAAGCCTACTCTCATAGTAGTAATTTACTAAGCTTTTTGCTTAGATGTGGCACAAGGTTGTATGAATGGGGCACCCATTGAGACTCACTCACTCACTCACTCGTGTGGGTTTGCTAGTCTAGCATGCTAACCATTACAACACCCAAAGTGCCCACTCTCATAGACCCGTTCATATACCTTGTTAGCAATATCTCATCTAGTGAAAACGATAACATACATATAAGTAAGACATGGACTGTTATTGACCAGCACATGATATCTCTGATAAAATAAAACTGGAATTCTTCCAAGCTGTAGCCATATCAGTACTATTGAATGGTTGCACCACTTGGATTTTTACAAAATGCTTTGAGAATAAGCTAGATAAGAACTACACAAGGATGCTTCATGCTATTCCAAACAAATTCCAGAAGCAGCACTCTACAAAAAATAGCTTTATGGCCACTTACCTCCCATCTCACAAATCATACAAGGCACTATTGAGGAAGTAAGGATGAACTCATAAGCTGTGTTCTTCTATGGACTCCTGTACATGAACACACTAGTGTTGGCTGATCAGCACAAACTTACATTTATCAGTTCTGTGCAAACAAGAAATGTTGTTCAAAGAACTTGCCAATAGAGATGGATGATGAGTGAATCAAAGGAATCTGTATTGTCAGCACGCTTCGGTGATATGCTTAAGAGAATTTTTCTGGCACTCAACTTCTTCCAGAGTTTCAATGCATAACATAAATATCAATGAATTGTAAACTTTGGTGTTTAAATCAAGTTACTATTTTTAAGTATAAATCTTCCTTCAAGGAAGTACCCGTGGTGTAATGGTTATCGTCATAGGAAAAGGACACAGCGACACGAATTCAAATCCTGGACGAGACTGATTGCATTTCACATAGCACTAATACCCTCGGGAAAGGTATGAATCCAGTTATTCTCCCGCCAGCTATGGGTAAATAGTAGGGCAGATTAGGTTCTTCAGCCTTGGTGAGGCAACTAGTCTTGGAGAAGGAAAACTCTGAATTCAAACCTGTTAAACCCTGCTTAAAAAATTGACCTGGTGTCATATCCTGCCCGAGCGGAGGGTTGGGTAAATATGTATAAATCTTCCTTCATTACTATTTTAAACCTTCCTTCATAGCTTCTAGTTCCTTTCTAGTAAGACTACCATTCACCAACAATGAGTGGTTATAAATTCTTTTGTTTGTACATATTTACCCAACACCTTTACCACAGGCTCGATGTGACTCAAAATCAATTCATAAGTGGAGTAGAGCTGAAGTGAATTCAAAGTTTTCTTTCTCCTAGACTGGTTGCCTGACAAAGGCAAAAAACCTCATCTGACTTATCTATAGTTGGTAGAAGAACAGATAGATTCCAGCCTTTCCAAAAGGCGTAAGTGTGACGTGAAACATAAACAGCCTCATTCAGGATTTGACTTTCAGTCACCAATTTTATTTCCTACAAAGTTAATATTTTAATTTCCTAAGTTAATATTTTGTAGAAGTTTTCTTGCAGAAAATTTATAATTATTAAATCGTCAAAAATCAGACCAAGAGGTGGAATTTTTTAAAAGTTAGATAAACTAATTTATCCAACTCCCTTATATATATATATATATATATATATATATATATATTGTTATTGAGCACTTTTTATGCATTAGCTTAGCTAACTCTTTTGGTGTTTTTCCTTTTGGCTAAACATTGCGGTACTTGTTGATTATTTTCAAGCAGCATGGATCTTTTTAGACTTTTCTTTTTTTATCAAATTTTTTTTCCCCAGATATCAGTTTGTGTAATATTTTTTTATTTATAAATTTTATCATCTGTTTTTTTTTTCACACTGGCAGAGTTATAGAAATAGGAATAAGATAATATATATATATATACATACATGTGTGTGTGTGTGTGTGTGAATAGTAGTTTGCTATATATATATATATATATATAAAACTATATAAAAGTGAAACTTCATTGGGTCTGTCTGTGCATATGAGTGTCTGGTTGTAAAGAAAAAAACTAATACACTTGACTAGAAAAATCAAATATATCTGATTCACTATCACCCAAAGCAAATTTTAGTAAAAGTTTTCGCACGTTAAGGTTTGTACAAGCAAAGATATTTGTAAATTAAAAAGTAAGTAATGATAACATTAGAAAACATAGCAACATTTTTTACCATTTTAAATATTTAAGCAAAGTTAATATATAAAATCAAAATATGAACTCATTTATTGTAAAAAAAAAAGAAATAATGTGTGTGCATATATATATATATATATATATATATATAGTCATCCACAGACAGACTGTTTCATTCTATCAGAACTCTTCAGTGTGGTTAGACAACAGGACGCTCGAAGCCGGAATCAAAACCCGTCCAACTTTACGTTAGACTAAGTTTTAGACCTCTCGGCCACCAAGCGGACTATGTTGGCTAAGGGAATTTTTTAAGGAATTTTTATTTAGCAAACAGCAGCAGCAGCCTTTATTTACATTTTTATACCCTATCGGCTATCAGAGTGCTCAATTCTTTCGAAGAGCTTTGCATTACGCTAGCGGTGATATATATATATATACACACACACTAGGCCATTGGTCTAATGAGTAGAGTGTTCACCAATGGTCCAGGAGACTGGGGTTTAATCTCAGGTCAAGTCATACCAAAAACTAAAAAAAAATGGTACTTGATGCCGTCTTGCTTAGCACTCAGCATCATAAGCTAAGGATCAAGGGTAAAGTGGATCAATTCAGGGAATGGAGTAGCACCCTCCCCTAATTTTGTAAACCATTACAGTTTGTTTACATTAGTTACAAATGTTGATTAAACAATTCATTAAAATCCACATTTTTTATTTGATAAAAATGGTTAATATTTCATATCTAACCCTGTTAAAATCTTAAAATAAAGTAAAATTTCATTAAATTAGGTACTAACAAAATTTGCTCTTTTTTTTTCCATTAAAATGAATAAAAAGATGATTAGTTATTATTTAAGGTTAAATTCTAGTTTTATTGATTTTTAATTTCAAACTATAAACTAAACAAACAACTAAAGGTTACATAAATTAAAAAGTATTATTAAAATTTTAAAATAGTTTTAAAAAGTTTTTGGAATTAAATTAACAACGAGAAGCATTGATAAAATGATTTATATAAAAATATTACTTATATGTTGATAACTATATCATTTACTATAGTATTTAAATCCAAGTAGTTGGTCAAAATTAATGAGAAGACTTTCTGTGTCACTTTACAACCCAACTATTACGGTGTGCTTTAATTTCTCACAGAAATAATTAGTACAGAAGCCCAACCACACACACACACACACACAAAACAACAACAAAAAACCTCAATATTTTAGGTATTGTGACGTGGTATGCTATAGAGAGAGAGAGTGAAGGGGAGATTAATACCCTTACCCCTCTTGATTTGAATCAACAGGCTTTAAGAAAGATCGGAAGACAAGGACCAACCATTAAAGTGGTAAGGGAGAGAAATGGTAAACTAACTATATCCCTTGCACTTTAGCCTGTTGAAGCGATAGACGACAGAAGTCAAGTTCAATCAAGTGGCAGATGTGGCGAGGTGGTGGAAGAAGAACAGATGATTGATTGGTCGATAGAATCTTTGTGTCAAAAGGCTGGCACGTGTTTAAGAAATTTGAAAGAGAATCTTCAGTTTCAGGTGGATCAGCATTAATGACAAGTCACTGTATTCGACAAGCTCCGAGAAAAAGGAAGAATCACCCGTAAAAAGAAAAGGTCTGGGAATTGAAAATCCATCACAGATAAGTACAGCTCAAACAGTTTTCCTTTTCCAAATCTTAAATATTGGAAAGTAGTGAGTATTCAAAAAAACTGTGAATTTTCTATTTCATCAATTATTAAAAATATTGTATGAACATTTCTATATGCCTCAGTCCAGCGTCTTAGATACTTTTATTCAAGTAAAAGAAAGAGGAAAAAAAAGAAAGAAGAAAAAGGACTCTTGAGAGACATTTTTGTTTGATATTTTCCTGTTGGCTAAATATTTCCGGTGTTTGAAAAAAGAAAAAAAGGAACTGTTTCTTGAATTTCATCATTGTTTGATTTGATTGTCACATATTAAAATTTTTGTTATATTTTAAATGCACCCTTATGTTGAAATAATTTGATTGTATTCTCTTTCCTCTGTGGAGTTGATTTCTTTTGGCATGTATTTTATATCTCAGCCTCATTCTGCTTTCATTAATTCTCGCTAACACATCTTATTGCCTCCCTAAACAATATAAGAGGATTTAGAAATCTACCTACAGTAAATGTCATCTAACCTAGAAGTTTGTTCCTCCATAATATAAAGGGGTAGGGGGACAAGGACTTGGTGGCGTATCTAAGAACAAATCGGCAACCCTTTTACCAACGTCAGAGACCAGTCTAATCTCAAACCAGCATCCACATTATTTGTTTATTTCACATATGCCTAAATAGGAGTCTTGACCGGGATTTATTTTATGGAGTGTCAAGTGCTGGACAGTTCTCGACAATATAGATTCAATGTAACAACCTTTTATTGAGGACAATGACTGAGACGTCAATCTCTTAAGGTCAGAGTAGAACCCAAAGTTGCATATGCCCTAAATGGGCTCTCGTCTTAGGATTTTATTTATACAACGTGACAGTATAGAAAATCATATCAGCAATAGTTTATTTCTTGCTTTTAATCTTATAAAAGGAAAATAAGCGCATTAACATGGTTTTTGAATGTACAATTAAGAAAACTCAATGAAATAATTATTTTGAACTTATTGTTAAAATATTGAAAAAGAAAAATTTTTTTTTAATTGCCTTTTTAATAGCAAATGTTTTTACCTGGTAATAATTAACAAATCTTTTATTACTCTTAAAACAGATTTTAACCTTTTTTAAAATTTCCTATTTTTATAAAAAAATTATATTTTTCAAAGATATCTAAAAGTTTTTCAGAGAATAAACAAATATTTGACTTAAATTATACAAGTTTTATGAATGGTATCATTACATGCATGCAATTTAACCCCACCCCCCACAAAAAATGATTATTTAGCAGTTTATGAATTACAGTTTAAAAGATACTAAATTAATTTGAATTAAAAATGAATGCTTGAAAAGAAATAATTGAATTTCTTTTAAATCTTCAACAATTTTCTTTAAAAAAAGGAACTAAAATATAAGAATTTTTCAAAATATGACACAAGTGAAATGTAAATGAAACTCTAAGTTATGGAAAAGTGTAGTAAAAATATAATTTTTTCAAGTTGAATACAAGGGAGAAAACTGGAAATTGGTGTGTTTCCATACATTTTTTGTCTCTCATTTTTTTTATATCTTAAAAAATAAAACAAAAATATTTGAAAAAAAACCCAAAAAACTCCTAATTTCTTGCTTTAAAATTTATATTTTTCAATTAGCAAAAATATTCTTTATTTGATTACATATTTAGGTTTCGACTGTGAGTGGAGAAAAGAATGTCAAAATCTAAAGCAAATTTAAGACTCTCTTCCTCGGCTCATTGGGCTAGTGGACAGAGTGTTCGCCAATGGTCCAGGAGACCTGGGATCAATCCCAGGTCGCATCATACCAAAGACTTTAAAAACGGTACTTGATACCTCCTTGCTTAACACTTAGCAATATAAGGTACGCATCAAGGATAAAGTGGAGCAATCCTGGGAAAGGAGTAGTGCCCTCCCCTACACATCGGTGTAGTAGCTATTGAAGAGGGAGCCTTCAGGTCGCCCTCGATTATGGTTGCCAACAACAGGAACTCCTTTTTAAGCAGAACAAATATTGATACAGAATTTTTTCTCTAATAATCTTGGCCCAATCAGCTGGGGCTGCAAAATATACCAACTGCATCTCTGCAGAGAGGTAAGACTTCCTCAACAAGTGTCATGGATATGACACTAAACAATCTGATGGTAATGCTGGAGCTTTGAGGAATGTAGAGTACTCCTTTATTGCCATCACTCTCAGGTCTATTCTGGCTCAAAGTAGTAACACCTGATAGGGTCCTATTTTTGGATCAAATAGAACTAAACTGCGTACTTATACTAAACTGAATTGTTTGAAATAGAACTCTTTATATGAATGTGCATTTCTATATATTACCTAGTTGGCTGGAGCTGTAGAATACACCGACTTCTTCTCTGCAGAGGGGTAAGACCCCACCTCCAATGAGTGTCCGGAATATGACACTAAACAATCTGATGGTGAGGTTCCAGTGATGCTAGGGCTTTGGGGAATGCAGAGCACCCCATCAATGGCATTCCTCCCAGGTCCACTCGAGCCCAGAATAGTAGCACCTTATAGGGCCCTATCTATGCGTTAAATAGAACTAAACTGCATACTTATGATAAACTAAATTGTTTGAATTAAAACTATTTGACCAAACTGAATATCTTGAAATAGAAATGTTTTTGACAACTAATCTGTGTACTCATGCTAAGCTGAATTGTTTGAAATAGAACTGATAATTTGTATAAAAATGGATTTGGCATTAAATAAACAACAAAGATTGATGATATGTCATAAAAACCCAACCAACCAATCAACCATCTTTATATGTATAAAAATGGATTTGGCATTAAATAACCTACAATGGTTGATATGCCATCAAACCAAACCATACCAAATAATCTAAAAGAAAATTATATTTTCAAATAAATCATAGAATTAAAAGCTCTCAAAACATTTAATATGCACATTTGAGGTACTATTTTTTCTAACAACTTTCAGCTGGATTTTTTTCTTTATTTCATTCATACTTTTGTCTTTTTATGATATACAGAAAGTACATGCCATACACTATATCCTTACAGGCGCCTCTGGTGGTATAAAGGTTAGCAAGCTCGACTAGCAAACCTAAACGAGTGAGTTCGAGTCTCATTGGGTGCCTCTTTCATATTGCCTTATACCACATCTAAGCAAAATGCTTAGTAAATTACCACTATATCCTTACCAATTTAATATTGTCATAGACATAAAGGAAGTGTAAAGTTAAGTGACTTGAAAAAAAAAAAAAAAAAAAAATCAACAAGTTTTTTGATAAAATAACTTCTGCATTCTAAAAATCCATTCATTAATAAATGAACACTGAAAATTTCATTAAAGTCAGATAATTCCCTGGTTTTTGGTGAATTTTTTTCAATCTGGCTTAGTGATTTGCAACAGTATGTTGTTAGTATCTATATTAGATATATTTAAATCATGATATGATTATTTGATGGAATTTCATAAAGATCATCTTTTTTGGTTTAAAATTTTTTACAAATATTTTTCGATGAAATATTATCTCTTTCTTTTCTTCTTTATTTTTACTTTACTCTGAAAAACAATTGCAGTATTTTACACACTATGTTTAAGATAATGTTTTCTTTTTATAAACAAACTTCATCAAAAAAAATCCTCAAAATGATTATTTTATATCTTTATTACTTTTTTAACTGCTCATTGGCTAGTGGGTAGAGTGTTTGCCAATGGTCCAAGAGACCTGGGATTGAACCCAGGTCGTGTCATACCAAAGAGCTTAAAAATAGTACTTGATACTTCCTTGCTTAACACTCAGCAATATAAGGTACATATCGAGGGTAAAGTGGAGCAATCCAGGGAAAGGAGTAACGCCATCCCCAACACCTCGGTGTAGTAGCTCTTGTAAAGGGAGCCTTCTGGTCGCCAACTTTACTTACTTCCTTACTTACTTTTTTGATAAAATGTGGCAAAAAGGAATCAAATCAAATTGAACCTAGTTGGCTGGGGCTGTAGAATATACAGACTGCTTCTCTACAGAGTGATAAGACTCTCCCAATCAATGTCCTGATATGACATTACACAATTTGGTGGTAAGGCTCCAGTAATGCTGGAGTTTTGGAGAATGTGGAGTACCCCTTCATTGCCACTGATTCCCAGTCCATTCTGGCCTGGAGTGGTAGCACCTGATAGGGTCCTATATATGGGTAAAATAGAACAGTTTGACATTTAAATTGAGTCCAAACAAATGAGTAATGTTGAATAGAATAATTAGTGTTGAATAACAATACTTGAAACCCTTTAACTGAGCCTAAATTGAATTATTGGTATAACATAACAATACTTGGAACCATTTGAATGAATAGTGTTGAAAAAGAATAATTAGAATTAAATGATAAAACTTGTAACCACTTCACTGTCTGCAAACAAGATTAAAATTGAATAGGATTATTAGTGTTAGATAGCAATGACTGAAACCATTTAACCATGTAGAAATAGCAATACTAGTGTGCAATCAAATTAGTTCTAATTTAAAAATGAAATTACCAACAAGTAATTCACTAAAAATCATGTATATCTATTTAAATGTGAGAAAATGAATGAATAATATTAAACTGTTTTACTGTTACTTGAAACCATTTAAATGTGTGCAAAAAAATGATCTCAGTCTCATTTCAAAATGTTTGGAACAAAATGGAAACCAAACCTATCTACTTGCTTACAAATCATGAATACTTATATTCATATAGACAGGATTTGGTGTTATATAACCTAGCAAGGTTGATATGCCATAAAATCCAACAAGCCAACCAATCAAATCAAAAACAAAATCATTTTAAATTGTAATAAATCATATAAAAATTTAATCTTATATAAAAAAAAAACTATTATTACGAATAACTATGGTTTGGTTGGTTTTATGGCATATCAACCTTTGTAGGTTATTTAACGCCAAATCCATTTTTATGTAAATAATCTGTTCTATTGAAAACAGTTCAGTTTAGCATAAGTACAGTTTAATTGTCAAAAACATTTCTATTTCTAACTATTCAAGCAGTTATATGTAATAATTCAGTTAAGTGCAAATACAGTTTTAATGTCGAAAAACAGTTCTATTTGAAATAATTCAGTTAAGCATAAGCACGCAGTTTAAGTGTAAGTACAGTTTAATTGTCAAAAACGTTTCTATTTCAAGCTATTCAGTTTACTCAATTCATTTTAGCATAAGTATGCTGTTAGTTCTATTTAACCCATAGATAGGGCCCTATCAGGTGCTACCACTCCGGGTCAGAGTGGACCTGGGAGCGATGGTAATGAAGGAGTACTCTGCATTCCCCAAAGCTCCAGCACTGCTGGAACCTCACCATTAGATTGTTTAGTGTCATATCCAGGACACTTGTTAGGGGGGTGTCTTACCCCTCTGCAGAGGTGCAGTCAGTGTATTCGACAGCTCCAGCTGACGGGGCAAACGAATAACTATACTAGCACAAAGTACAAAAAATATGTATGAAATTATAAAGTGGAAAAACCATTTTAGGCACACAAACAAATCTTGGAATACAAATTGAACACTGACAAGGAATTAGTTTATTTACAATTATAAAGTATGAAATGAGTTATATACAAAAAAAAAAAGAAAGATATAAAAAGAGGAAAAATGTCCTTTGAAATAAGTGGAGAATAAGTAACAAAATATCAGCTTGCTTAAATATTTCCATTGAGCGTCAAATTACTAATTAAGCATAGTAGAAGAGGAGATCTTTATTGACTTACTGGTTGAGGAAGAATGGCAAATAGTTGGGGTTTTTTTATGGCTAAAGTTGTGTTTAAAGGACGGGTGAAGACTCCTGAGTATCTTCTTTGGCAAATAGGTTCAAAATAAATGTTAAAGAATTGGTAAAGTTGTAATGATATTTTGAATGAGTAGGTTTCTTGTGGAGTTTGGAAAATGGAGTTCTTTGCCTTCTTATGCTAGCACTTTTTGCAGAAGACTCCTTACTTGTGTAGCAGAAGGAATTTCATATTTTTGTTTGGCGCGTAATTTAATTCAATCGTTAGGGTCGACGCATAATTTCACCCAATCAGGCTGACTTATCCTATTCAACCCGAACAACCTTTCTGGGCAGCAGTAATTGGGGAAAACCGTCAAACACTTTTTTTGGCAGAACAACTTCGTTCAGTGCAGACGTCTACCATCTGCTCTCCAATAGCAGCAGCAGCATGGCACCATAAGGGAAGCAGTCTAATTCATGGACTCCTTGGCTATTTTTCTTAGACCAAGGGTTCCCAGTTGAATATGGATTAGATACATTCAATATGCCACATACAGGAACAACTTTACGTCACCCCCAAAATTGGCTATGTCAACTGCGATGCAGAATCCCGCTCCAACACCTAGCTCTTATTTCACCTCTGGGCAACATTTTCTGGAGACACGCATGCTTCTCCTCAAAACAACCAGAGCCACAAAATCACGGTGACTACAACGTTTATTTCCTCAAACAGCAAACATGACTTTTGCTTCATACGGCGAATATATCTCCCTCGCACGTTCAACAATGCCTTAAAATAACAATACACTTTTCGCCCAGGCATTTAGCCGCAAAAATACTTTCTCCATTCTCACATGACTTCAAATCGTTCCCTTACTTCTTTCCTTCCTACGAGACTTGCAGCACAAGCATAAACTCTTTATTCCATGCTGCCATTAAAAACCTTCATTGTCTTTGGCTGTCACTACTCACACGCATTAAACTTAATTCATTTGCAGGGTCAATATGCTTATCGGCTCCGCAACACTTGGTTAAACATGAACTTATTCTTTTTCTTTGTCATTTGGTAAAAAAACGTTTCTTCTGCTCTTTGTTTTGTTCTATCTGGGAACTCCTGTGCCTGACACTATGTGTCTTCCCTGTTCAAAATGCCAGTTTGAGGACTCACCTTACATGTTGCCAATTTGGTTGCTACTGTGATTCTGAAAAGCCACCCATTTGTTATCTCCAGCTGGCCTAAGATCCAACTGTCCAACTTCTACAGTCACCAACCAGGCTAAGTATATACTGACTTGACACAGACCTAAATCACAGTAGTCTCAATGGGTTTCTAATGAGCAAGATAGGCTCAGTTTAGCAGTCTCTGAAAAGTATCTTCCAGATCTTTGACTGAGTGAAAAGTAATTCCTTCTCTTTACAGGGGTGGTGGTTTGTTTGGTGAGTTGGGTTTTATGGTATATCAACCTTTGTAGGTTATTTAATGCCAAATCCATTTTTATACAAATAATCAGTTCTTTTTCAAACAATTCAGTTTAGCATGAATACACAGTTTAATTGTCAAAAACATTTCTATTTCAAGCAATTCAATTTAGTCAAACAGTTCTAATTCAAACAATTCAATTTTACGTAAGTAGAGTTTCAATGTCAAATACAGTTCTATTTTGAACAATTCAGTTTGTATTTTACATAGTGCTAATACCTTTAGGAAAGGTATGGAATCTATTCTCCCACCAACTACGAGTAAATAGGAGGGCAGACTGGTCTCTTTAACCTTGGTATAGCAACCCATCTAGGAGAAGGAAAACTTTAATTAAAAAATTAGCCTTCTGTCACATACTGCTCACTGCTCGTGTGGAAGGGTTGATCAATACATGTATATATATTTATCAACCTTTCCGCTCGGGCAGAATATGACACAAGGTCAATTTTTAAGTGGAGTTTGACAGGTTTGAATTCAGAGTTTTCCTTCTCCTAGACTAGCTGCCTCATCAAGACTGAAGAACCTAGTCTGCCCTACTATTTACCCATAGCTGGAGGGAGAATATTTGGATTCATACCTTTCCCAAGGGTATTAGTGCTATGTGAAATGCAATCAGTCTCGTCCAGGATTTGAACTCATGTCACCATGTCCATTTCCTACGACGATAACCATTATATAATGGTACACGATAAATACATGTATAAGTCAGGATAGCATGGACAGAGTCAACGATGCTAGGTGACTGTCAGTTTCCCTAACTATTATTGATCTGATGATCGCATAGGTGAGAAACTAGCAATCACCAAGCATTTTTGACTCTGTGTCTACACTATCCTAACTTTACATATATATATATATATATATATATATATATATATATATATATATATATATATATTTTGTTGTAGGTCCAAAGAGTGAATAAAAATATTTTGAAATGAGTAGGTCCACAAAGAGATTTGTATTTTTTAGGATTTATTTATATATTTTGTTCTTACATACATGTATGTTTCCAGCTTGATGCTTTCATCAGAGAACATGTATGGTACAAGGCCTTGTTAATGGGGTCAGTGGCATATGTTCCTAAGAAGCAAGGTACACATTTATTAAGTTTGACAAATTTATTTCAATTGTATCATACAGCACTTTAGGAAGATTCACTAAATTTATTGCAATGAATAATTGAAAATCTGTACCTTTAATATTCAAAATATGATTAGCAGTAATCCCCTTCCCCAATAAAATGACATGCCCCTTCCTGATGACATATGGAGTAAATTTCAGTACTAACTTTAGCCAAGGAATATGTGGAATGTCTTTCAGTAGTCACGCAAGTAGCTGCTGCTGATTTATCTTACACTCTGTCAATATTATTTTATTTGCTTTATACATTTTTAACATTGTTTGATTTGATTTACACATTTTAAAAATATTGTTTTATTTGCTTTACACTATTTTAAATATTGTTTCATTTGCTTTGCAGTTTTTTATTTATTGTTTTATTTGCTTTGTAGTTTTTTGAATATTGTTTTATTTGCTTTGCAGTTTTCTTTTATATATTTAATGTGCTTTGCAGAATTTTATATATTGTTTCATTTGCTTTGCAGTTTGTTTTTTTTAATACTGTTTCATTTGCTTTGCCGTTTTTTAAATATTGTTTCATTTGCTTTGCAGTTTTTTATATATTGTTTATTTGCTTGGCAGTTTTTTGAAATATTGTTTTATTTGCTTGGCAGTTTTTTGAAATATTGTTTTATTTGCTTGGCATTTTTTAAAAATATTGTCTTATTTGCTTGGCAGTTTTTTTAAAATATTGTCTTATTTGCCTTGCAGTTTTTAAAATATTATTTCATTTGCTTTGTAGTTTTTAATATATTGTTTTATTTGCTTTGCAATTTTTTTAAAAATATTGTTTCATTTGCTATGCAGTTTTTTATATTGTTTCATTTGCTTAGCAGTTTTTTATATTGTTTCATTTGCTTTGTAGTTTTTTATAGATTGTTTTATTTACTTTACACTTTCAGTACATTGTACAATTTTTGCTCATGGAGCGCTTTTCTCTTTTTCTGATTTTACTGCTGTTTTAGATTTTATCAAACACTGAGTATTGTAATTCTAAATATATATATATATATATATATATATATATATATACACACACACACACACACTCGACTACAGTCACCAACTTTACTTTATATATATATATATATATATATATATATATATTACTGACACATGGAACAAATCTTTGATAGATTGACTTTTTCTATTGGTCAATTTCATAATGACTGTATGTTTCATTTTCTGCTCCGATAATATCAATGCATAAAAATTTAATTACTGCCTATTAAGCATTTAATATGGTTATTTCTCCAGCTGTCAATTTCTTTCTTTTGATTTTCTATTTTTCACTTTTATTTCATTTTTCACTTTTTCTTTTATATTTCTGTATTTTTCTAATTTTCTCCAATTCCTTCACATTAAGCTTTTTAATCATATTTCCTCAAAAACTTTATAAATTGAATATCTAGATTTTTTTTTTCTTGTAGTATTTTTAGGATGTCCTATTTTTGTTTTTTTTTCTTTCTTGGTGAATTCTATTTGCTAGTATTCAAATTTTAGAAGGACTGGCTGGCATCTTAGAGACAGACTATGTAACCAGCTCAATTAAATTAGACACTCTGTCAGTGGGGCTCATAATATGCTGATTGTACCCACTGCAGAAGGGTAAGTAAAGTAAAGTTGGCGATCTTAGTCGAGGGTGACCCAAAGGCTCCCTTTTCAATAGCTACATCACTGAGGTGTAGGAGAGGGCGCTACTCCTTTCCCTGGATTGCTCCACTTTACCCTTGATCCGTACCTTATAATACTGAGTCTTTGGTATGATGTGACCAGGGATTGAACCCACGTCTTCTGAGCCATTGGCGAACACTCTAACCATTTTGCCAGTAAGCTCCCCTAGAAACAAGGGTGTCCTGGTTATGATACTAAACTACTTCTGATGATGAGAAGTGAGGAGTACACCTTCATTGCCATTACTCCCAGGTCCACTCTGATTCCATGTGGTAGTACCTGTTAGGGTCTTATCTATGGGTTAAATTGATCTTTAAAAATTATTCATATTTGATAGTACTGTGTGGAAAAAAAACTTAGGAAACAACTAGACAAAAAAATGTAAATATGTACCTACAATGAACCTCTAGGCATAAAAAAATTCTAGACAGGTTTACATGCCATTAGAATTATATCTAGGTTTATACTTACATCAGGGGTGTTCAATGCGTACTTCAGTTTTTCAAGGTGATTGTTTGGACCATGAGTGATTTCATTTTCATACATGATGTTGTTGAGATCAGGAAAGTTTCGGTTCAAGTCCACATTATTGGCATTACTTCGTCCGACCAACCAATCTCTGGTACCATCCTGAAACAAAAACATGGACAGAATGAATAACACTGGTCTATAGAAGAAATAAAACTTTTGCCCTATAAGACATTTATACTATTTTCTAGCAACTATGGGGTATTGATTTCAAAATACCCATTCATTTTTGCTCCAGAAAGCCATAATATATTGAAAAAAAAAAAGCTATTTATGCTGCAGAAAATATAAGTTTATCACCAAAGCAGTGATGTTTCTTCAATATTTCTGAAATCATAAAGCAAAAATTAAAAGATGAATTTATATATGAAAGCTGAGAGTTTCCTGAGAATCTTGTGAATTAAATAAAAGCTTTTCTTGCAAAAAAAAGCATAGATGAGAAAAAAAAACTTATTGAAGTATTCCCATATAAGAATTATTCAATAAAATTAATTCAATAATGACAGAAAATTTCAATAGTCTTTAAAATTTAATCAAAAAATTCAAATAAGTCTCTATATCTTTGAAATATTGAAAGTAGCAACATTGAAATAGAAGAAAAGCGTCAAAAAAGTTTCAGAAAATTCTTAAATAAATTCCAAAATTTCAATAAACTCCATACTGTATTTTTTAAAGAGTTTTCCCGTGAACAAGTTAGAATAAAGTATATAATATTGTCACACTCTGCAAAAACCTCCAGTAATACTTAAATTCATTACCCCATTTTAAATTAAACCACACAAAAATAAATCCTGTAAAACACAATGAATCATCAAATCCAAGATGAAATAGAAAATCTTTCATAACAAAAAATAATCCTTTTGTTTTCATCCTGAAGTTCAGACAATGACATTTCATTTCATACTCCTTTGGAGTATGAAACAAGGCCATGGGCATCTCCAGAATATAATTTCATCACAGCTCTAATTTTACTCAATATACATTATTTTTGTCATTCAAAAACAATGAGATGGATAACATTTTTTATTCAACATCACTAAATCATATGAAAACAGTGAGAAACATTCATGTGTCAATTTGATTGTTGCCTTATGTAATTCTAGTTGCATATCAAAATAATGATTAAAAAAAACAAAAAAAAACAAAAACGATCCAATAAATTGATTAGAAAAAAAATCCCTTTAGTCTTTGTGCATTAAAATAAGTCACCTGTTATTTAAACAGCATAAATCTTCAACTGAGATTATACAGTCACTGAAGAAAAACAGGGTAAAGATTTTAGCAAAACACACACAATTCCTTCATTAATAATTTATAAAAAAATAGCTGGTTGAACTTGAGCTATTTTCTAATTTAAGGAATTTTGTTAAAAAAAAATTTGAAATTTGAAAGTACTTAAAAAAAAAAAATTTCACATTTGCACATTGGTAATTCATTTATTTATATATAATTTATTTATATATAATTCATACCTACATCTTCAGCAATGCCTCACATGTCTTGTTCATCTTACTTGGTTTGGTTTCTTTGTTTAATGGCATATCAACCTTCGTAGGTTATTTAATACCAAAGCAATCCTTCTAGAACAGTAGTGGTACTATTTAACCCATAGCTGGGAGGATAAGGGTGGGTCATACCTTTCCCAAGGGTATTTGTCCGAAAGTGAATGTAAAAGTGCAACTAGAGTTTGAACTCGCTTGCTACAATTCTGCAGTCCATCGCTTTAAACATGACACCTCGAGGATACCCTTTGATCTTACTTGGATAGTTTGTGAGATAGGAAGCAGGTGGCCATATAACTCCTATTTTAGGGTGAGTTACTTCCAGGATTTGTTCAAAACAGTACATAGCATTCTAATGTAGTTCCTATCTAGCTTTTTGTTGATGTATTGCATTAGCTTCCATGTGGTGCATCCATTCAATAGTATGGCCACAACTTGGAAGAAATCCCATTTTATCTTATTGGATAGATCAGATTTTCACATGATCGATAACCTGTCTATAGCAGTCCATGCTTTTGCTAAACATATGTTGACATCCCTTTCAATAAATGAGATGTTGCCACTAATGTATGTGAATTTGTCTTCTAATTTCAGAGGTTTACCACTTAGAGTGAAGACGGCTCCTTTTCATAAGCAACATTCTCTTATGGACTCTTACACATGGACACACCAGTGTTGGCTAGCCAGTGATAACCCACATATATCAGCTCTGTGCAGACACTGGATGCAGTCTGGAGGACTTAACAGGAGCAATGGATGAAAGGGATGGGAGGCAAGAGAGAGTCAGAGAAATCTATGCGGTCAGTACAACTTGATGATGGTGATATATAATTATGAGTATGATAGAATCACATTTGCCATCATCATAGGAAACAGAGTCATTATAATAGGAAAAGGAAATGACATCTTAGGGTCATTATCATAGGAAAAGAAATGACATCTTAGGGTCATTATCATAGGATAAGGAATCCACATCTTAGGGTCATTATCATAGGATAAGGAATCCACATCTTAGGGTCATTATCATAAGAAAAGGAAATGACATCTTAGGGTCATTATAATAGGAAAAGGAATCAACATCTTAAGGTCATTATCATAGGATAAGGAAATGACATCTTAGGGTCATTATCATAGGAAAAGGAAATGACATCTTAGGGTCATTATCATAGGAAAAGAAATGACATCTTAGGGTCATTATCATAGGATAAGGAATCCACATCTTAGGGTCATTATCATAGGAAAAGGAAATGACATCTTAGGGTCATTATCATAGGAAAAGGAATCAACATCTTAAGGTCATTATCATAGGATAAGGAAATGACATCTTAGGGTCATTATCATAGGAAAAGGAAATGACATCTTAGGGTCATTATCATAGGATAAGGAATCCACATCTTAGGGTCATTATCATAGGATAAGGAATCCACATCTTAGGGTCATTATCATAGGAAAAGGAATTGACATTTTAGAGTCATTATCATTGGAAAAAAAAATTGACAAAACAAGTTCAAATCCTGAATACCTTTGGAAAAGGCATGAGTCAATTTGTTCTTTTCCTAACTATGGGTAAATAGTGGGGCAGAATGTATCCTTTAGTTTTGGCAAGGGAATCAGCTTAAGAGAATGAAATCTGTGAATTCACACTAGCACTACTCTACTTAAAAATTGACCTTTTGTTACATCCTGACAAAACCATTATGTTTCATATGACTTCACTTTTATTTGATGATATCATGATCCATAAATTCTCCTCTTAATAGGTTTAAACATTAAAAAGAGGAAATTCACAGATTTTTTGCATAATTAAACTCAGTTTTTATTGTTCTGACTGTGGTACATTTGATATTTTGACCAGAATATTTTCTAGTCTTTTTTTAGGTGCAATATACGCTTCTGTAAAGAAAGTCTTTTTTTAAAATTTTTTCTTTACAGAATAGAGAAAAAAAAATGGCATGATGCACTGGGTATGGCATTAAGTTGCATCAGTAGTGAGGCTTCAGTTCTGAACCAGAGGGAATGCAGAATCACCCCTTTGTTTCCATTACTCCCAGGTCCACCTTGACCCAAAGTGACAGTACTGTTAGAGTTCTCTCTATAGATGAAATAAATCTGTCTGAGTTAATGACATTTTTACCAGTTTAAAACGATGGTGAAGATATATTTTTGTACCATACATAATTGAAGACCAAAATTGTTAAACAGACTTGGGCATAAAATAACCCAACAAGGGTTGCCATGCCATAAAACTAACTGACCAACCAGCAAACCAAAAATAACATAAAACAGATTTTTTTTCATGGAATTGTTCTCAAAGTTCCATGAAATAATTGAAGAACAATTCCATGTAAAATAAAAAAATCTTTAATTCTTTATAAAATCAGTTTCTGAAACTTTTTTACAAAACAGGATTTAAAATAAACAGTTAAAAATGGCAGATGATAAAGTAAGCCAAGCCAAACTTAGAAGATGTTGTTTCTCACATTTTCTTATTCAACTTAAAATATCAAAAGACAGAATGAGCTATCAATATTATTTTCTTTGAGAAAACAGATTTTTTAAAATTTGGAATATCATTTTTTATCAGGTTTTTTTTTCACTTATCTTAAAATATCTAATCATTTGTTCTCAAAAGATGTTATTTCTCACACTTTCTTTTCTTTTTTTTAAAACTCAACAAAAATAAGGGATGAAAAATGTTCAATAAAAAAATCTATGAAAAGTTCCAAAAATATATTTACCCAATGCCTCCACCACAGGCAGGATGTGACACAAGGTCAATTTTTCAAGAGAATACTGCTCATTTAAATTCAGAGTTTTCTTTTTCATAAGCTGGTTGCTGCATCAAGGCTAAAGAGTCCAGACTACCCAACTATTTATTCATAGCTAGAAGAAGTAGTGGATTCATGCCTTTCCCAAGGGCATTAATGCAAAGTAAAATGCAAACAATTTCATCCAGGATTTGAACTTAGGTTGTTGATTTCATTTGATATGACGATAGTTCAAAAACATGTAACTACTAAAATTCCAAACACAAACTTTAGGGAAGGGCGCTACTCCTTTCTCTGGATTACTCCACTTTACCCTTCTCAAATTCTTATAATGCTGAGTGCTAAGCAAGGTGGCATCAAGTACCATTTTTTGAGTCTTTGGTATGACTCAACTTGGGATTGAACCCCGGTCTCTCGGACCATTGGTGAACACTTTACCTACTAGGCCAATGAGCAGTTAAAAAAGTAATAAAGATATAAGATAAGATAAATAAGATACCATTTTTTGAGTCTTTGGTGTGACTCAACCTGGGATTGAACCCCGGTCTCCTGGACCATTGATGAACACTCTACCTACTAGGCCAATGAGCAGTTAAAAAAGTAATAAAGATATAAGATAAATAAGATACCATTTTTTGAGTCTTTGGTGTGACTCAACCTGGGATTGAACCCCGGTCTCCTGGACCATTGATGAACACTCTACCTACTAGGCCAATGAGCAGTTAAAAAAGTAATAAAGATATAAGATAAATAAGATACCATTTTTTGAGTCTTTGGTATGACTCAACCTGGGATTGAACCCCGGTCTCCTGGACCATTGATGAACACTCTACCTACTAGGCCAATGAGCAGTTAAAAAAGTAATAAAGATATAAGATAAATAAGATACCATTTTTTGAGTCTTTGGTGTGACTCAACCTGGGATTGAACCCCGGTCTCCTGGACCATTGATGAACACTCTACCTACTAGACCAATGAGCAGTTAAAAAAGTAATAAAGATATAAGATAAATAAGATACCATTTTTTGAGTCTTTGGTGTGACTCAACCTGGGATTGAACCCCGGTCTCCTGGACCATTGATGAACACTCTACCTACTAGACCAATGAGCAGTTAAAAAAGTAATAAAGATATAAGATAAATAAGATACCATTTTTTGAGTCTTTGGTATGACTCAACCTGGGATTGAACCATTGGTGAACACTCTACTCATTAGACCAAATTACATGACAACTGCTTGAAGCTGTAGTTGTTTGCAAATCATTTATGTTAGAAATAGAGTTAAGCAACGTGAAATGTAAACAG
The DNA here is from genome assembly GCA_963585895.1 of Sepioteuthis lessoniana. NCBI lineage: Eukaryota > Metazoa > Mollusca > Cephalopoda > Myopsida > Loliginidae > Sepioteuthis > Sepioteuthis lessoniana. The sequence goes on along the minus strand of OY757926.1, from coordinate 27,321,440 downwards.
GCTCCACAAGTTCATTACCAAAGAGAATAACTGATACACCATATAGCCACACAAACAACTCCATGTAGAAAAAAACTTGTTTTGATACTGTTTTTTTTTTTCTCTATGCTCTGAAAATGAAAACAGAGACCAGAACAAAACTCTTTCCTGACAGAAGCACATTCCACTTGAAAATGACTGGAGAATGTATTCAGTTTCTTTGTTTAATGACATATCAACCTTCATGGGTTATTTGATGCCAAATCCATCCTTGTAAAAAAAAAAAAAGTAGTGGCACTAATTAACCTTTAGCCAAGGGAATAAGGAATTTCATATCTTTCCCAAGAGAATTGGTCTTAAAGTAAACGTATTTGTGTAACTAGAGTTTAAACTCACTCATCACAATGTTACAGTCCAGCATTTTAGCCTCAACAGCATGAGGAGTCAACTTTGAGAATGTATTGGTTAAAATGTTGTATGAATGATAGAGGGAACAATAATAACAAAACGAATTTAAATATTCAAAGAATTATTTGAATGTTAAGAGTCCTCAAAACTATAGACAGTCTCCCATTCAGTGGAAATATTCTGCCATTCTCCTATGTTGAACTGATGTTTATATAAATAAATTCTCTAATTCTTTCTTTGCTAATATGACAGAAACTTACAATTTGGTTAGTATTGTTAAAAAATGAATCCACATTAGTAGGGATTCAGATTTCAGATTAAGAAAGCAATTTCATTTTATGCCAAGTGCAAACTTTTGGAATAAATAGATTAAAATTTATTTTTAGTTATTTATTTGGCAAGAACAAAAAAAGACAAAGAAAGAAAAGCATCAGTGTTTTTCTTTATATATATATATATATATATATATATATATATATATATATCCATTGTTCAAAACACGTGAATAATAAATAAAAATGAAAGGGAAAAAATTTTTTTAAAAACTTGTTACGATAAGAAAATCTGCACAGAAAGCAAAAAGACAATCTTATATCCTGCACAAAAAAAAAAAAAAAAAAAAAAAAAAAAAAAGGCAAGACAAAAATTTAGATAAAGGTCAACCAAAGTTCATTCAATTTACTTTGAAAATCTTACCTTCCATTTGTCATAATGTGAGGAACACTTTAGCTGATGTGATAGTTTTATGAAATACTACTCATACACTAAATGTAACAATTATTATATTAATTACTTCATACACTAAATGTAACAATTATTATGGAATAGAGATACTACTATCTTTTACAGTGTTTTAAAGAATATAGACAAATGCTTATAAACAATTATTTTAATTTAAATTAAAAATTAATCTTAGTCTAAATGTAAATATTGACCCTCGACCCAGCCGTCAATCAAGAAACAGGTGCATCCGGTCGAAGATATCAGAATATCACCTTGATCTGTAGACACCCACAGGAAGCAGTTGGGTATCAAACAATTATATAACCAGGTGCCACAGACGGCTTGAGTTAGTTGGAGTTCGAGTTGCAGTTCGAGGCAGTGAGAACCAGCTCCAGACAGAGGGCTTGGGCCCTCAGGACCCTGGTTGAGCAGCCCAGCAGAACGAGGAAGAAGTGCTGCTATAGCCAGAGGAACTTGGGGTCAATATGTTGCAGTCTCTCTCCGTCTCCAATTCACCTCTCACACATAACAAACATCAACCCTTTCGCAATCCTTTCGAAAACCTTTTGAGAATAAAGTGTGAGAGGTGTATTTTTCTAAAGAAGTGTGTTCATTCATCATTATTGTTGATTATGTTTCCGCATGTATATGTATACGTATAGTTGTATCATGGCTATAGTACATAAAATGTTCTAAATGAATTCAGAATAATAATATAGAGGCATATTTAGCAGTTGTACAGCCATTTGCCTCCCATCTCATGAACCATCTAAAAAGGAAAAAGAAGGCATTTTGAGAAAAACTAGAGAAGCAATGATGAACTCATAAGCAACATTCTACACATGGACACATGAGTGATAGCTGAGCAGCAAAAACTTACATTCATCAGCTCTACCTCAATGCAGATACTGAATGCCATCTGAAGAACTTGCCAAGAGTGTTAGCTGATAGGGTAGCAAGAGAAGATCAAGGAAATTTGTGCAATCAACATGACTTGATGATAATTCTTAGTATTATAGTTATAGTCATCAGTGACCCAAGTTTAAATCTTGGACGATATTGTGTTACACAATATTGCATATATATATAATTTGGTGACCAATATAGAGGGCGACCCAAAGGCTTCCTTTTCAATAGCTACTAGACTGAGGTATTGAGAAGGGTGCTACTCCTTCCCTTGGATTGCTCCACTTTACCCTTGATATGTACCTTATAAAATTGATTGTTAAGCCAGGAGGGATCAAGTACAATTTTTTTTTAGTCTTTGGTATGACTCGACCTGGGATTGAACCTTGGTCTTCTGAACCATTGGCGAATACTCAAACCCTTATCCCAATAGGTTGGTATATATATATATATATATATATATATATATATAATGCTTCCAGGAAAAGGACTAGTGCCCTCTCCAATATCTCTGTGTAGTAGCTATTGAAAAGGGAGCCTCTGGGTCGCCATCGAATACAGTCGGTCAGCTTAAACATATTAAAAATAATTGAAATATATAAATTAAAAGTAATTAAAATCTCAGCTTCTTACAATTGTCTCATGTATCAACCATATAACAGAAAAAAATAATCATCATATGAAATTTTATAGGCAAATGAAATTTCATGAAAGCAGAGATTTTAACTACTTCTACTTTGTGTATATATATATATATATATATATATAGGGAGAGAGACAGACAGACAGACAGACAGAGCACTTGATCTGATGATCGCACAAGTGAGAAATTGATAGTTACAAAACTGTGATGACTATGTCTATACTATCCTAAAACACACACACACACACACACACATATATATATATATACACACACACACACACACACACACACATATATATATATATATATATATACGAAAGATTTTTTTTTAAAAATTACCTGAAAATGTTGAAACAGTTAAAAGGATTGAGGTGCCCGTAGTGTAATGGTTATCGTCGTAGGAAATGGACACGGCAACACAAGTTCAAATCCTGGATGTGACTGATTGCATTTCACATAGTGCTAATACCATTGGGAAAGGTATGAATCCAATTATCCTCCCTTCAGCTATGGGTAAATAGTAGGGCAGACTGGGTTTTTCAGCCTTGGTGAGGCAACTACTCTAGGAGAAGGAAAACTCTGAATTCAAACCTGTGAAACTTCTTTTAAAAAATTGACCTTTTGTCACATCCTGCCCAAGCGGAGGGGTTGGTAAAAATGTTGGAAAGGATTGAACTGATTTTGAATGCTGCCTATTCCAATTGTTCTTCTTCACCAACCATAAACTGTTTTGCTTTGTGAATGAAGATTTAGGAAGAATGTAGTTCATGATGGTTACACACTCACTGGTGTCAGACAAGACCAATATGGTACAGACAGAACCAATTGCAAAACCTACAGATGTAAGTTTGATCTGGGTTGGCTGTTGTCCATAAATAAGTACACCCCTATGAATTTTTAAATAAACAGTTAATTTTCTTCTAAAGCAAAGATACCAAGATTTTATTATTTGTAGCGGAACATCATATAACCAAAGTAGATATGATTAAGTATTATTCCTTATCAAACACTACAGTATTGAAATTTTGTAATGTAGCAGTTAAAAAATAAGTACACTTCTTATATATATATATATGTTAAATGGCCCGAGAGACCTGGGTTCAATCCCAAGTCGAGTCATACCAAAGACTCAAAAAATGGTACTTGATGCCTCCTTGCTTAGCACTCAGCATTATAAGGTACGGATCAAGGGTAAAGTAGAGCAATCCAGGGAAGGAGTAGCGCCCTCCCCTACACATTGGTGTAGTAGCTATCGAAAAGAGAGCCTTCGGGTTACCCTCGACTATGGTCGCCAACTTTTTTTTATATATATGTTTATTTTTTTGGTTATAGATATGTTGCAAATTTTTTTGGAGCAGGTACAGAGTTTCAATGCGGTAGAGTTTAGTCATAAAGAACATCTAATGATATCCATTTTAATTGTATAATGTTCCACTAAATATTCTTAAAATCCTGGTATATTTGGTTTAGATAATCAAAGTTATATAAAACATTGCTAGGGGTGTACTTATTTATGGACAATACTGAAATACCTAATGATATCTGTTTTAATTATATAATGTTCCACTAGAAATAATAAATCCTGATATCTTTGGTTCAGAAGAAAATTGACTATTTATCAAAAATTGTTGGGGTGTACTTATTTATGGGTGATGCAATAATATCTAATAATTCCTTTTTAAATGTATAATGTTCTACTAGAAATTATAAAATCTTTGATTTAAAAGAAAATTAACAGTTTATAAGAAATTGTCAGAGGTGTTTCTTATCTATGAGTGATACTGTATGTACATACAAAAATCATATATACAAATTTGTTGATATATTAGCATATATATAATATAATTCATATATAATGTATACTTTATTAGTATATTGATAGTCAGACAAAAGTAATATCAATAACTTATGATTTGGATAAATCTGGATTTAGTGACTTACTGGTTTCCTCGGATATCTGTATGCCAATTCCCATCCATCTGGATTCATTGAGGGCATCAAATGGATCCGGGTGTTGTTGATGAGCCACTGGATGTCATGATTATTTGCAAGATATTCTTGGCATAAATACACAGCCAGGTGCAGCAATAGCTCACGACCAACAACTTCATTCCCATGCATGTTGGCCACATACTTGAACTCGGGTTTACCTGTAGTGAGAAACAAAAAAAAAAAAAGGAAGATCAGACAAGAACCAATGTGAACGGCCCTTATACCTCGTCTAACACAATGAGCCAAAACATGAAATGAAGGTTTAACTAAAATATGGATTTTCATTGGTTGATGCAGATATCTTTATCATTAAGGGTTTTTGGACTATTGTCTTCATCTTTATAGTTATTTCCCTAATGTTTCGGCCGATATGTCTTCCGGCCTTCTTCAGGTGTTTGTCGAACTCGGGAACTTTCATGGAACTTTGAACTACCTCCTTTATTGAATCCACGGGTGTCACCTGTTCTGATTCCATTAGCCATAATCGGGTACAAGTGTTAAGTATTCTTGTATTGTTACTCGCCTGCAGTCAGGATTGAACCTGCAACCTCCAGATGATTGTCTCCTCAGAAGTTTAGGGAACCAACACCTATAACCATTAAAACTGCAGGACAGTTTTAAGTGAATTTTTGGGACTTATAAACTTAAAGTTCTTACTTGATAAGGATTACTACTATTATGTATGATTTTTTTTCTTTTATGCAAATATATAAGAAAAAAAGAGAAGACTGTGTTTTCAGTTTGCTAGAGGGTTGAAAATGAAAGACAGGCATAATTTGATATGATTTGATTGAGATAGATAAATATGATCAGATTGAGATAGATAGACAGATATAAGCAGACTGAAATAGCTAGGTAGCTAGATAGATATTGAAATAAATAGAAAAAAATAATAAGTAGAAGAAAATGTAGGGATAAAAGTAAGAGTTAAGGTAGTTTAGGTTACTTTAATGACCACAATGAAAAAATACTCAATGATCATAAAACGTTTGCATATTCAATTTTTTAAGAAAAATATAATTTAACAAATGCATATAATTTTCATATGGTGCCCGTGGTGTAATGGTTATCGTCGCAGGATATGGACACGGCGATACGAGTTCAAATCCTGAACCTGACTGATTGCATTTCACATAGCACTAATACCCTTGGGAAAGGTATGAATCCAAATATTCTCCCTCCAGCTATGGGTAAATAGTAGGGCAGACTAGGTTCTTCAGTCTTGATGAGGCAACTAGTCTAGGAGAAGGAAAACTCTGAATTCAAACCTGTTAAACTCCACTTAAAAATTGACCTTGTGTCATATCCTGCCCGAGCAGAGGGGTTGGGTAAATATGATAATTTTCATATGGTAAATAAGTAATTTAAAAATAAAGTTTATAAAATTTCAAATAATCAGTATATTTACTTACAATATCTTTTTGAAGAATCTCAGAATTTTTTATAACAAAACTTATTCAAAATAAATGTTTTTTAAAGAAGAAAAATACATTACTGATTCTTTTAAAATTCATATTGTTTCATTTGCTTGTCTTCTTTGTGGTGGTGTTTTTTTTTCAAGACTTTGACTGGTAAAATTTGATGATTTCAAACAGTCCTTATTTCTTCAATGCAAGAGTTGATAAAATTTTATAGTGGGTATTTCCTTCTTATCGTCTTTATATTTTTATAGTTCAAGATGTTTTTAAAATTCTTTATTTCTTACAATAAATGATATTTTTCATCACACAAGACATTAAAAATATGATAATTTTTGCCTATATGCTTTGTGAAAATTTACAATGAATAGCAATTTTTCAAATTAGCTTTTATGAAATAAAAATTGAATATACCCTTTATGAAAAACATTTATTTGAATAAATTAAATACTATTTATTAATGATATTCAAAATTAAATGTTAATGAGCCCTCCTGGTTTTAACATTAAATTAAAATAAATTATCCTTCCTCAGATAGAATAAAATTCAATAAAAAAAACTGCAAGCCTTATGCAGAAAAATTATCTTTTTTTTTTGTTCAATTAATAAGCTCCGGTTATAATTTTAAAATTTAGATAAATTAATCTATTTAAATGATTAAAAAATGAAAGTTGTTTTCTTTAGCATCAAATTCAAATAAAACATTCTAAAAATGAATATTCATTATAAATTATAAAAACATTAAAAGTGATAATTTTTGCTAATTTCAGCGATTGTAAGGAAGATAATTGCCCTACTCTTCTTAAATACTTAATTTTAATGTGATAGAAATTTTTCACTTCTATCCTAAAGAGACAAAAATTCAGCCTAGATGAGCAAAACAAAGAAGAAATATGTTCTGTCTTAAAAAATGACAAATTTTTTGAAGAAACAGAAATGCAAATACTCAGCTGTAACATATTAAATGTTACTCAAAAACTCAACCAATGAAATGACTGAAAAGTTTACAAGGTAACAAAATAAACTTTGAAATATTTCTGGTTACAACTCATAACTAATAAACAAATGTACTTAATTTAACAAATTCAAGAAACGTTCCCATAAAAAATATAACTATTTTAACCGAGAACTCTAATTTTTATAATTTTTATATCATATATTCTAATTAAAAATAATTTTCTAAAATCAAATTTTCACAATATAAGCAGACTGAGATAGTGATAGATATGATCAGACTGAGATAGTGATAGATAGACAGATAGATAGGATCTGACTGAGATAGATAGATAGATAGATAGATAGATAGATAGATAGAACAAATTGAGATAGATGATTGCCAATGAAATAGAGAGTCTTAGGGCTTTAGCCCTTTCTGGTCCCTTCTGGGTAACCATATAAAAGAATGACAACAGAATTTCTCTTCCCTAATGATATTTGAATTTCAGTAATCCACTATCAGAGCCAGCTTGATCATTTTAACATCTGGATAAAAGCGGGAAGATATAAAAAAATAGAAATATAACTTGTTTGTCCACTTCTTTTAGTCACCTGTATTGGAATGACAATTAATGGTATTTGCATCTTGTTCAGGAGAAAATGCCAATAAGATCTGCTTGCACTGTAACAAAAGTCTTTGCCCACAATGTACCACTAGTGATGACTGGTTTTCATGGTCTAACCTAATGCTTTTGCACAATTCACAGTTAATAACTGTTCCTGCTTGATCATGCTTGTTTTTATATCAACTTTGGACTGGCTTGCTGTTTTCTTGAATCTTATCTATTTTTATTCTTAGCAATACAACTGAAAGGTGTACACAGTTCCCCCACCTCCCATTAGTGAAGTCACACAAACTAATTTGTAAAGTTGTTAAGAATTTGAATTAAATATGGCCAGTAAAATGTGGAGGGGAATAAAAATTAGAGTGGACAGTGGATCAATACCAGGGTGGGTAATGATAGTAAATTCTTTTTCTTCTTTACCCTCCACCATTTATGCAACTGAAAGTGTACAGAGTTCTTTGTTTAATTCATATTTACCAACCCTCCACCTGGGCAGGATATGACACAAGGTCAATTTTTAAGCGGAGCTTAAGAGGTTTAAATTCAGAGTTTTCCTTCTCCTAGACAAGTTGCCTCACCAAAGCTTAAGAACCTAGTCTGCCCTACTATTTACCCATAGCTGGAGGGAGAATAATTAGATTCATACCTTTCCCAAGGGTATTAGGGCTATGTGAAATGCAATCAGTTCAGGATTTGAACTCGTATCGCCGTGTCCATTTCTTATGACGATAACTAGTAGTTTTTTTGTTTAATAAATGACAACTGTTTTCTCTTTTTTTACTTTTTAATTTTTAGGTCAGTAGATGGGTAGAGGTCAGGAGATAGAACCAGTTAAGCTTTCTCTGAAAGCACAAATATATGAGAGTCATTTAGTAAATAAGGGGGATTTGGGGGTTTTTTTTTTTAGAAAACAAAATAATTATTTTTCAGAATTTTTTTCCTTAAAAATGCAAACTCTGCATTATTTAGAATTGGTTTATAATATATTTGTTGTAACCTAACAAAAGGTTCCTGAATAAGAAATAACCAAAACGGAAATTGGAAATTAAATAGAAATCTTTATAACATTAACAAAATACAATACTTGCCAGTGGTGTGAAGAAGGTAACCACTGCTCGTATTGACTACTTAGCATATTTCACCCACCTCACAATAATGTCCAATGTATTTATGAAGAATATCCATTATTGTTCATAGGTAGGATATATATATATATATATATATATATATCAACTTGCACAATACTGTCATGACTTCTTGGCTGAACTTCATATTCACATTCACACACACACTATCTTGATTTTGTCATCTCATCAGTTAATTCAAACCTTAAATCATTGAATTAATAATTCATTGGATGGCTCATGTACATGAAATGGAAAGTTATTAATATAATGAAGAAGTACATTACAAGGCTGCATTTTTTCTGGCATTTACATTATACGACAGAAAAACAACAAATTTTGGTGGCATCATAAGATACTATATAAGGGGTACTCAAGATTAGCGGTAATCATACTTCTGTCTTGAAAACATGCCTGAGTCTAAATTCATTATCTGATTAAGGTTTGTTGGCAGCACAGCTATTGGTTTTTTATGGGGGTTTTTTTTGGCGGGGTCAGCATGTAAAAGAAATATATATATAAATAAAATGAACAAAAATGATAATACAAATAGGAATATTTCTTTGTAATTAATTTGTAATTGCTCTCAACTAGTTATGACCTTAGGTCATCGTTAAGAATGAAGTTTTTCTAAAGACTTAAAAAAAATTTTTTTCAAATTGATATGCCATGAAAGAAGTGATGAAAAATGAATCCGTAATGTCTCATATCCATTCATTAAATTGGGATTATTTTTTAGTATCCAAGTGTTTTGAATTGACCATTTAATGATCACACTGTACGTGACTCTACAACACTCAGGGTCACACATGGAGGGCGAGTATGGTCTAGGCAGCGGTTGTGTCGATACTGCTATATGGATGCACCACATGGACGCTTACGAAGCGGCTGGACGGAAATTATACAAGAATGTTGAGAGCAGTATTAAACAAGTCCTGGCGACAACACCCCACGAGACTCCAACTATACGGACACTTGTCCCCCATCACAAAAACTATACAAGTTCGACGAACCAGACACACAGGACACTGCTGGAGAAGCAAGGACGAGCTCATAAGCGATGTACTCCTGTGGACCCCTACACATGGATGTGCAAGAGTGAGACGACCAGCACGAACTTACATACAGCAGCTATGTGAGGACACGGGATGTAACCCTGAAGACCTGCCGGAGGCGATGAATGATAGGGAGAAATGGCGAGAGACGGTCAGGGATATCCGCGCAGGCGGCGCGACATGATGATGATGATGATGTTTTAATCAAGCATTTAACACAGACATTTCTTTATTTAGATGTTTCTGTGGCAGCACATCTTTCCATTCTATTTCAAAGTAGTGTTTTCAGGTTAAATTTAATACTAAAGCCATTTTGAGTCAGTGTGTATATATATATATATATATATACACACACATACACACTACCAGTTAAAAGTATTTGGTCACCCTCAAAAATTTTATTTCTCATCCTAAAAGTGTTATTTCTAATGAAACAAGTTAAATTACACAATGTTTTTATTTATTATACAAAATATAAGTCTTCTTGAGTAACTTTGACCTTGGTATAACCAGATATCTTTTGAAAAATTGATTTGAAGGCGTTTTTCTTTCTTCTTTAGTAATAGAAATGAAAATTCCTAGAACTACAGCAGATTATACTGTTAGGAGACATCAAGAAATGGGCGAAAACAAGACCAAAAGTAGAGTCTGTAGACCAAAAGCAACAAGAAGAGCAGAGGACAATTTCATCAGAGTCACCAGCTTGCATGACAGAAGGATGACTGCGCCAAACATAACTGCACGACTGAACCAATGTCGTGAAAAAATGTGTCAACATCCACTGTGAGTAGAAGACTACTGTGAAGCTGGCCTATATTACAGAATTGCTATCAAGAAACCACTGTTGAGAAAGCAAAACAATGTCAAAAGGCTCCAGTGAGCCAACGCACACAAAGACTGGACAATAGAGCAGTAGAATGAAGTCCTTTGGAGTGATTTTGGTTTGATTTCTTTGTTTAATGGCATATCAACCTTTGTAGGTTATTTAATGCCAAAGCCATTCTCCTGGAAGAGCAGTAGTGGTACTATTTAACCCATCGCTGGGAGGATAAGGGGGTTCATACCTTTCCCAAGAGTATTTGTCCAAAAGTGAACATAATAGCGTGACTGGAGTTTGAACTCGCTTATTACGATTTCGTAGTCCATTGCTTTAACCATTACACCACGAGGACACTTCCCCTTTGGAGTGATGAATCAAAGTTTGATGTCTTTTGATCAAATAGGAGGGTCTATATGCAGCGAAAAGGTGGGGAAAGAGCTGCAGCCACCTGTATCACACCAACTGTAAAGCATGGAAGAGGCTCTGTTATGACGTGAGGAGCTTTTGCCAATTGCAAAGTGGGGGATTTGCATCAGGTAAAGGGCAAATTCGATCAAACCAGCTACCACAGCATCATGAGATCCCATCTAGAATACAGCTTGTGGGTCAAGGATTTGTACTCATGCAAGATAATGACCCAAACCATACTAGTAAACTCTGCCAGAAGTACATTAAAAAGCAAAGAGGAAGAGCACATCCATCAACTGATGTCTTGGCCTGTGCAGTCAGTGGACTTAAATCCAATTGAACTGGTCTTGGATGAACTTGACCAAAAAGTCAAGAGCTAAACAACCCACGAGTGTGGATCACCTCTGGCAACTCTTGAAGGAAGTCTGGGAAGAACTATATTCAGTCTACTGCCAGTTTTTAGTGGAAAGAATGCTGAGAACCTGTGAAGTAGTGATAGCGGCCAAAGGGGGTTATTTTGATGAATCAAAAGTTTAAGTATTTGGTGTCTTATTGTTTTAATTTGTATTTAATGTGGCGCAGGAAGACTTGTGTTACATATTGACCTTCGACTCAGCCGTCAATCGAGAAACAGGTGCATCTGGTCAAAGATATCAAGATATAACCTTGACCGTGGATGGGTTGAATTCAGTGCAAATGCAATGCTCACAGGAAGCAGGAGGGCGACAAACAATTATATAACCCAGTGCCACAGAGAGTTTGAGTTAGTTGGAGTCAGTTAGTTGAGTTGTAGTTCGAGGCAGAATGAGAAAGAAGTGCTGCTCATGACAGAGGAATCTGGGGTCAATATGTTGCAGTCTGTTCAGTCTCCAACTCACCTTTCACACACAACCCTTTTGAGAATAAAGTGTGAGAGGTATATTTTTCTAAAGAAGTGTGTTCGTTCGTCATTATTGTTGATCATGTTTCTGCATGTATATGTATAGTTGTATCATGGCTATACAACACTTGTATTTAGTATGATAAATAAAATCACAGTGGTGTTTAATTTGTTTCATTAAAAATAACATTTTTAGGATGAGAATTAAAATTTTTGAGGGTGGCTAAATACTTTTGACTGATATCATATATATATTTACATATATAATCAAAGCATATATAGAAATGAAATTGAAATTATTTTCATATGGAAATGCTTTGTACATTATTATAAAATGATCAGTTTTGGTAATCATGAATATATATACTTTTTTAAAAATTCATTCTCTTTAAGTACATTCATTAATAAAAGATATGCATTGTCTTGCAGTTATGCCGAGAGTGTCATTACGCAAAGCATGCCTTGGTACATTACCTTGCAGAATTGTGCCAAGAGTATTGTAATGCTAAGTGCATTTCCAAGCATTCTCTTGCAGAGTTATGCTGAGAGTATTGTTATGCTAAGAGATTATCAAAGAATTCTCTTGCAGAGTTATGCCAAGAGTGTCGTTATGCTAAGTGTGCCACTGAGCATTTTCTTGCAGATCTATACCAAGAATGTCATTTCCCTAAGCATGTTTCTGAGCATTCTCTTACAGAGTTATGCTAAAAGTCCCTTTTAGCATTTGCTTGCAGATTCATGATGAGAGTGTTATTGCACTAAACATGCCTCTGAGCATTCTCTTGCAAAGTTATGCAGAGAGTGTCATTATGCTTAGTAATTATCTAAGAATTTTCTTGCAGTTTCATGCAAAAGTGCTGTGATGCTAAGCGTGCCTCTAACCATTCTCTGGCAGATCTATGCAGAGAGCATCATTACGCTAAACAATTATGTAAGAATCTTTTAGCAGACTTATGCCGAGTGTGTACTTATGCTAAGCCTGCCACTGAGTTTTCCCTTGAAGATTTGAGCTGAGTGTGTCCTTATGCTAAGCCTGCCACTGAGTTTCCTCTTACTGATTTATATCGAGTGTGTCCTTATGCTAAGCCTGCCACTAAGTTTTCTCTTGCAGATTTATGCCAAGAGTGTCTTTATTCTAAGCCTGCCACTAAGTTTTCTCTTGCAGATTTATGCCGAGAGTGTCCTTATGCTAAGCCTGCCACTGAATTTTCTCTTGCAGATTTATGCCGAGAGTGTCCTTATGCTAAGCATGCCTTGTGCATTCTATTGTGAATAACCAAGAAAAGTACATGAAAAAATTGTCTACACTCTGTTTACTTCAAACTTGAGGACATGGTGTAACATTTATCCTCATAGGAAATGGAACTGACAATCAAATCCTGAACAAGGTTCTTTGCATTTCACATAGGGTTAATACCTTCAGGAAAGTTATGAATCTAAAAATTCTCTCCACAGCTATGTGTAATTAGTTAGGTAGACAGGGCTCTTTATCATTGGTATAGCAACCTGTCCAGGATAAGGAAAACTCTGAATTCAAACCAGTTAAACTCTGTTTAAAAAACTTCACCTTGTGCCACATCCTGCTCATGAGAGAAGAGTTGGTAAGTACTTACTTCAAACTTCTGGCCTTGTACCAGACTATGATAAGCAATGCAAATGCATTAGAAGTAAAGGAAAAAAAGCTATGATATTGTTTTATAAGTTAATGGTTGTTTATTACTATGGTAAAAGGAAATTATTTTAAAAAATGTCACTGATTTGATGACTGAATCATAGGTGGGAATTGTATAACCTAAGAGACGAAAAAAATTAAGGATTAAAATATCAGTGTCCTGGGTATGACACAAAACTACATATAACAGTGAAACTTTATAACGGTGTGGAAATTAATTTTATTAATGATAGTTACTTAAAGCTATAATTTTTTTTTTTTACAAGAGATCATTATTAAATAGGCATAATTACTAGAAATCATATAATTGCTTGAAAGAAGAAAAAAAGACTAACTTTGACATTCAGGAGTTAAAAATATAGGATTCATCAACAAAAAATGTAGGAATTATCAACAAAAAAAAAAAAAATGTAGGATTTTTTGACAAAAAATGTAGGATTTATTGACACAAAAATGTAGGATTTATCGACAAAATAATGTAGGAATTATCAACAAAAAGGAATGTGGGATTTATCAAGAAAAAATGTAGGATTTATCAACAAAATATAATTAGGAGTCATTGGTCAAATAGATCTGTTTGAAAATAATGTTTTTAGATAGAAAAACTTGATGCCATATAAGTGTGTACAAGCACATTTACTTGAAGCTATAATTGTTTACTAAGGATTATTACACAGGTCAACAACAAAAAATTTTGTAATGGTATTGAGGCACCAAACATCTTCTATAGCTAATTTGAGGGCACTGAATGTGAATACGACCTGATTTTTTCTTGGTAAGCTACAGTTTTTGCTCTATAGAAATGCCTTATTTTTGGAAAAAAGCATTTTTTTCATTTGTTTTCTGTAGATATGATATTGACTGATGGCAATATTTCTTAAATTAAAATGGTGGAAACATCTCAATTCATATTTAAACTAACAAATATTTGTCTGCTGAATGAGAAATATCATTTTTACCTTTTATTTCTACTATTTCACCAAGACCAACAAGTATTTTCATCAAATCATTTAATAAACTAACTGCAGAAATAAAACCTTTTTCGTTTTGTTGATTATTTGTCACATTCAATGTTATGCAAGTTCCTTTTGATACTTTGTCAGCCATTATTTGTTTGTCCCATCATCCTTGGTAGTGCTTTTCCATTGTTTTGATATCCTGATGGAATTGTTCTCCTTGTTTATCACTTATATCACTGCAATCATCCAGAAATTTATCTAGATGGCTATGTAAAAAATGAACCTTAATAATCATATTAGCACCTATGTCCTATAAACTTTTCAACAGCTTTTCCACTAACTCCTTGTAGTTTTTGACCTGGCGATTGCCTAAGAAGTTTTTCACCATGTCACCAAATGATGTCTAAGCACGTAATTCCAAGTCATTCATTGAATTAACAAATTTATAATCACTAAATGAGTTTCCTGATGTTATGGTGAAACTATTTTCATGATGTTCAGCATGTACAATGGAATAAGGTGCATTCAATTGGGATGTCTTTACTTGGAGATTCTTTCTATCAGTGAAATCAAAAGCTCTCAATCTGTTTGGTTTCTTTCCATAGTGAAGGGACAAAAGTGATGTGATAAATGAATGAATATCAAACAGAACATTTTAGGTCTCATCTTTTTAGATGTCACCTTAATCATCAGGTTTACATAAGTGTATTACTGATAAACTTTATCAGTTAATTTGAATTTTAGCGATAAATTGGAAAAAAATGGCAGTTCTATTTTACATTTTTTGCCACAAAAACATTTTTTTTCTAAGAAAGATAGTGTTGTATAGTATTGTGTGTCATTATTAACAACATGGAATATGTATGTATATAAAAATATAAGATTATATTTTTATTTTTGGTGATGATATGTGAAATGCAAATAGCCTCATCCTGGATTTGAACTCAGTTCACCGTGTCTATTTTCTATGAGAACCATTACACTACAAGCACCTTCTTGTAGAGGTTTGTTAGTCTAACTTGTTACTCATAACACCACACAAAGTGTCTATTAATACTATATAGTGATTTCCTAAGCTTTGATTAGTTGAGGTACAAGGTTAGATGAATGGAGCACCCAGTGAGACTCAAACTCACCACTCATGGTGAGTTAGTCTAACTTGTTAATCATAACACCACACAAGGTGTCTATTATTATACTTGTGTGGAGCAGAAAAGCAATCACAGAGAGTTCGTGCACACGAAGGAGTTGTCAGGAGACAGAAGAGCCAGTGAACAACTGACTTTAGCCGAAATTCAGGAACTTACATAGTCTATAACTCTCACATGACCTGCAGCAATTCCTCTTTTTCATTAACTATGGTTATGCCCATGTCTCACTTCTTTGTTTTCCATTGGTTATGTTGTCTGCTTCCCATTGGCTACTTGCCTGAGCCGGGTTCTGTGGGCATACGTATCTGCCACCATCACCGAATTCAACCACGTCCACAGATCAAGGTGATATTCTGATATCTTCGACCAGATGCACCTGTTTCAACATCCACCGTATTCACAGCACCTGTGGACATGATGACATTTTGGTGATCACGCCGGTCTTATCAATCTATCTGTCAACAACATCCACCGTATTCACACCCGTAGGTCATGTTAATATATTCATCATCATCATCATGTCGTGCCACTAGCACGGATATCCTGACCCTCTCTCGCCACTTCTCCCTATCATTCATCGCCTCTGGCAGGTCTTCAGGGCTACATCCCATATCCTCACATAGCTGCTGTATGTATGTTTGAGCTGGTCGTCTTGCTTTTGCTTGGCCATATGCGAGGATCCATAGGAGTATGTCACTTGGTTGACCTACCTGAAAAGTGATAGGTTTCTATGACCTTTATTAAGTAAATTTTGCAATCAGCCAAGATCATAAACTGACCTCTTTTCTAAAAATGAGGAATCACAGAACAGCAAAAATGGTAGGTAACCATAAAAAATCAGCACCATCAAATTAAGCAAAAGAAAAAAAAATTTGTTTCTTGGCATCAAAAATCATGTTAACCTGTGTTGTTATTAGTTACTTAAAACTTGGTTTGGTTTCTTTGTTCAAGGGCATGTCAACCTTTATAGGTTATTTAATGCCAAAGCCATCTTTCTAAAAGAACAGTAGTGGTACTATTTAACCCATAGGTGGGAGGATAAGGGGGTTCATATCTTTCCCAAGGGTATTTATCCAAAAGTGAACATAATAGCATGACTGGAGCTTGAACTCACTTATTCCAATTCTACAGTCCATCGCTTTAACCATTATACCACGAGGACATCTGATGAAACCATATAATTGCTTGCAAATTACTAGAGTTGAATAGAAATACTTGAAACCATACAACTGTGTGCAAATTACTTGAACTAGATAGTTATATTATATCAAATATTGCTTGATGATTAAAAATAATCAAAAAAGTTTAATTAAAAACAAAACAAAATTAAAAAAATATTGAAAATGTAGTCATGATTAGAATCAAATATTTACAAAAGAATACAATTTTGACATTAAATAATCCAGAAGGAGTTAACATGCCATTAAACAAATAAATGAAACCAAAATACAGATCTAGAAGTAAAAGCAGCAGTAAGTAAAGTTGGCAGCCTTAGTCGAGGGTGACTTGAAGGCTCCCTTTTTGACAGCTACTACACCGAGATGTAGGGGAGGGTGCTACTCCATTCTCTGGATTGGTCCACTTTACCCTTGATCCTTACCTTATAATGCTGAGTGTTAAGCAAGGAGGCATCAGGTACCATTTTTTTGAGTCTTTGGTATGACTCGACCTAGGATTGAACCCCAGTCTCCCGGACTATTATAGTAGTAATGCCACGAACAAACTTACCTCGAAGAAACAGAAGGTGTGCTCTCTCTGCTACTGGCACATGGAAACCAGGAGAAAAAAAGGACGCAAGAAGTTTTATGGAGGAGAACGAGATAAGCCTCCGTGAAGTGGCGAGATTTGATGAATATAAAGGAGACTAAGTCTGAAGTAGAAAAGTGCAGTATTTTGCTGATGTCTGATTGGTGAACATCCATCAGTTTATTTTGCGTGTTAAATAATTTGACTACCCCCTCAATAGGTTGATTCCACTTTTACTAGACTTCCAAAACCTCGAACAGCGAACGCTCTACTCATTAGGCCAATAGTCCAGTTAAAAATAGCTGTGCTCTACCTAAAAATTGACCTTTCTGTAGTGCCTGGCCTGGGGTAGAGAAATTGAGTAAATGCAGACATTTGTCAATTATCATTTTTTTCCTCCCCACCCCTCATCTTTTCATAACGCTCCTGGTTCAGGCCGTGAAATAGGACAAAATAAGCAAAAGCAAAAGAACAAGGACAAAGACAAAATAACAATAATCCATTAATATGTTATCCCTTAGCATGAACAGTTACTCATATGGATTAAATAGGGGTTTTAGTTTGAAATTTCCAGATTGCTGATGAAGGCCAGAGAGTATAACAGCCAAAACATGAAAATGACAACAAAGGTAAGGACACCTGCTTCAATAAATTAATGAGTAATCAAACAAAACAAACTATGTAATTGTTTCTTTTCATCATTTAATCAATTCCTCCACCACAAGTAAATCATGTTTAAAAAGCTTGACTTATACGATACAAATTCAATAATCTTTTTTTAGCATTCTTTCAACAAATATGATTATATATTGATTTTTTAGCAATGATTGGTGCAGAGTGAATATTTTTGGCCCTTTTTAGTGACAAAGTTCTCCTTGATGTAAGTTAATGGTATCATGTAACACCAGTCCAATACTCTACCATGAGGTATATCAGTAGCCATCAACCTGAATTTGCATGAATCTAAAGAATCTGCTAACATTTTTTCAGAGATTGTGAAAAATAATGGGATTCTGACACATCAGTCTTGTAATGACACTGATTCTAACAATCTTAATGACGTATTTATTCTAATAATATTTGTTTTTATAATGTTAATGCCATAATTTTATAATGTTAATGACATTTTACAATGACAATTTTATAATGTTAATGACATATTTTCCAATGACATAATTCTATGATGTTAATGATATATTTTAGAATGACATGATTTTATAATGTTAATGACATATTCATTTTAATAATATTTGTTTTTATAATCTAGCAATACTATAGATTGCAGTACATTATTTTGAAGATAAATATCAGTGGATGCTTAAAATAATTCTACCTTGGGTAATATAGAAATTAGAAAAGATATTTTTTAAAGAGATTATCAACAATAAGTTTGAAATAAGAAAATGTAAGGGGGTGTAGGCATTATTTTCAGAAAAAAAATTGGTTGGTTGGTTGGTTGGTTTTATGGCATGTCAATTCTAGTTAGATTATTTTATGCCCAAATAAGTTTAATTATTATCGCTAATTATATACCATTCGAAACTGTATCTTCGCAATCATTTTAGACAGGTAAACACATCATTATCTCAAACCATTCTATTTATGCAAGCAGTAACAACCACTTTGGATCAGAGTGGGCCTGGGAGTAATGGCATCACTTCCCAAAGCTTCAGAACTGGAGCCTTACTGCTGGATACAGTTTAGTGTCATACCAAGGAAACCCATTTTTTTTTCTTAATGTGGAAGGATCTTCTCCTTTTGAAAGGCATGCAGTCATTTTATTCTAAGCACACGACTGACAGGGCATCAGTTTAAAGATGGTCATAATTACTACAAGAAAAAGACACTAACTTGTCATTTTGATCTGGGGATAATATGTAAAAATGACTTCATTGCAGTATTTCTTCCTTATTTTTCAGCTAAGGAAGAAATGTAACTGTATGTCTGATTAGCTTTTGTTACCTAATCAGTAAGGCATTGTTAGACAGGTTTGTTGGCTCGTTATTTATTTCTAGTCTACGTCAATTGCTTAATGAATATACAATTGAAAAACAGTATGAGAGCTGTAATAAATAGCAGAAAAGAGACGAAAGAAAAAATAATGTAAAATCAAGTTGGTTGTTTGGATTTTATGGCAAGTCAAACTTTGGGTTATCTTATGCAAAAGTAAGAAAAAAATCAATAATATTAATACTTTGTAGAATATAGATAAGTAAAATCTTTATTTCTTTTGTATATATAGAATTTATAGACTGAATACTAGTAAAATCATAACCTTTTTGTATCTAGAGAATTTGTAGAATGAATACTAGTAAAATCATAACCTTTTTGTATATATAGAATTTGTAGAATAAATACTAGTAAAATCGTAATTTTTTTGAATGTATAGAATTTGTAGAATAAATACGAGTAAAATCAGCATTTCTTGTACAAACAGAATCTGTAGAATAAATGCTAGTAAAATCAGCATTTTAATTGCAAAAGAAAAGGCAGAATGAGAGAAAATGGTTTGCGGTCTTAAACTGTGAGAACATCAGCACAAAAGAATAGAAAATAAAGAATGGGATTAACAATGTGAGTACACTTGCAAACAGGCAAGTTCACAATTGAAATTTGTTACAATGAAGCTCAGTGTTAAGAAAGGTAGTTGTTTTTTTTTAAAATAGTCTGAGACAATTATAATTTGCAATTGGTTTAATTCATAAAATCTAAAGGTAACACCTCCGAGTCATAAAACAACTCACTTAATCTTTTACATTCCAATTCTGAGTCTACTTTTGAGCAGTTTGGTTGAAAATCTCAAACAAAGAGGTCTACTCTGCCCATTGTAAGTGAATGATACAGAGGTGCAAATAGACAAGTAAAAAAAAAAAAAGCCAACAGCTAAGATAGAGATAAGTTAAATATATCAAAAGTATACTAATCTTTATAGGCCCTTCTTTAAAATCTTATTTCATAGAGATATCTAAAGAACATCAAAGACTTCACTCTAATAGAGGTAAATTATATTGAAGGCTCTTTTTTTATTAGAGCTAAGTTTTTCTATCTACTGATGAAACAAATCTAAAGGGTTACAAGAAATTTTGAGTCATGAACAGGGAGTAGGATGGTCTCCAGACTTCTACTCAGAATAGAAATATTCTTGCTGCAATTAAACTTCTTATCAAATCCAACATCAAATCTTATCAAAAAAGAATAATGTAACAATTAGACATTATCGAATATCACACTAGGTGACATATCGACAACAATGCCATGAATAAGATTGCGTTTATAAAAAGAATGAAACCACCAAATTCAGTCTCTTTTTACCAGCTGTAACATTGTAAGTGAGAGGTCATAGGGTGAGAATAGGTAAGTTATTTGAAGAAAAAGAAAATCACCAGCTGGTTTGAGTTGACAAAGATGGAAATCTGGTCCTGTACACTGGGGTCTAATAAGATATGTCTGGGGTCTAATAAGATAGGTTTAACTTAGCACCATAGATTGAAAACAGTTAAACAGGACTGGCTGAGATCACCAGACTTCATTGGACATCTAAGTGGTTATGAAGGCTAGCCAGACAATGCCACCCACACAAGATGGAAATGGAACTTGGGCGTTCTTTGAATTCCAATAAAAGAAGCTGAGGTTTTGATTGGTGGCTGGACAGAGAGTAACTGAGCCATTCAAAGATACAAGAAGAGCTGGTTCATTCCAACTAGAACAAAGAATCTACCTCCCACATTGGATCCATTATCCATTTTCATATATTTTCATGACCTCTAAAACTGAAAGCAGAGAATAAAACAATAGAGGTCCAAACAGTTGAAACAAGTTGTGTTTTTATATTCCCCCAACCCTATCACCAACATAGCAGTTATTGATGACAATTATGTTAAAATTTTGTTTGTTATAATTTAAGGGGTCAGCTGACCTAAGAAGAGCCATTTGTTTGCAGAAGCCCAAATCAAACCTATAAACTCATCCTTTTTTCTGTTTCTCAATCTCTCAGCACCATGTGTTATTTCTTTTTTCCTTTACACTAGTAGTATTAATAAGATATTTTAGAGACTTTTGTTATTATTTTTGAATGACATCATTAGTCATTATTATCAATTTTGGCAAATATTTTCTTTCATTCTTCATTTTAGTTACTTATAATAATTACATAAAAAATATTATATCATAAAACATCATACTTAATAATTATAATCTATCATAATGTCAGATAAATAAAATTATATCAAATCTCTGTGTCTGTAAGTGAAATATAGAGAAAACAGGGGATTTTAGTGTAAACTTTTCTAAGATAAGATACTCTTAGATTTTTTCTAGGATAAGGTACTTTTAGATTTTTTCTAAGATAAGATACTCTTAGATTTTTTCTAGGATAAGGTACTTTTAGATTTTTTCTAAGATAAGATACTCTTAGATTTTTTCTAGGATAAGGTACTTTTAGATTTTTTCTAAGATAAGATACTCTTAGATTTTTTCTAGGATAAGGTACTTTTAGATTTTTTCTAAGATAAGATACTCTTAGATTTTTTCTAGGATAAGGTACTTTTAGATTTTTTCTAAGATAAGATACTCTTAGATTTTTTCTAGGATAAGGTACTTTTAGATTTTTTCTAAGATAAGATACTCTTAGATTTTTTCTAGGATAAGGTACTTTTAGATTTTTTCTAAGATAAGATACTCTTAGATTTTTTCTAGGATAAGGTACTTTTAGATTTTTTCTAAGATAAGATACTCTTAGATTTTTTCTAGGATAAGGTACTTTTAGATTTTTTCTAAGATAAGATACTCTTAGATTTTTTCAAGGATAAGGTACTTTTAGATTTTTTCTAAGATAAGATACTCTTAGATTTTTTCTAGGATAAGGTACTTTTAGATTTTTTCTAAGATAAGATACTCTTAGATTTTTTCTAGGATAAGGTACTTTTAGATTTTTTCTAAGATAAGATACTCTTAGATTTTTTCTAGGATAAGGTACTTTTAGATTTTTTCTAAGATAAGATACTCTTAGATTTTTTCTAAGATAAGATACTCTTAGATTTTTTCTAAGATAAGATACTCTTAGATTTTTTCTATGATAAGGTACTTTTAGATTTTTTCTATGATAAGGTATTCTTAAATTTACCCATTGATGAAAGGGAGCTACTTGAAGCCAAGTTACGGGTAAGTTTTAAGGATCCCAAGTTTAAAAAGTTTCAGATCTTACACAAATCACTATGATTATCTCTCTTGTCTTTCACTCTTTCAAAATCATTTCAAGACCACAAATATTTATGCATCAGAAAATATTTCTTATAAATTGAAAGAAGAGGGGTGGGATGGTATGCCTCCTTAGCAACAGAAAGAAAAGAACACGTGGAATCAATTTCTTTAATAGAAGGTGGACAGCCGAGTTTCTGCGCTGAAAATATTCCTTTTTTTCCTCAACAATCTTCTCCAGCAATCCTAGACCCAAGCTCGTCTGTTGTTGTGTGTTGCCAAGACTCAAAATGCTTTCGGTATTTGTTCTTCGTCCCACCACCGGACAAGTATGGCACAAGGCCTTTTTTAAGGTGGGTCCGGTCGCAGGGCCGTAGCCCACACGAGTCCGGCATTGCCAAAAATACCTTTGGCCCCGTCGGCATTCCCTTTATTATAGGCGCATTAGGGGCCATGCAATTAACCCCCCCCTCAAGGGAGTAAAAGCCTGGGGAGACAGCCCCCTGATACCGGAGGAAATCTCCAGTGCCGAGGCACACCCGGCCAGATCCGCGCCGAAGCAACCACGGCCGGCCTAAGTGCGACTCAACAACTGAAGAGGTGAAGCGAAAAACGCTTTCCGACTCGGGTGCATTAAGGCAGGACTTATATAATCATGCCAAAATGCCACATCCAGGTCAATCGCACAATATGGTAATTTACATGCGCGCTGACGTCAAACACGATTCACGATCAGGAGGATGTGAGTTTGATCTTCCCAATCACCCATTTCTCTCTCCCTGATCTCATTTTACACGCCAGACGTATTCGCGCAGGCTTTGAGCTGCCGCGTGCGTGATTTCTCTGGCTACATAAAGATAAGTCTTAGAAATTTTAAATCATCAAAAGAAATTCTGAAAAGTGACATCCCTTCTGATAGAAAATCTGACCTGAATCCTAGAACAAAAAAGGCATTAAAGTTAAACAATTTTTTTTTAATTTGGAAAGCTTTTCATTTTTATTTTAGAAAAAAAAACTTTATTGATTTTTTTTTTTTTAAGTCTATTACTCTTCATTTTATTTTGTTTTTTGAATTTGCTAGAAAAATAAGAAAAAAAAATGTTTGCATAGAAAATAATTGAATTTGCTAGAAAAAAAGAAAAAAAAAATGTTTGCATAGAAAATAATTGAATTTGCTAGAAAAATAAGAAAAAAAAAATGTTTGCATAGAAAATAATTGAATTTGCTAGAAAAAAAGAAAAAAAAAATGTTTGCATAGAAAATAATTGAATTTGCTAGAAAAAAAGAAAAAAAAATGTTTGCATAGAAAATAATTGAATTTGCTAGAAAAATAAGAAAAAAAAAAAGAAGAAAATAAAAATGTCTGCATAGAAAATAATTGTTTTATTTTATTCTAAATAAAATATCATTAGTCATTATTATCAATTTTGGCAAATATTTTCTTTCATTCATGAGATGAAACTATTTTAGTATAGATTTTACAAATATCAACTTCCAGGCAAAAATAAACAAATAAAAAGAATAAGAAAATGAATACATTTAGAAGAAATATATGAATAAAGTAAAGATGGCGAATGTTGTCAAGGGTGACCCAAAGGCTCCCTTTTCGATAGCTACTACACCAAGGTATGGGGGAGGGTGCTACTCCATTCCCTGGATTGCTCCACTTAACCCTTGATCCTTACCTTATAATGCTGAGTGTTAAGTAAGGCAGCATCATGAACCATTTTTTGAATCTTTAGTATGACTCGACCGGGGATTGAACCCTGGTCTTCCGGACCATTGGCAAACACTCTACTCATTAGGCCAATGGCCTGGTTACTTAAGAAATATATAATAGAACACATTACTTACTATATTGTTATAGTTGATGTTATTTCATTCATCCTAGCAATGCCAGGTAGCCCTTTTGATGCTTATCATAAAAGAAGTATTGTCAAACATTATCAATTTTGACAAGTATTTTATTGTTTTATCTTAAATTTTAATCTCATCAAGTGCTTATCCTTTATTATTTATGAATTTTACTGTTCTTTGCTGTTGTAGATTCATGACTTTATTGAATTGCAATAAAAAAAAAGCAACTAAAAGATTAAAGATGAAAAAAAGATACTTGTCAAACTTAATGATAATAATAATAATAGTAATAGTAATTGATGGCCTCATTTCATAAACCAATACAAGATTGAATTTGACACATGTAAAAGCAGCAGGCAGCTGCCAATATTCTGTTAGTACAAATTCAACCGTATTGAAACTAATAAAACTCTGAATATGTAGCAGTCCAAACATAAGTACACACACACTCTCTCTATATATATATATATATATATATATATATATATATATATATATATATATATATATATATATATATATATATATATATATATATATATATATATATATATATATATATATATATATATATATATATATATATATATATATATATATGTATGTATATGTATATATATATATATATATATATATATATATATATATATATATATATATATATATATATAAAATGGAAGTGCCCGTGGTGTAATTGTCATCGTCGTAGGAAATGGACACGGCGACACGAGTTCAAATCCTGGATGAGACTAATCGCATTTCACATAGCACTAATACCCTTAGGAAAGGTATCCAATTATTCTCCCTCCAGCTATGGGTAAATAGTAGAGCAGACTAGGTTCTTCAGCCTTGGTGAGGCAACTAGTCTAGGAGAAGGAAAACTCTGAATTCAAACCTGTTAAACTCCACTTATAAATTGACCTTGTGTCATATCCTGCCCGAGCTGAGGTGTTGGTATATATATATATATATATATATATATATATATATATATAATCCAAATTAATTGCTTTATCAAAGGTTGGAAATACTTAATGTCTGTAAGCACAAGAAAAGTTGGCTTCTTAGTAGATAAGTCACAATATAATTTTATCTTATTAATCACTTTTTGTTTATACATCTATTTATTCATTTATTTATTAATTTTGTTAGGCTAATTTTATTCTTCCCAGCGTTTTTTTAATCAATAAAATGTAGTTTGGTCCAACCCTCTTTTAGTTAGAAATGTCCTGATGATCTGTTTGGGTGAAACCTAGGTAGACATTTTTTCTAACTCTGCAGGAATTGATATATATATATATATATCCTTATTTATTCATTTTTATTTTTGGTTAAAGAATTTTAATGAGACAGAAATAAATGATACTTAATATGTTTTCAGTGCATAATGTTCTACGAGAAATAAAATCCTGGTATCTTTGATTTTAAAGAAAGTTAACATTTTATTTTTTAAAATTGTCAGAAGTGGACTTATTGATGGGTGATATAATCCTTAAAAAAGCTTAGTCTGGCACATGGTCACTTATTTATGGGTGATACTGAATATACAAGCATAATGAGAATTATAGTAATATATAAACCTTAATACTTAATATAAAATCATGTCACTTTAAAAAGATTTATATAAAAATAAATAAAAATGATTGTTTATTTTGACTGCAGATAAGCAAACGAAAAACAGATGGAAGATGTAAAATTAGGCAAAGACATTCAGTTTTCTTAAATTTTGATATCTAAAATAAAAAAGAAATACATATATACACAAACACACACACACACACACATATATATATATATATATATATATATATGTGTGTGTGTGTGTGTGTGTTTGTGTATATATGTATTTCTTTATATATATATATATATATATATATATATATATATATATATATATATATATATATAAAATGAAACTAAAGATAAGATTATTAAATCAGTAGACCTGTTTCTTCTGTCAGTTATAATAACAGAAATAACATATGGAACCTTCCCTACAAATTTCTCAACCATAGAAAATGATGTAATTTCTTGATACATATAGAGAATCTCATTAATATAAGAACATCCCTAACTAGAATTGTGTGTATGGGTGTGTGAAAATGTATAGACATGAAAGAAACACAAGGTCTTCTGAGGATGACTTTATTTGTAGAAATATTTGCCATCGTTAAACATTTGGGGTTTTAGACCTTCATCAGAACATGCAAGTTATCAAATGAAATGAAAAAAGATAAGAAAATTTTAAAATATTCTATTTCCATTGATAGTGTTCTGTTTCAACTTTTTGTGATGTAATTAGTATTCCAAAATTTATCAATAAAAAAAGTCCATATCATATCAATTTATCTCTCTCTATGTTAATATTTATATCATTTAGTTTATATCTACCTATTATAAACATTTCATTATATATCTGTTTTTGGTGGGGGGTGGGGTCCTCGTGTATTGGTTAAAGTGCTGGGCTGAAGAATCATAGTAAGAGAGTTCAAATTCCAGTTACTCTATTCATTCGTTTTTGGACAAATACCCTTGGGAAAGGTATGAACAGCCTTATCCTCCTAGTTATGGGTTAAATAGTACCATTACCGTTCTCCAAGAACTTTGACATTAATTAACCTATAAAAGTTGATATGCCACTAAACAAAGAAACCAAACTATCTTTTTTAACAGTGTTACCCTTCTTCTTTCAATCTTTATTTAATCTATCTATCTATCTCTCTATCTATCTAATATTTATTCATATCTATCATTCTATCTTTCTAATATTTACTCATATCTATCTATCTCATTCATATCTATCTATCTATCTAATATCATTCATATCTATCTATCTAATATTTATTCGTATCTCTCTATCTATCTAATATTTATTCATATCTATCTATCTAATATTTATTCATATCTATCTATCTAATATTTATTCATATCTATCTATCTATCTATCTAATATTTATTCATATCTATCTATCTATCTATCTATCTAATATTTATTCATATCTATCTATCTATCTATCTATCTAATATTTATTCATATCTATCTATCTATCTATCTATCTAATATTTATTCATATCTATCTATCTATCTAATATTTATTCATATCTATCTATCTATCTAATATTTATTCATATCTATCTATCTATCTATCTATCTATCTATCTAATATTTATTCATATCTATCTATCTATCTATCTATCTAATATTTATTCATATCTATCTATCTATCTATCTATCTAATATTTATTCATATCTATCTATCTATCTATCTATCTAATATTTATTCATATCTATCTATCTATCTATCTAATATTTATTCATATCTATCTATCTATCTATCTATCTAATATTTATTCATATCTATCTATCTATCTAATATTTATTCATATCTATCTATCTATCTAATATTTATTCATATCTATCTATCTATCTAATATTTATTCATATCTATCTATCTATCTAATATTTATTCATATCTATCTATCTATCTATCTATCTATCTATCTAATATTTATTCATATCTATCTATCTATCTATCTATCTATCTAATATTTATTCATATCTATCTATCTATCTATCTATCTAATATTTATTCATATCTATCTATCTATCTATCTAATATTTATTCATATCTATCTATCTATCTATCTAATATTTATTCATATCTATCTATCTATCTATCTAATATTTATTCATATCTATCTATCTAATATTTATTCATATCTATCTATCTATCTATCTATCTAATATTTATTCATATCTATCTATCTATCTATCTAATATTTATTCATATCTATCTATCTATCTATCTAATATTTATTCATATCTATCTATCTATCTATCTAATATTTATTCATATCTATCTATCTATCTAATATTTATTCATATCTATCTATCTATCTATCTAATATTTATTCATATCTATCTATCTATCTATCTAATATTTATTCATATCTATCTATCTATCTATCTATCTATCTAATATTTATTCATATCTATCTATCTAATATTTATTCCTATCTATCTATCTATCAAATATTTATTCCTATCTATCTATCAAATATTTATTCCTATCTATCTATCTATTCATATCTATCTATCTATCTAAATATATATAAACAATGGAGCCAAATTAATAAGGGATTTTCTAACTTTTCAGTACGAATATGACCAAATAAGGAGACAAATTAAAAAAAAACCAGTCTCTGTTTAATAGTATTGTGGTTTTAATTGATTCAACAATTTTCCAGCATTTTTTATAATGCATGTAAACTAACATCTTGGAACTTTTAAAACTGAAGTTGTGATGAGTTTCTGAATTAGGCTGGAATAAGCTGTTATTTATGCCTGCTCTTTTTAAAACTTTTGTGCTCATAGATTTGTTTATTAAGATGACAGCAAGTTTCACCAACATATCTTTTATTACAATCCAGACATAGAATTTCATAAGCCCTTGCTGTGGATTTCATGTGGGTATTGTTATTTCTATAATTAGATTCCTAATTGTCTTTGAAGAGATAGTGACTGCTTTAAATTCTAAGTTTTGTTTAGGTTTTTTTAGATGATGTTTGTGGTTGGATTGTTGGGAACAATGACATATCTATGTAATATATAATCATTCAAAAAATATTGTTTTGAATTTCTGGATAAGATTCACATTTGTAAATTTTAGGTATTACCTTATTTCCAAACAGCTACATAATCATATTTTGATTACCAGATAACAATGCTGTAATATTTGGAAATAATACCAAATAATATCCATTTTGGTCACAAAGGTCTTACAATTTAATTTTTGATAAATTTTGATGGGTAGAATTTGGTAATAGGTAACACCTAATAACATTCATTCTGATCACAAAGGTGCAAATTTATTTGATATCATTAGGTATTATTTATTACCAAAGTCTATAATATTGAAATACTGTAACCAAAAATATGCATATGCAGAAGTCCAAAATTAAGTACACGCTTTATATATATCTATGCAATTTTATTTTTGATTAGTTTCAATTCTGTAGAGTTTGGTAATGAATAATACCTAATGATATCCATATATTGACAACAGTGCCTAGAATATACAGACTGCATCTCATGCAAAGGGGTAAGACCACTCTCCAAAATAAGGGGGGATCTTAGCTCTCACACTGAACTGCACCTGGTAGTGAGGCTCCAGTTCTGGAGATCTGAAGAGTGAGAAGTACTCCTTTATTGCCATTACTCCCAGGTCAACTCTGACTAAGACATGTGACACCTGTTAGGATCCAACATATAGGTCAAATAGATTTGTATGAAAAGTATTTGCATTGGATCAGATTTGTTCAAACAAATGATTATCATTAAATACAAATATTAATGTTAGACAAGAATACTTGAAAATATTTAACAGTAAGCAAATTATTTGGTTTGGTTTGGTTTTATGGCATATCAACCATTGTTGGTTATTTAATTCCAAGTCCTGTTTATACACATTAAATATATGATTTGTAAACACATTTTGTAGATACTCACAGTTAAATGATCAAACTTGTATTTCTAACAATTCAATTTACCATAAATCAAAGTTAAATGATTCCAAGTATTGCTATGCATCACTAACAATTAAATTAAACATCAGTCATTTATTTACACACAGTTAAATGATAAACAGTTCTATTTCTAACAATTCAAATTAGAAAAAGTCATTTGTTTGCATTCTATTCAAATGTCAAACAGTTCTATTTGACCCATAGAAAGGACCCTATCAGATGCTACCACTCTGAGCCTAAGTGGACCTGGGAGTGATGGCAAGGAAGAGGTACTCTGTATTCCTTGAAGATCCAGATTTACTGGAGCCTCACCATCAACTTGTTTAAAGTCATATCAAGGACACTCATTGAGAGAGGTCTTACCTCTCTGCAGAGATGCAGTCAGTGAATCCTACAGCCCTAGCTGACTGGGCTAGCAAATAATTTGAATTAAAATTAGTTGCTGGAACTAATTGTTTACAAGACATGCTGGGCACCGTTGGGGAAGTAAGGTTAAACTCATAAGCAATGTTCACCTATGGACTCCAACACATGGACCCACCAATGTTGGCTGACTAGCAAAAACTTACATCCATCAGCTCTGTGCAAACACTGGATCCCATTTAGAGGTCTTGTCAAGAATGCTAGCAAAAGGGAATGGATGGTGAGAAAGAGTCAAATGAATTTGTGCTGTCAGTACACCTTGATGATAATCTATATATATATATATATATATATATATATATATATATAAATAAACTAAAAGAAATTAAAATGTCACCTTCTTATAGTTTCATATATCACCTTTGGAACATAAAACAATCATCAGATAGAACTTTATATTTATATATATATATATGTGTGTATGTGTGTGTGTGTACATATATATATATGTATGTATGTGTGTGTATATATATATGCATATATATATATATATATATGTATGTGTGTGTAAATATACAAATATGAAAAAGTATTCAGAGGATGATTTTATTAATAGTTCAATCATTTGCCAATGTTTTGGTTTTTACATGAAGCCATCATCAAGGTTGTTAATATGTGATGTTGTATCTTCTAAATTATATTTGATTTTAGATCATCAAAAATGACATAAAAAAACTTTTTTTGGTGGGATGGGAGTACTTATTTAGAGGAAATACTGCTGATAGATATAAAGAATTTTTAATGAGGCATTGGTAAGCAGAGATGGTTTATGTAGTTTTTCAAAATGTATGATAATCTGATGATTTAGAAAACATGAAACTATTATTAACAATATGTGGTTTTGACTTCTGTGTTATTCTGCCTATATAGGGAAATCAAGTCAGTGATCTGGGTTCAAATCCTGGATGTGACTGTTTACATTTCATTTCTTGCTAATGCTCTTGAGAAAGGTATTATTCCATCTGTTCTCCTCCCATCTATAAGTAAGTAGTTGGGAGACTGAGTTCTTTAGTTTAGTAAGGCAACTCATTTGTGAGAAAGAAAACTGAATTCAAACCAACTGTCCTCCACTTAAAAAGCGACCCTGTGCCACATTCAGCTCACTGCAGCAGGGTTGGGTGTGTATATATATTTATATATATATATATATATATATATATATATATATATAAATGTTTGGTTTCTTTGATTAATGGTACTTGAATCTTCATTGGTTATTTAATGCCAAAGCGGTCCTTGTAGAAGAACAGTAGTAATATTATTTAACCAACTTCCCACCGAGTCAGTATATGACTCAAGGTCATTTTATAATGGAGAGCCATGCATAAATCAACACTTATGAGCAGCTAGACTAAAAAATGCTTGTTTTTTTTTGGCATTCCCTTCTTGGGGTACCTCAGGCAGGGAACAATAAACTCAACCCTGCAAGGCAGGTATAGACTATGGGGAAAGGCCCCCTGAGACAGGCGATCATTAACCCCCTCATATGCTTGTCAAAGTGCTAGGCTGAGTTCATACTTAGTGCTAAGTGAATGTAATAGCATGACTGGAGTTTGAATTTAATTACTATGATATCACAGTCTACTATGTTAGCCACTGTACTATGGGAAATTCCCCTCCCTCTGTGTGTGTGTGTGTATATATATATATATATATATATATATGAGGGGAACATAAATTCATTCTCATTCACACACAGATGTATATTTTACAAGTACCTCACATCATAGCTAATCCTAATTACCAACCCCTCTGCTCGGGCAGGATATGACACAAGCAGAGTTTAACAGGTTTGAATTCAGAGTTTTCCTTCTCCTAGACTAGTTTCCTCACCAAGAGCTAAAGAACCCGGTCTGTTCTACTATTTATCCATAGCTGGAGGGAGAATAATTGGATTCATACTTTTCCAAGGGTATTAGTGCTATGTGAAATACAATTGAACTCAAGTCCCCATGTCCATTTCCAACGACGATAACCATTACACCACGGGCACCTCACATCATGGCTAATGATTACTGGGCTAGTCTAGCAGAACATTACTACTGTGCAGTGAACTCAACTAAGTGCTCCACATTTTTATTCTTGTGCCAGACTAACCTAAGGTCAAAACACATACAGGTGTGTGTATATGCGTACATGTGACTTATTTGATGATATTTATGATTGCCCATTAAAGGGCAATGCTTCATGAGATAGCAATAACTGAGTGCTCTACAGTTGTATCCTTGTGTCAGTCAAAGTTATGTTTGATAAATACCCATATGGCCACATTGAGATAACCACAAGACAGATCTTGTATTAATATTATTACTGTACTTATTAAGGAAACGTTCCCATGGCATAATGGCTAAAGTGCTGGACTCATCACTTCATTATGTTCACTTTGGGATGAATGCCATTGGGAAAGGCATGAACGCTCTTATCCCCTCGTAGCTATGGGTTAAAAACTATCATTGCTGTTCTTCTACTAAGTTGGCTTTGGCATTTAATAACTCACGAAGATTGATATACCATTAAACAAAGAAACTGAAATTGGACTTATTTATAAGAATCTCATTACTGTATTATAAAGAATGAGAAAATATCTCAGTTTAAAGTTCATTTGTTCTCAATATGGAGAAACCTTTGCCCCCAAATCAAACAAAAAATTCTGTGGGCTAGTTCAGATTTCTACAATAAGAATTTTCATGGAAATTTTTCATTAAACAATTATTTCCAAACAGCTGGCTTCATTTTTTTTTTTTTTTTTTTTTTTTTTTTGTTAATAAGAATCTGTATTTTGCAGAATAAAGAAATATCTCATTTTAAAGTTCATTTGTTCTCAATATAGAGAAATAGTTACCCCCAGTTCAAATATTAATATAAAGAACATTGTGTTGCTGGTTCAAAAACACTTTTTCTACGTTTAGAAATTTTTATAATGTTTTCAACTGAATGTGTATTTCCAAACAGCTGGCTTCTAAGAGAACTTAAAGGACTTTTTTAAAAGAGTAAATTCTTTTTTCTTTCTTTTCTTTTTATTTTCCTTTGTTTCTTTTTGGTTTCCTTTGTAATCTTTCTGCATTCATTTTATCCAAGTTTAAACAAATAAAACAGACTTGAGTGGTGAAGAATCCAGAGAGACAGAGATTGCTCCATATGTTAAGAAAACAGAGGGAGAAATAGAATCATAAATGACATTGGAAATAAATGAAATATTCTTTTAACTAACTAAACTGATACATTGCAAAACATAAAATAAATGTATAAATAAAAAGGCATTTTAACTTTTTTTTTTTTTTTTTCAATATTATCAAAAAGGATAAAAAAAAGTATATCTTTTTAATCAATGAATTAGAAAATTATAAAATCAAGAAAAAGGTAATAAAAATTTAATAAGTTTTAATATATCTATTAGATTAAATAGGGAAAAGTTAAACGCTTTTTGTTCTGTAAATTCAAATTTAAAAGTGAAATTTCTAAAAAAATCTAATATTTTAAAAAAAATCTTTATTACTGTGGATATATATATTAATGTTTATTTAATTAGCAGTTCAAATCAACAGTGCAACTGAAACTTAGTAGAAATAAGATTAAAATTAAAATGTTTAGTCAAATTTTATTGATTAAATGAATAGGGAAAAGCTAAACGTTTTTTGTTTAGTAAATTCAAATTTAAAAGTGAAATTTCTAAAAAATCTAATATTTTTTATTTTTATTACTGTGGAGATATATTTAAAAATAAAAAAAAAATATAAATTCACGTTTATTTAATTAGCAGTTCAAATTAAAAGTGCTACTGAAACTTAGTAGAAATAAGATTAAAATTAAAATGTTTTGTCAAATTTTATTGATTATCAAAATGACAAGTGAAAATGATATTTTGAGTATGCTACATAAATGAACGTTAGTTTAATTATATATTTACTTTAACAGTTGAGAAATAGTAATAAAACAAAATCTTTAAATTATTAAAATACTGCGAAGATTCTTACGACGTAAAAATTGAACATAGTGATAAATGATGGCTTCTATTTTATTGATTTGAAAAAAAGATGCTGAGGATCGATATACTTTTTAAAAAATATTCAAGAATAAATCTTCCATATTTTTAGCCCCCCACCCCCAAGATCTTGATTGATAATATTTATTCGTTTATTTCAGAAGACAGCTGTTTCCCACCTGAGAAACAATGTGATATATGGGATGTGGATATATTAACATAATTGATGAAACGTTCTGTTGTGTGTAGGCAACAAGGGTTGATTGATGCTGACATCAACGAACCTCTTTTTTTTTAACAACAGGTTGATATTAAAAAAAAAAAAAAAAAAACTTCTTTTTTGGAAATAAATAACTGTTGTTTGTTGTTGTTTTTTTTTCTCTTTATTTTATACTTCGATAAAAAGAATATATATATGAATAAAAATCAAATAAAGACAGTGTAAAAAAGAAAACAAGAAAAAAACATTGTTTCCGTCAAAACGAAAAATAATTAATAAAACAATGGGAGTGCGTGGTTCCAGGCTTTTTTAAAAAAAATATCTTAGTAGCTTTAAAAGATTGGTAGGATTTAATATTACCAAAATATAAAATCAGAATTTTAATTTGATATTCGATGACGGAACAAGTAACATACGGTATTTATCATTTGTAAATTTCAATATATTACACTTTTATAGCACCAACTAACAGACTTGTAATAATGTCCGGTTAAGTAAATAAATATCCTTTTCCATTGAATAAGATAAAGAGAGACTACAGAAAATCAAAAATACTTTAATGGTTAAGAAAATGACTTAGTAATTAAATAAAGATATTGATTTAGTTTACCAATTTGGATAGGAATAAAGAATTTTGTTTTCGTTTTTTTAATATATTTTCCGCCATATGTATGTTATAAAAAAAAAATTAAAGAGCCGTATGCAGGTAGTTGAATATATTTTTTCACCTGCTCCAAATTAAAAAAAGATATCTATATCTATACATATTGTGGAAGTAGAATCGTAGTTAACGATAGCTGAATAATCGGAAATTTCATTCCTTATCAACTGAAATGACATGTTTTCGATTCTCGGGATTTTGAAAATGTTTATTGTTTGCGACAAGTTCGACGTTGAACAGGAAAAAAAAAGTCAGTGAAAAACAATACGAAGAACTAAGTATAGTATTTAACCCTTTTTTTTTTCTTTTTTTAATTAACGTTATTTCTTAAATTTTCTTTTGTAACATTTTTTCTTACTGGCACACATGAAGATTTTTAAAAAGAAATATTGGTTCGAAAGAATCTAAATTTTATTTGACAGTTCAGTGGTTTTACCAATATTCGACGTTATTTTCATTTTTATTAACTAAGAAACAAAAAAGAGATTAAAAAAATATTTTTCTAAAGCAGGAAATAATTTGAAAATAAAAATCAATTTTAAAACTTATCAAATATGTTAGTAAAGATTTTTTTTTAAATCGATTGTATTTTTTTAAGATTTTATTTATTTATTTTATATATATATATATATATATATATATATATATAGGGAAGGTACTTACCTGGTGTGTGATGTCCAGGATTATCACTGAATTCTATTACGGTAAGATTCCTATTCTGAACCGAATGACCCGGAGGATTGTATACTTGGGTGATTCTGGGACATTTGCTGTGTACTTCATTTAACAGATCGACCATAGACGAATAATTATGATGGATAAAATCGGCATTTGATGAAAACGAAGTTGACACAGCTGCTCTTGCAGGAGAAGAAACGTGAATAATTGCTACCACCATCAACATCACAGCCATGCGGTAGCTACGCGAGGTAGGTACCTTGGCTATGAACATTGATAACATTGTAGTGGATCAAGGGAGACTCGTGTCAAACTCCCAGATATTTGTTTATACACACAGCACTGGGGGTGGCAGTACGTATGTATGGATGGATGGATGTTTTGAAGAGACAAGAAAACAGCGAACTGCACTCTACAAGCGCAGCAACGAATCACAACAGCAACTGATTGTATCACTTGTAGTTACCTCCCCCTGACATTTGACTACTGCTGAATATAATTGGTTATTAAATTAAACGTCACATTGACGTCAGAAATTATTTATGAATGAATGAATGAATGGTCGGCATAATAAATGCTATTTTTGAATGGATAAATTAAAAAAAAAGAAGATCCTTCGTCAAAAATTTGTATACTGTATGTACTCATGTTCAGGTCGAATTTTGTAGTTTTACTTTTTAGCCAAACAATTGGTCTTGATTTACGGAAGTAATAATTTTGTAAGATAGAAATTTAAGGATTTGACTTTAAATCTTAATTCAATATGTGAATAATTTCAGGACCATAAATCAGGGCTTTGTATCAAGGTTGGGGAACCTGTAATCTTAAGGCTACATATTGCCTTTTAAACTGCGGCACATAAGGATTCTGATTGTGTGTAGCGGATTTTCTTTCCGTGTATGTATGTATTTACCCCCGCACGAGCAGAATGCGATACAAGGTCAATTTTTTGCGGAATTTAACAGGTTTAAATTCACAGTTTTCCTTCTCCTAGCCCGGTTACCATACCCAGACTAAAAAAAAAAAACAAAAAAAAAAAACAATCTACCTACTATTTAACCCAAAGTTGGAGGGGGGATAGTCTGATTCATACCTTTCCCAAGGGTCGTCCAGGATTTGAACTCCGCTTGCCGTGTCCATTTCCAACGACGATAACCATTACACCACGGGCCTTTTTGCTTAGATAGGGCACATATCAATGTGGCACCCAATGAGACTCGTGTAGGATTGCTAGTCAACCTTGCTAACCATTACACCACGAGACGCCTCATTTTCGTTCCAAGTATTATTTTCTTTTATTGTTAAATCCACAAAGTTAAAACAAGCAAAAAATATGACAAACTGTTCAAAATTCATTTATTTATTTATTTATAATAGTGAAAGGTAAAATATATTCTCTTGTTGGAAGAATGTAAAAAAAAGTCTTGGGGGGGGGTTGTTGTTGGTGTCGTCCTGTCAAGTAGTTCTCCACCAGGTCCCTCACACTGTCTCTTTTTAAAGTAAAGGACAAGGAAGAATAGCCTAATACGTGTCATATCCAAACTTATCGGCAAGCGACCCAGTAAAAGGTCATTAAGATAATGGTGTTTATATGTGTTGATAAGAGAATGTTGTTTCTGATCCTAATTATTCATTAGAGTTCAGCCCCCTCAATCAAATCCCCAGTCGGTAACCGTGGGAGACATCAACAGCACGTTAAAATTGGTTGGGAGTAAGGATTTGTTCATTTTAACTTCTTCGTCGTAGGTCAGAGAGTAAAGAGGAGATACATATAGGGCAATAGGTAAGTTTTGGTTTCTTTGTTTGATGACATATCAACCTTCGTGGGTTACTTAATGCCAAAACTATTCTTGTTGGCGGCCGTAGTCGAGAGTGACCAGAAGGCTCCCTTTTCAATAGCTACTACACCGAGGTGTAGGGGAGGGCGCTACTCTTTTCCTCGAAAACGAGACCTTCGTAGACCGAAGTGGAGAAGGGTTCCGTGCCAACGGCGGTCGAGCACGGATCAGTCGGTCCTAAGACGCGGGCGAAATTCTTTCCGAAAGGCACCGGATCCGTAACGAAAAGAAAACGAACTATTCTTGCAAAAGAACAGTATTAGAGCTATTTAACTAATAGCTAGAGGGAATAAAGGAATTTATACTTTTCCCAAGGGGATTAATACAAAAAAAGGAACGTAATAGCGTGACGGAAGATCGAACTCGCTCATTAAGTTGTCACAGTCCAGAACGTTTGTCACTACGTCACGGATAAATAGGTAGATTGATTTTCATTTTACTTGCATTTAGGAATATCGTTTTATTATTTTACTTTTATATTTCAAATATACTGTAATTAATTGAAGAAGTCAGATAAGCTTGAAGAAAAGCTTTATTCAACTAAGAACTGGTGTTAGAGGTAGTCACGGCTGTAATGGCCTTTCACCAGTCAACCAAACAAAAGGGGAACAATTCGTTCCCAGAAAGTAAGGGAGATTATATAGTTCCTTCCTTTATCACCACAAATACATATATATTACAATTCAAAAGTATATTGCCACCCTAAAAAAAATTTATTTCCCATCCTAAAAGTGTTATTTTTATGAAACAAGTTAATGTTTTTTATTTATTATACTTAATACAAGTCTTTTTCAGTAACTTTGACCTTAGTATAACCAAATATCTTTTCAAAAATTAATTTGAAGGAATTTTTCTTCTTTAGTACTGAGTATGAATAAAACGTTTTCCAAAAGTTACATTACACCACCACTTGAACTCACATTAGACTATTTTGTGTTGAATTACTGCTCGCAAGATAATTCCTGTTTTACCTATGCAGAGGACAATTTCATCAGAATCACCAGCTTGAGTGACAGAATGCTGACTGCTCCAAAGATCACTGCACAATAGAACCAATGTTATGGAAAAAAATGTGCCAACATCCACTGTGAGGAGAAGACTGTGAAGCTGGCGTATACGACAGAATTGCTGTCAAGAACCACTGTTGAGGAAGTAAAACTATGTCAAAAGGTTCCAGTGGGCAAACGCGCACAAAGACTGGACAATATAGCAATGGAATAAAGTCCTTTGGACTGACGAATCAAAGTTTAAAATCTTTCGATCAAATAGGAAGATCTATATGCAGCGAAAGAGTTGCAACCCCTTGTATCACACCGACTATAAAGCATGGAAGAGGCTCTTTTAAGGTGGGTGGTGGTGGGCTTTTGCTAATTGCAAATTGGGGATTTCCACCAGATAAAAGACCAATTGAATCAGACCGGCTATCACAGCATACTGCATCATCACACAATCTCATCTGAAACGCGGCTTGTGGGTCAAGGATTTGTACTCCTGTAAGATAATGATCCAAAGCATATTAGTAAACTCAGCCAAAAGTACATTAAAAGCAAAAAGGAACAGCATGTCCTTCAACTGATGTATTAAAGGGTGCAATCAGCGGACTTAAATCCTACTGAAATGGTGTGAGATGAAATTGACCGAAAAGTCAGATCTAAACAACCCACGAGTGGCAACTCGTGCAGGAAAGCTGAGGACTATCTACCTCCAGTCTTTGGTGGAAAGAATGCCGAGAATCTCTGAAGTAATAAAAAGTAGTAAAGTTGGTGACCTAAGTCGAGGGTGACCCGAATGCTCCCTTTTCAATAGCTACTACACCGAAGTGTAAGGGAGGGTACTACTCCATTCCTTGGATTGCTCCACTTTACCCTTGATCGGTACCTTATAATGCTGAATGCTAAGCAAGGCAGCATCAAGTATCATTTTTGAGTCTTTGGTAGGACTTGACCTAGGATTGAACCCCGGTATCTCGGACCATTGGCGAACATCCTACTTATTAGCCCAAAGCGGCCAAAGGGGATCATGTTGATGAATTAAAAGTTTAAGAAGTTTTTGTAGATGTTTTGGTTTAATGTGGCTCAGGAAGATTTGAATTTAGTATGATAAATAAAAACATTGTAGTGCTGAACTTGTTTCATTAAAAATAACACTTTTAGGATGAGAAATAAAAATGTTTGAGAGTGGCCAAATACTTTTGACTAGTAGTATATACACCCCTAAACAAAAATATAAGATATCCCTAAAAATGAAAAGATATTGTATACAATTTTTAAATTATGAAAATTAGATATATGAAAGATAAGGCATAAACACAATTAAGTTTGAAATATGAAGAAATTTCAATTCATTTTTTATATGTATATTAGCATCTATGCTTAATCTTAGAATTTTGTGTTGTCATCAATATAAGACCAATGAGCAGAACTATTGAATATAAAGGCACATTTTTAATTTAATATTTTTTCGATCCGCCGTTAGCTTTGATAACCTCAAAAATCCGACTAGGTATACTATGAATTATTTTCTGAAGTTGAACCGAAGGCATTTTTCCCATGCGTCAAAGATTGCGTTTTTGAGTTCAGAAATTGGTGAGTACTGTCGACCTCCTTCATAAACTTTAGCAACAATCAATCCACACAAATTTTCAATAGGATTAAGTTCTGGAGAGTATGCTTGGTGGTCAAGAAGTTTTATTTTTTGTTCAAGTTCAAGCAAGTACTTCTTCGTTATTGATGCATTGTGGATAGTAGGATTATCTTGTTGAAAAATCCATTTTTCTCCACATAGACCATGCCCTTCTTGTGCGAGAGATAAATCATTTAGTATATTCACTAATC
This sequence comes from Sepioteuthis lessoniana, assembly GCA_963585895.1. Lineage (NCBI taxonomy): Eukaryota > Metazoa > Mollusca > Cephalopoda > Myopsida > Loliginidae > Sepioteuthis > Sepioteuthis lessoniana. The sequence goes on along the minus strand of OY757926.1, from coordinate 27,280,776 downwards.
TGCTCCTTTTTGTTGACCACTGACAAACTGTAGTTTAAGTTTTCTTGAAGATGAGAATCCCCACCCCCAGATCATAAGAGATCCTCCTTCACTATGCCTTGTTGAGTAATTGTCTTCTGGAAAATTTTCTGCGTGCCAGTACTTCTGAAAGACATCCGGACCGTCTAAATTGAATTTCTCTTCGTCCGAGAAAACCTTTCGCTATTCTTTAGCACTCGTGGTTTGATATTGACGAGTTTATTTCAGTCGTTTCTCTTTGTGCTTCATAGTTAACTTTGAACGATGAATTCTTTTCTTATGTCTAATTTTTTCGTTGTTTAAATCCCTTCTAATAGTTCTACTACTCCAGGGAGCATCCTCAAGAGATTTCAAAATTTTTGATGTTGACGAAGTTTTCTTTTTTACTTCGCGAACAATTCTTCTCATGAATTGTGGTGATAATTTTTCTGGCCAGCCAGTCGGCGTTCTTGTTTCATACTTATTTGGACTTTTCAAGTAATTGCAGATAACGGTTTTACAGCGTCCTAAGCCCTTCGAAATTTCTCTGAGATTTTTTGACTCCTTTCAGAGCTGTAATCTTGCTTTTCTCAAATTCAGATAATTTAGTTCCTTTAGTCATTTATGTTTTTAGTATTTTAAGTATTACAGTTTTAATAGCTTTTATATTATGTAGAGTATGTACAATAATTTTTTCAATAAAATTAAGTCCTTTTTTCTTTAGTTTTTATATTTATGTCAAAAATAAATTTTAAAATTTAGCATAAACGCTAATATACATATAAAAATTGAATTGAAATTTCTTATTTTAAGTTTAAATGTCTCTAAACTTGATCTTTCATAATTTAAGGGATATATATATATATATATATATATATATAAGAAATGGATTAATAGCGCTTTGAATTGTGAGTCATACTCCTCTTTGTCACGGCAAAGATACGTTTAAGACTACACAGGAATGCACCGCGAACAACCAAAACCGCTTACTATGACTGGTCCCTGCTTAACAAAAGAGATATTTGCGATAAATACACGATAACACCAAGAAACAAATTTAATGCACTTCAGGAGATATCAGAAAGACCCACTCCGAATGACGAATATGAGAACTTTCATTTTAGAATATGATATCCCAATACTTTCTTGCAAAAAGCAATAAAAAGTCACCGAAAGCTCAAACAAAATAATGGCAATTTACATATTCACCAACACAATTGTTTGAAGCTTTTGTATCTTGTTTGTTAATACAATTGTTAAATTTTTCATTTGTCTTGTCGTTTGATTTGCAACTCTGTTTTTGTCCTTTCCTTGTAACCATACGCTTGATATAACACATATCTTTGTTTAAAGGACAATTAGAATTCCCTACTTTCTTTTTAGAATATGATATCCCAATACTTTCTTGCAAAATCAATAAAAAGTCGTTGAAAGCTCAGTGAAGTTTTTCATTTCTATTAAAGAGTCTTACGTTAATTAAATTTGGACAAAGTTATAAACTAAGATAGTGCTTGTTCCGAATATCTCTCGGATGAAGTGTCTGCAGTAATGTACATCTATCTCTAATTCACTTACTCGTTTTTTTGGGGTTTTTTTTTTCTCTTTCACTCCCTAACACTAATGGATATACACACACACACACCTGCATACACAAACGCACGTACAACTAAAGCGCAAGCTGGCTGCAGGGGACCTGGACAAGAAAGTGTCACAGGAGTCAAGGAATATCAGAGTTACTGAAAATACCCAGAAGAGGAGAACGTCTCGCCATTGCTGCGAAGTAGAGGCTATGTAATGTGAGTACTGTTATCTGTTTAAGGGTTGTTGTTCTTGCATTTGTCAGTGTAGTGAATAAACCATTGGTAACCTATCTCCTGGTGTCACACCTTTCTTACTTAGACCGTTAAACCTCTCTGCTATTAGAAGATGCAACAATGGTCGAGTCTGGAGGAGAAAAAGAATCCAAAACAACTAAGAAGATAATGACACCCGATTGTCCATATATACATTTCGGGGCTAAAATGTAACAGTTTCGTTTAAAAAGAAGCAGATGTTTTCAACCTACTTTTATCGGGATAGGAAATGCATTGCCAAACTCTTCCGTCACAAGCAGGATGCGACACAAAGTCAACTTTAGTCAAGTTAACATGGTGTTGCCCGACCAGCAAAGATTTACATTCATCAGTTCCATGCAGACACAGGATGCAGTCTAGAAGACCTGCCAAAAGCAAGGAATCATAGGGATAGTTGGTGAGAGAGTCAGGACATTTTGTGCTATCAACGTGACTTGATGATGATGATGATGATGAAGGTAGTTTTATTAAGTGTTTTTTTTTTCTTCCAAACCGGTTGCTTCACCAAGGTTAAGGAGCCCAGTCTGCCTTGCTATTTACCTTCAGCTTGAAGGAGAATATTTGAATTCATACGTTTTCCAAGGTAAGTATCCCTTTATCCTTCCAAATAGTTAAATAGTATCATTGCCGTCCTTCTGCAAAGATGACTTTGGCATCAGATAACTTACGAAGTTTAATATGCTTTCAACAAAGAAACCAAACCAAACCAAACCAAACCTTTCCCAAGGAAACGAGAAATGTAAACAACCTCATGGAGGATTTGAACTCAAGTCACCGGGTGAGTTTCCTTCGACGATAACCATTACACTTTAAGCGCCTGGATGGTGAATGATATAACTTTTTTTGTATAATACCGCCAACAGTAACATACTGGGATATTCTGGATAAGTACCTATACCTTAGCAACTTTACATTTTGTAAAGATACTAAAAATTAATTGAATTCAGCCTTATTAGTAGACAATAAAATTCAAAGTGTCCTTTAAGCTTGAAAAAATTCATCACCTCTAATCTTGGTCGACCTAGAAATTAAATCGACGTAGGCATGAATGCAGCGATTATTTGAAATCCTAGTGTGACGCGAAATTGACTAAAATCCCAAAACGGGACTTTTATTTTCGCACGTGTGAAGACGGGGCAGGTTGGCACTTGATTCCCTATATAATAAGTCCTCGTTCAGAGTTTTTCTCTCAGGCATATAAGAACTGGCATATTATGTGAGGGACTAATTTAGGGCAAGACTGACCGCCGCTGGCAAGGGGTTCCAAATTTCACACTATCCACACACCCACCAGGCCGCTTTCACTTCCTTCCCCAAGATTATGGAAGAATATGGACCTATAGGTTTTAGTCGTAATAATATTATATTGTAGTAGTCGGCAACTCCGGTTTCCCGTGTGATATTTTAGAGGAATTTATAGGACAATTTTAAGCAAGATAACATAAGGCGAATAGAAGCTGAAAAGGAAGCATGAGGTAACAAATTCGTAGCAGAACTGCCAAGAACAACATAGACCACGTGGTAACATAAAAATACATGAATCTTTTACTGTACAAAGCGATACACTTTCAAAGTGTCAAATATGTATAATGAATGGACAGTCCACGAATATAATTGTCTTTTCTTGACTTTTATTTTTCTTCAAATTGAGAGAGAGAGAGAGAGAGAGAGAGAGAGAGAGTGTGTGGTATATAAAGTTTGGGTATAAAGGAGAAATGGCCCCAAAGTTACTTATCTTATTTTTCGACGGGGTTCCACTGGAGAATCTTTCTTCTTTCACGGGCTAATAGACTTTATTCTATTCTTTTACACTGGCTTGAAGAACCTGGGGTCCCTCGTGTCTCAGATATTCCTTTGTCTTCAACCCGGAGTAAATGGCTATGGTTCGTCTGCCCGCTACGAACCCTGGATATGGGTCTGTCTGCCACGAGCCCTGCTCAAAAACTAACTTTCTTACTATCTATTTTCGCTGACGGGGGGGGGCCCACTTCCGTTTTGGGGTCCCAGCCAATCATTTGGTTTCTCTCTCCCTCCCCTTCCGGTGTCCAGCGACCTGAGGTTACTAAGTACCAACACCTGTTGATATCCCCTCTGTGACCCACATTCTCTCTTAACGGTCACTTTTTTGACGGGTTTCCACTGTTCATTCCAACGGGAGGATAGTATTAATCTTACCTCTATCGTCTCCGCGGGATATCACGTGACACTAGCATATCAGAATATAGCATAAAGCCGTTTTAGGGTGGGGACCGTGCATGAATCGAGACTCATGCGCAGCAGGTGCAAAAATTCTTGACCCCGTCGGCATTTTCATTTTGGGGCGCTTCAGGCACAAAGCAATTAACTTAGTCCTGCCACCAGACAAATACCTGGAGAAGTGGCCTCATGAGGGCAAGGTATCATTGTATGCAAACACAAATATCATGGACAAATAGCCAGGCGGATTGGCCTGAAGGCACAACGTATACATGAATATATACAGTAAAAAAATTAATCTTTTTTTTTATCTTTAATCTCAGCAAATTAAAAACTATTTTTTATTCATATTGTATCACCAATACATATATATGTAGCGGATAAATGGTAGAAAATGAATCAATAAAAATCCGATCACCAAGTTTACAATTTTTATTTCTTTAAATTGAGTAAAATGTTTGATAAAAACAAATGTACAAAATCTTTTCTTGTAAGCAAACCCTCCTCCCACACTTAACTTGACCGGTAGAATTCAAATGCTTTTTTTCTTCTTCGTAGCTGTTTCACATAGTAATTTTTATGCTTAAGTGATAGGCCCATTGTTTAAAAAAAAAAATTATTGTCCCTTCTGGGAAGTTTTGTAGTACTTTTTATGCTAGAGAGGTGATGGGTCACCGATTAAAAAAAATGGATGGGACGAGAGAGAGAGAGAGAGAGAGAGAGAGAGAGAGAGAGAGAGAGAGAGATCGCTATGATAGTTTAAAACCGACTGGTCAATGTAGAATCCTTCCGAGTGCAGAGGGTGAATGGAGAACTACCAAGAAAAAAGTGGAAAATTAAAAAATAGCGGAAAATTTAGACAAAAGAAAAAAGAAAGGGAAGGAAGAACAGATAAAGAAATGAAAAAGAGAAAAAAAAAAAGAAAAAAGAAAAGAAGGAATGAATGGAAGAAAAAAAATGAATAGAACGGAGAAAAAAAGAAAGAGAAACAAAGGAATGAAAAAGGACAGAGATGAAGAGAAAAAGAATGAAAATGAAAAAGAAAAAGAGAATGAAAGTAGAAAGAAAGAGAGATTGCTTAGGAGTTTTTGTCACTGCATCCATGACGGTCTCAGTTAAAAATAAATAAATAAATAAAAAGGAATAAGTAAACTGTTGGATTTTAAAAAGAAAAGAAAGTTTTCGTTTTGGTTTGTTTTTTGTTTTTTTGTCGATTTAAAAAAATAAAAAAAAAACGGTTGGAAGCAAACACTATCACAACCACACCCCACCCAAACCACCCCTGGGAGAGGGAAGAAGTCAAGTGGACAGGAGAGAAAGAAAGAAAGAAGCAAAGAGAAATGATGGATGCGTGACAGAGATTCCTTCTGAACATTTTTTAAAAATATATATTGGCAATTGAAGTTGTTTTATTTTATTTGTTTTGTTTTTTTTTGTTGGTGTGAATTATTTTTTTTGTTTAATTTGTGTGGATTTTTTTGTTATCCTTTTTTTGTTATACTTAACCTTGTTTTTTTGTTAATTTGGGGGGATTGAGCTTGCCTTGTCATTTGCTTTGTTGTTTATTGTAATTTGTTTATTTTTTTTATTTATTTTATTTTATTTATTTATTTTTTACCTTCATGGATTTTCTGGGGGTTTTTTTGTAAGTTTAATTGCTCTTGGCATTTCTTCACTTTGTCTGATCATGTTCCCCCTGGGGCTTGGTTGCATAGCGCCTTCGTTTCGAGGACGGGTATCGAAGGGTAGTAAGTTATATAATTGATGATTTGGGAAAGCGAGTGGCCTGATTGACACGAATTGATGAACATGGTACTTTGAAGAAATGGTTGACGATGGGTTGGGAGGACGATGCCTGGACGCGGGGCTTCTCCTCTGGCTGGACGATCTGGGAGATGGTGTCAATTGATTTGTTTTTTTTATCTTTTGAAAATCCATGGAGATTGCTGGCAAGGTGCTGGAATGGTGAAAAGTTCCTTTCTCAACTGTTACTAGGTTGGAATTACGAGGCCAGGGGCCACATATGCTGTGAACCCCCCATAAGGGTTTCTCTCGGTGCAACACATAAACAACTGCTGAGATTGATGATGCTCACAATTGCAGGGAGCCCTCTGGGTATGAAGTATTGTTTGGAGTAGAACGCAAGATAGAGGTGTTTAAAAGTCATCTGAGATAAAATGTAGCAGCAAGGTTGTGAGGGTCGGATATGTTTAGGCCCTGAGGGTGTTTAGGTCCTGACGTAGCATTTGGCTAACCACAGAGATCATAATGCCCGTGACCCGTAAAGAGAAATGGTTAGCAGTCCTTTTCGACCAATTGGTTGAGAGTGGGGGAGCGGAGGAACATGCCATCCCAGCACATTGCAGTTTGTGGTAATTTTGTGGAGTAACCTCTATTGTGTGTGTTTTTGTGAAAGAAGCAAGGAGGGCTCCGTTTGAATTGTGAAATTATGTCTGTACAGGGCCAGTCGACTCCGGACACCGGGAGCAGAGAGGCGAGCCAGCATGAGATAGGGTCCAGCGAAGAAGATCGAGTCAAGATGTCAGCATTCCAGTTGCTTTGTGGAATTTTTGCTAGTAATCCATGCTAGCGTTAGTTCATATATGCTATTGGAAATGTAGTGTTTCATAACTCCCTTTCTGCACTTGAGTTAGCCCCAAGCGTTTGTTCGTTTGTTCTTTTTTTCCCCTGTTCCCTCGATTGTATTCTTGTAGTGACAAGAAATGTGCGTTACCCCTATCAGAACCACTAGTTGATCACAAGCCGTAAAGAAGTGAAATGGTTAGAAAAGTTGATGTAACGTATGGGGGCCGAAGCGGTAACGTAACAATGGCGCCGTTGACCAGGAAAAAAAAAACCTGATGAAAAAAAAATGGAAATGATCGAAGGACGAGGGAATCGAGAAGCTGACAGACGAACGGAAAAAGAAGAAAAAAATTCCATAAGGACCCGCAACCAGCGAGAAAGGAAGAAAAGAAAAGGGAAAATAAAGAACAAGAGATAGACGTGTTTAATTCTTCGCTTATTTTATATTTTAGGTAAGCTTGCAATTAGCTAAAAAGTTGAGGTTTTATCTAATTGGCTAAGAAATTTTATTTTTAATATTTTTGGAAGAAAAAGTTTTCCAAAATTATCTTGGGTTTTGATCCTTCAAAAATTTCACAGCAAGTTTAATATTGTCATCTGCAGAGCATCTTGAAATTGTTTAATAGATACAAAAATATACATACAAGAATGATTGTTTCTAGAACCTATTTTTTGCACCAAAAATTGACATCTTTTTTTGTGTGAAAATCAGTTGTGTTCCAATATATAAATTAATCAATTAATTAATCCATTAATTAATCAATTAAAGATTTACTACTTTAGTTTATGCACACATGGCATATATTTGTGTTGGGCCTTTCTATAACAAATATTTGTTAAGAAATTAAAAAGTCTCAAAAGATTTGCAAAATTTTCTAAAACATGAATTTCAAATTATTTTAATTGATATTTTATAACCAATATAAATAAATAAATAAATAAATAATCTAAAACTTACAATTCATTTATACACGGAGCAGCCGACTCGAATTTCTATGGCCCTTTCCATAAAAAAGAGTATTTGTTAGAAAATTAAAACGAACTTAAAAGATTTGCAAAATTTACAAAAAAAAAAAAAAAAAGATTAGTACTATGGCAAGTCAAAAGTTTCGCAATATTTTTGTGCTAGTCTGCGGCGACTATATCACGTGACCGGAGCAGTTCAAGTCGTGGTAGGTACTAGATGTGGTTGATAGTAACATAGTAGTTGGTGCACTGACACGTTGTGCATCGCTTCACTCCATCCATCTGTAATTTGAAAGCCGCACAGATTAACGTGTAACGTAATCTAAATCGGGAACTTAAGCTTTACAAGTTTGGACTGGGTGTTTTGCATCATAATTTTTTTTTTAGTGGCTTCGGCAAAACATTCAAAAACGTTTATTATGCAAAAAGGTGAAGACGGAGTTGATCACAGTCTAGTAACCAGATGGTTCAAGAAATTTCACGCGGATAGCAAGAACTTCGATGATTAGGCAAAATCAAGTCGGCCTAAAATCGTGGATTCCGAGGCCGTATTCCAAGTCATTGAGGCAAATACAAATACTGAGTATGGAATAATTTTTAAAACGATTTTTTTGTCTGATTAGTCCAATTAAAAAGAAAGCGATAAATCTAAATTTTCATGATTAGCTCTATTATTCAAGCACTTTTTCATTAAAATTCAGCCCAATATGAGTGAGTAAGAAAAAAAAACGACAAAGAATTTATGCTTAACGCCGAAACCAGACAAAAAAACCCCTGAAATAATTGGAGTTTCTTTATGATCTCCATCAAGCCCAGACCTTAACACCCTTAATTACGCTTGTATGAGGTGTCTTAGAAAACAAGACAAATGCAACTTCCTATCCAAGTATTGGTTCAATTAAGATTGCTATTGAGGAGGATTGGAATAAAATGTCTGAAGAATTTATTTTGAAGGTATGAAAATCGTTTTGAAGGCGTGTTGATACAATAATTGAAAAAAATGGCGGCCATATTGAGTAAATTTACTGTTTTATGTCTATCTTTTTATTTTGTTGTTCATTTTTAAAACTAAAATTAATCTTGTTTAATAACAGAGTCGTTTATTATTATACTAAAATATTCCTAATTTTGCTTCCGCACCCAGTAGTAAGCGGTATTAGGCGAGCTCGGCATTACACAGTCCTGTATGATTCGTCACCTTCACAACTTTGGCAAAAACATTCAGAGCTGCCGAATTATACCTGACGATAGCGTTACTGGCGAATACCCCTAACCAAGCCCAAACACCACTGTGTAGTTTGGAACGAGCCGCCGCAGGCATTGGCCTCTATGTCAATGCACACAAAACTGAATATATGTGTTATAACCAAACAGGCGACATTTCCACACTAGACGGAACCTCTCTGAAACTAGTAGACAAATTCACCTACATAGGAAGCAGCGTCTCATCAACCGAAAAAGACATCGACACACGACTAACGAAAGCATGGACAGCTATCGATAGGCTCTCGATCATATGGAAATCAGACCTGACCGATAAAATGAAACGCAGTTTCTTCCAGGCAGCGGTCGTATCGATACTGCTATATGGATGCACTACATGGACTATACTAGACGGCAATTACACAAGAATGTTGAGAGCAATATTGAAAAAGTCCTGGCGGCAACACCCCACAAAGCACCAACTATACGGCCACCTGCCTCCCATCCCGAAAACTATAAGTTAGACGAACCAGACACGCAGGACACTGCAGGCGAAGCAAGGACGAACTCATCAGTGATGTACTCCTATGGACCCCCTCATATGGCCGAGCAAAAGCAGGACGACCAGCTCGAACATACATACAGCAGCTATGTGAGGATACGGGGTGTAGCTCTGAAGACCTGCCAGAAGCGATAAATGATAGGGAAAAGTGGCGAGAGAGGGTTACGGATATCCGTACTAGTGGCATGACATGATGATGATGATGATAACTCACCCTAGTAAAAGAGAAGGAAGAAAATTTTTCTCTGTCTTTAAAAAATGTTTCAAATTAATCAAAGTATGCCACAAAAAATAGAAAATTTAAAATATAAATGAAGGGTAGACGCAGACCTATTTCTGTCTCCAAAATTATTTTCTAACTAACCAGAAAATTATATGCTCAGAAAATTTTTGGAGAGAAAACGTGGAAGTCTGCTTCATTCTTAAAAGGGCCGAATTTTTTTTTAAAGCTTTAGTAATAACGTGGCAGGCACATACCAGACACCAAGACGAAAAGAAAAGGAGAAATCAGAAATAGACAGTTATTTATCTTTCTTTTATAACCAATTTCATTTATGCGGTTTGTGGGGGTTGTATGTAATTTGGTTATTTCAGTAGATGTGCATCCGTATTTACGGGTATTGCTCTCTGAATTATTCCAACCACAAATACAACACAAAACTTTACAATCGCGTAAAAGAAATGGAATAGAACACAACGAACATTAAACAACAAACAATTTAATATGCATAAAACAAAATATGAAAACAAACAAAATACATGATGTGTAAATGGCCTTTTGAAAATAAAGTTTGGCAAGAAGAAAATAAATATGTTTAAAGATGTGTGTATGTTCATGTTAACGGAGTCCGTAAATAAGTCGTTCTTACTTACATTAAGTTCATAGCGGGTTTTATGATTGTGGCGACGGCGTGTCGCGTTGATGAAAGAAGTTTGTCGGGATTTTCTTTAGAATGTGGTTTTCAGCCATCTGAAGATAGGTCATGAACTTTAGTTGATGAAAGAAAGGAATTTGTCGGACACAGTATCGGCTACTGCATTACTGGCTTAGTGGTTTGTTGTCGTCTGTGTCTTCCTGTAAGTTTTCGTCTTGGTTAATGGCTCCCTATCTCTGTGTTATTTATATCCTACAGGTGGATCAAAGAATCGTCCTAAAATTTTGGCGCGTAGACATTTATTGACCAATCAGATTTGTATTTTACTATTTTATTTTCGAGCCTAAATATTTTCTATTTGTTGACTTCCGATCCTATTTTTCTAGAATGTTCTATTCTATGTTTTTAGCTGATTGGTTGAAAACTATAAAAATGTAACTTAAATGCTAATGCGGTTTTGATCCTAAATTTCCAGAATGTTCTTAAGTATGTTTTTATTGCTTATTTCAAGACTAGAAAAAATGTGTATCCCATAGGTTTAAAAAAGGAGAAATTATCTCTCAGAACCAAATAATATTTCAAGATGTTATATACAGAAATCCCTTCTGATTTACTAATTCATTCCAAACTAACTCATATCATCATCATCATCATGTCGTGCTGGTAGCACGGATATCTCTGACCCTCTATCGCCACTTCTCCCTATCGTTCATCGCCTCTGGCAGGTCTTCTGGACTACATCCCGTATCCTCACATAGTTGCTGAATGTATGTTCGCGCTGGTCGTCCTGCTTTTGCTCGGTCATGTGTGGGGGTCCATAAGAGTTCATCACTTATGAGTTCGTCCCTGCTTCTCCAGCAGTGTCCTGCATGTCTGGTTCGTCTAACTTGAATAGGTCTCGTGATAGGAGGCAGGTGGCCGTACAGTTGGTGTCTTGTGGGGTGTTGCCGCCAGGACTTGTTCAAGATTGCTCGCAGCATTCTTGTGCAATTGCCGTCTAGCTTCTTCTCATAAACAAACAAATAAAACATCACAAACGTACATTTCAAAAGCCAGATGTCTCGACGATGGCCGAGATCAAAATAAATAAAACACGTCGCTGTGCAGGTAGGTTCCGCGCATCCATCGGGTTGAAATGTAACCTTATATTTGCAAATTAAAAGATCTTTTCTTTTTCACCCAATCAGCAACCTTCCCCTCCAAAGTTTTTGGGAGCCCATTCGACCCAAACACGACTACAAAATGGCCAATGGAAGATCAAAAGTCAATCGGCCCCGAAACCTCGAGAGAAGAACATCGACCACGACGCCTGCAACATTCAACATCACATAAATTCGTCTTACCCTTCTTACTACTGACTTTGAGGGAAGGTGCATGACCTGAGAATCACTACCCCGTCTACATTCTACCTTTTCCACGCTGCCGTTTCTCCTTCCCTGTCGTCATAAACTTTGGTTGACCGCGTAAGTCTGTCACTCACCCCTACCAACACAAATATTGGAACATTCTATTTCTCGATTTTCACTACCATTCAACACACTTAAAATTTCTTAAATCTAACTCGTTTCTAATATTTGTCTCTGTCTCACACCAGACAGGACTTGACACAAGGTCAATGACCTGACGGTCAATTATAGTGGAGATTTAGAGGAGGGGAAAGTCGAGAACGAGCCGAGGTTCGAGCCCAGCTTGACTATGCTGGTCATCGGCCCACAGTGCAATGTGGGCTTGATGAACCTAGCTGGTAATGGACCCAAATCTGGATCCAGGCACGTATGCCTGATTATAGCTTAAACTGGACAGCAAGGTCCAGTGCTATACAAAGGGGACAAAGGTGTCAATAATGCAGCTCGCCAACTCGAAAGTGGCCTAGCTGAAGCCGGGGACCTTTCGGCCTCAAGTCTGCCATGGAGCATTGACCATCTGGTACGGGTGCCAGACAGCCCGCTAAACAGTCAGCGAGAATACTTTTAGCTCGTTCCTATCAATACAACTACGAACATTTTCTTCTCAATTTCACTGGCATTCTTATATTCACTTACACAGTTGTTTGAACCTTTTGTTTCTTGTTTGTTAATATAATTGTTAAATTTTTCACTTATATTTTTGTTTGATTTGAAACAGTGTTTTGTCCTTTCCTTGCAACCATATGCTCATTTATAACAAAGGGAAGGTCCCCGTGGTGCCGTTACTTACGTGGTTGACCGCATACGTTTGTGACTCACCCCTGCCAACACAAATATTGAAACATTTTATCTCTCGATTTTCGCTACCATTCAATACACATTAAATTTCCTAAAATGAACTCGTTCCTATCAATACAATAACAAACGTTTTCTTCTCAATTTCACTGGCATTCTTATATTCACCAAAACAATTGTTTGAACCTTTTGTTTCTTGTTTGTTAATATAATTGTTAATTTTTTCATTTGTTTTCTTGCAACCATATGCTCATTTATAACAAAGGGAAGGTCTCTGTGGTGCAATTTCTTACGTGCTTGACTGTAACCGCAAAGTGATCGAGTTCGAACTCCTCAACCAAGACCCTCGTCATTGTTTGAATTTTTAAACGCACTTGACTTATATATAAATCTTTGATAAAAATAAGCGGAAAAGTGGATAAACCAAACATTTACAACGGGTTTAGTTGTAATATTTTGCTCAAAATATTACTGCTACTTGATTCAAGTGCAAAAGTTTATTCAAAAAGATTTTTAGAGGCTTTATAGGACTTTACACTCCTATAATTTAATTTGGGCGGTATGCCACTTGTTCCCACAACAAAGATAGCGGACGCACACAAATATTCAGTCTCGGGAAACCATTGGCCAGGAGAACCACGTGACCTGCGTAAAACCACGTCCGCGTTTAAATTCGTCCCGCGTTTTTTGGAGCCGATTCCAAGACACGTATTTTCTATAAATACGTCGTCTTCAAAAACTCTTTCTCTTTTTCCCAATTTCCATTGCAGCGATGACAAGCTCTCTCTATTTGACACTCTTATTCACCAACAGAAGTAAAAGCCAAAAAAAAAAAAAAAAAAATGGTTAAGCCTAGCAGACATTCATTTCCTCAAAACACTATGACTAAGAGACTTTTTCCAGCCTCGGAAAAACCGACTGTTTCGAACCACAAGAAGAAATAGACATTTTAAATATGTAATCAACCTTAATTGGACGCTTTCATTATTAACCTTTTCTGTAGTTTAGTTGCATTAATTACACACACACACACACACACACACGCACATACACACACAGGACTATTTTACTAACAATGTAGAATTAGCAATATTTTTAATGTATTAATGCATGTTTTGTTATGAGTATAAATTTGTTTTGTTTGTCGCCTTGTTTTGAATGTTCCTTTTGTCCGCGCCGTTTCATATCTTCATTCATTTGCTTTATTCATGTACCTTTTTCCATGTGCCTTATTCCAAACATAACATAAACCTTAAAATGATAAACTTATAGGACACACATTTTTTCTAGTCTTGAAATAAGCAATAAAAACATACTTAAGAACATTCTAGAAATTTAGGATCAAAACTGCATTAGCATTTAAGTTACATCTTTATATTTTTCAACCAATCAGCTAAAAACATAGAATAGAACATTCTAGAAAAATAGGATCGGAAGTCAACAAATAGAAAATATTTAGGCTCGAAAATAAAATAGTAAAATACAAATCTGATTGGTCAATAAATGTCTACGCGCCAAAATTTTAGGACGATTCTTTGATCCACTTGTAGGATATAAATAACACAGAGTTAGGGAGCCATTCACTAAGACAAAGACTAAACCACAAGCCACTAAGCCAGTAATGCAGTAGCCGATACTGTGTCCGACAAATTCCTTTCCTACATCAACTAAAGTTCATGACCTAGCTTCAGATGGCCGCGAACCACATTCAAAAGAAAAACCCGACAAACTTTCTTTCATCAACGCGACACGCCGTCGCCACAATCATAAAACCCGCTATGAACTTAATGTAAGTAAGAACGACTTATGTATGGACTCCGTTGACATACACACATCTTTAAACATATTTATTTTCTTCTTGCCAAACTTTATTTTCCAAAAGGCCATTTACACATCATGTATTTTATTCGTTTTCATATTCTGTTATATACATATTAAATTGTTTGTTGTTTAATGTTCGTTGTGTTCTATTCCATTTCTTTTACGCGATTGTAAAGTTTTGTGTTGTATTTGTGGTGGGAATAATTTAGAGAGCAATACCCGTAAATACGGATGCACATCTACTGAAATAACCAAATTACATACAACCACCACAAACTAAGCCAACACATATACCGAAACTTCAACATTAAATTTTGGGGGACGAAGATTAACTACTAAATAACATGTCCCCCTACAGATTCCGCGGGCCGCAGAGAACAGTGACGTGGGCCGTATGCAGGTCGCGGACGGCATTTTGCCCACCCCTGATTTAGAGTATTCGGACTATTGTCTCCAGATAGGTTTCTGTTTCATCGGAAAATATTTCTATGACCTTTTATTTATTTATTTTTCTCCTCTTGCATTCGTCCCGGAAGTGGTTGCGTGAAGCCGGATGAGATTTCGGCCTGTCTTTGCCATACGAGCCGTGGTTATCTTGATAAACCCTTCCGGTTTGATTATTAAAAGAAGTTCCGCCAAGTTACAACATCTTTGATTTAAAAAAACAAAACTTTTTTCTGTGCACAAAGTAATGTTTAGTGCAATGTTTCAATTTTTCATAGAGCCTGTCTATGTTTGTTAATAAAGGTTTTTTGTTGTCTATTTCAATTCAAGGAGTTCCCTCTTCACACATTTCATTTTTATTTTTCATATTATTTTTATTTATTTATTTATTATTTATTTTTACGCCTTTTGTCCTATTGGGAAAATTGCTCTGATTCGCAACCAGCAATAAGGTCAGAGTAACTTATATTGAATTACACTTACAGATTGTTTTCCTTGTCTTATAACTATTTGGCGTATTTTTATTTCTATTTTTAAACAAGAAGCCTTCAAGTTTTTCACTGCTAAGAGCCTTACTAAGTCGATATCCAGCGCGGGTTTTACTATCACTTCTCAATTTCAATTGAAATACGGTTGGCGCTTTCCTTATCGTCTATATTCGTGTATAGATCGAATTTTGTAGGAAAAAAAAAAACTGACGTTGAAATATATACATCTGTGGGAAGTGAGAATGTGAAAATGTTTTTATGGTACCCGACTATTTAATGTTGAAGTTTTTATATTTAAAATAAGGGTTTAATATTTAGTATTAAGCGTTTCCCCACAGGTTTTTGTTGAGGTTTGATATAGAGTGTTTAGAAAAAAGGTTGAATAGGCATATAATATAGGCACATGGATAAAACGAATGAATAAAGCATATGAGTAAATGAAGGAGTAAAGAATATACAACAAATGAGTAAAAGATATGAAACAAATAATGGTTGTAAAACGGCGCGGACAAAATGAACATTTAAAACAAGGCGAACGAACAAAACAAATTTATATTCTACAACAATAAAACTTACTTGATACATAAAAAATATTACTAACTCTGCTAACAAAATAATAGTATGTGTATATGTGTGAGCTCGTGTGTGTGTGTGTGTGTAACACAACTATGCTATAAAAGAATTACATGTCCTTTTTTTTATAATTAGAAACGGGCAGTTTCTCAGAGACTGGAAAGCATCTCATAGTCATTGTATATGAATGTCTGCGAGGCCCATGCATGTTGTTGCTTCGCCCTACTGTTGATTCACGCTGGAGGAAGTGTGTTGCCGCTGCAAAGAAATTTGATAAAAGAGGACAAGGGTGTTTGAAGACGACGTATTTATAGAAAATACGCGTCTTGTAGGTGGCTCAAAGATGCAGGACTTGAATCTCCGCGCGGACGTATTTTTAAGCATATCACATGGTCCTCCTGGCCAATGGTTTCCCGAGACTGAATATTGAGCGTCCGCCATCTTTGTGGGAACAAGTGGCATACCGCCCAAAATAATTCATAGGAGTGTAAAGTCCTATACATCTACGTATTTCTAAAATCATCACTATCATTTTTACCTGATTGTAACCAGTAAAATCAGCTAAAATATATCTATAAAATCCGAGGGCAATTTGTTCAGATAGATAGATACCATTAATTGTAAATTGCAGCGTACAAATTGACCTTTTCAGCCTGAAAAAATCTAGAAAAAAATGGGATCAACTTATACGGCAGGAATAAAATCCAAACATTTACCACAGAGTGGTCAACCAGTGGAGCAGTGTTCCTAACAATCTATATGTAGCACTTATAACTTCAGCAGACTGCCTCACACATTGAACTCGTGTTTGGTAAACATATTTGACAAATCAACGTAGAGATTAATATAAACTGTGATACAAATTAAGAATAATATTTGTAGCTGTTGGCCTAAGTGTGCCATAGTTTAGACATGTATCCTTGCTCTTTCTTTTGCCTAGTCGGCTGGGACTGTAGAATACACCAACTGCTTCTCTTCAGAGGGGTAAGACACACCCCCAACGAGTGTTCTGGATATGACACTAAACAATCTGATGGTGAGGTTCCAGCAGTGCTGGAGCTATGGGGAATACGGAGTACCCCTTCATTGCCATCGCTCCCAGGTCCACTCTGGCCCGGAGTGGTAGCACCTGATAGGGCCTTGTCTATGGGTTAAATAGAACTAACAGCATACTTATGCTAAACTGAATTGTTTGAGTAAACTGAATAGCTTCAAATAGAAATGTTTTTGACAATTAAACCGGACTTACATTTAAACTGCGTGCTTATGCTTAACTGAATTATTTGAAATACAACTGTTTTTCGACATTAAAACTGTATTTGCACTAAAATGAATTGTTACATATAACTGCTTGAATAGTTTGAAATAGAAATGTTTTTGACAATTAAACTGTGTACTTATGCTAAACCGAATTGTTTTAAATAGAACAGATTATTTACATAAAAATGGATTTGGCATTAAATAACCTACAAAGGTTGATATGCCATAAAACCCACCAAACCAAACCTTGCTCCTTCCTGGTAGATTAACGTGGACAGTGTAAAAGAAACAATTATATAAGGACCCATATCTGTTAGAAATCTCAGAATGCAGAGTGACTTCCGCCCAGGCTAGGACCAATTGTAAGATTTGGAGGGAATTTTGTTTGTTAAAAATTGGACCTTAGTAGTTCTTTGAAACTGGTTACAGTGCACAGTATTTCACGGTGTCTTGAATTGAAGCAAAATAAAACTAGCGTTCAGTCAAGCATCAGTCGAGATGTGACGCTATGAGTTGGCTATATGCACATTCATATATACACACGTCTGTGTGTGTGCACCCATACATGTGTGCGTGTGTGTGTATATATATACGCTCACGCACATATGTGTGCACACACACACACCTACACACACACACACACACACACACACATATATATATATATATGTGGCAAGATGAGTTAGATTCGGCCTGGGTATGAAATTTCAAATGTTAGGAAAACCCATTAACTAGATTAAGGAAATCTAGATAAGAAAATGTTCATACATATGGCCACGGACGAGGGTAAGTGTTAAGTACTTGTCGGGTACTGTATCGGAGACGGCCAGTCTAGGAAATATTTAATGTCCATTTTTTTAAAGAGAGAAATGGCCCCCTAAAAAGTTATGGGTTTATTCGTGGTTGTCCCTTGGCCGGAAATAATAATGAAACATTCTGTATATACACAGGTGCGTTTTGGGTCCGAGCAGTTAGACTTAGTTTGGGTTCGAGGAAAGTTGAATAGGCCGGAACAAAGAAACAACGAACAGTGACATTACCAGCCAGACCCAGTTAGTTAAGATAATCTTTTGCCAGCCGAAACTCAAACTAGAACTAATTATCCACAAAGTGTTACACGCTCTCCATCCTCCCTTGGCGTTTTAATCACAAAGTTGTTGTGTTTTTGTTCTTTTCCCTGTGAACCTGCCTCTCGCTCGATCCGGCCACACATAAGTTCTCGACGTGGAGTTAGTAACTAATGCAACGAGCTGCAGAGACGGGTATTATCACAGAGACTTGTGTTTTTATTTTCAACCAGAAAAAAGCGTCAAGGAGCTGGTATGATATTAACACTTTATCACACACCATTTTCAACAGCTGATGTATTTACTGTAAACACTCACCGGAACGTCACATCACCCAGGCGGCCAGTTAAACAACTACGTTATGTTGTTTATCTGTGAAATTTCATGATAGCGCTATATATTGTGAATTCATAGAAATATAAGCTCTTATGTGTAACATTTGCGTGTTTCATATATAGCTGTTTAGAGAAAAATTACATACACCCTACACTACTTGAGTTACGACAGTTTCATGACGCACACACATTAACATTATAACTGTACTTATATAATACAGCATTTTAAATAAAGGTTACTTGAAAGTTATTTTAATGACGATTACAACTTTGATTCTATGATACCGCACTGTAATTTTAAACACATTTTTAAACAATTTTATACACATTTATAAAGTTAAACTCCAATAAACTTTATTGCTTTTACACAGCCTATTCTTTTTTAGGCATAGAAGGTAAATTTTGGTCTACTCGTGACCTATTGTATGCTTCGAGAGTCGACCTATACGGCAGATATAGGCCTAACCAGAAATTTTTGTGAAAAATCTTGAGCTCGACGCTTATACCAAAGTGACTTATACGTTGCAATTTACTGTGTCTATATATATATAACGTAGTTACACACACACACACACACATACAAACGCATACACACATGTATATATATATATATATATATATATATATATATACTTAACGTATTGCGGTAGTTACAACGATATATATATATATATATATATATGTGTGTGTGTGTGTGTGTCCCCTTCACACACTTATATATGAATATATATACTTAACGTATTGCGGAAGTTACAACGATATATATATATATATGTGTGTGTGTGTGTGTGTGTGTGTGTATCCTTCCTCAGGTTTTGGCGTGCATCACGCAAACCTTAGAAGGGATAGATAGACTAAGCTAATTGAAACCTAACCTCCCTCTACCTACGTTCCAATGCTTTTACTGCTAAAGTCAGCACCAATTCATTGATACCCGTGTACCTATCGTCATATCCTGCCTGTGGGGGAGCGATTGGGTAAATACATTCTGGATCGTTAAGAAAGGGCGGTCGGTGGGGAAGGAAGCAGACACAGTTAAGAGGTTAAAATCGCATGGACATGCATTTCGGGTTGGTCAAAAACGCTAAATGGCAAAAGTTAGTGTAAAAGTATACAGTACGTTTTGGTTACCTCCAGCAGAGCGGGAGAATGAATTGGCCGTGAGGGCAGAGAGAGCAAACTTTAACATCATGGACGCAAAACACATTGTTGAACTGAAGAGAGGTTAGAATGAGTATACAGCACCCAAAAACAGAGCGGGACAATGGGTTGGCAGTGGAGATACACAGAGAGAGAGAGAGAGAGAGAGAGAGAGAGAGAGACAACTTGATACCACCGTGGAAACGGCCCCAAAAAAGAGACAACTGTCAAGAACCGTGAGGTGCTCTTTGTTCTCGAAGTCCGTAATTAAGAAGGCCTTTTTGGGTTCCTGTATCCCGGAAGACGCCCGGTTAGTCCTGTTCCCATAATTGCTCCCTTTTGATGACAGTGTTTGTCTCAGTTAGTAATGATTATGAGTATTATTGTTCGGTAGTTCGTGTATTTATGTTGTTAGGATTTTTGCCCAATTGGCCGGTTGACATTTCTCACGTTCAAACGGCAAATATATGACCCTTTATGTATTTACCCGTTTGCAAGTTCCCACATCCGAGTTGTAAGCTGTCTGTACGTGTCTCCCTGTTTCTGCAATTTCGAATGCCAAATAAAGTCAGGAAGGTTTTTTAATCCACTTTTTAAAAAAATCAAACTTCCCTGGTCTCCGTTTCACAAACACTACGAACGGGCGCTGTCGTTGAGTTGTGGCGACCTCAAGATTGGAGAACGCGCGAGTACATCGGCTGTCATCAATCACTGGGTATACAGGTCTGACGATCAAAAATGTCACGAACCTCACGCGTGCAGGCAGAATGACCTGTAGAGCTCAAGCGTGATTTTAATATAATCACGCGTGAACTTTCACATGCTACACTGGTGTTCATCGAGCCTTCTGGAACCTTCGAATTGATCCATCAAATCACTATATAAGAAATCAAGTAGCGAGATTTTGGGCAGTTCAAGGCAGGTTTCTAAACAGGTTCAACAGAGGTCCATGACACCCCGACCCATGCCATACCCAACCTGTCAACAATACGACTGATATGAAAGTATCAACAAGCCAGCTACAACGACGCCGCTGTCATCGCCAAGAAGAGGAAGGAGGAAGAACGCTATTGAACAAACTTTTTTAAAACTACAGCCCGCTTTTTGCTGATTCAGTTGTCGGGTCGCATTTCGGCCGGCCGTGCTGGCTGCGGCGCGGATCTGGCGAGGTGTGTCTCGATAGCTGGATTTTTCCTACGGCCTCAGGGGTTCTTTCCCCCCAGGCTATTAACCCCTTCAGGAGGGGTTGATCGCCCGGCGCCTGCGGCACCCCTAATAAGGGGAATGCCGACGGGGCCGTAGGCATTTTTTGGAAATGCCGGGCGTGTGTGGGCTACGGCCCTGCGCCCGGACCCACCAAAAAAAGGCCTTGTGCCACACTTTCACGTTCGGTGGGGCGTGGAACAAATACCACAGACTGCTGTAGTCCCCATGAATAAAAGCGACGACTATTTTCTTCCTTAAACTTCGAGTTTTGAGTGTTTCTTTTCTGCGAACTCCTTTCTTTCAGAAACAACGCATTTTGGTCCTATGTTACAATATTTCTTGTACCCTATATACTTGAGTAATGAACGACTTCGTGTAATGAACGACCCTTAATGTTTAACCATAAAAATGTTTTTATCATATATTGCGTGTAATGAACGACCTCTTTTGACTAAACCAGCCAACAAAAATGTTTCTTCAACACCCAATGACACACAGAGAAAAATATTCAGACACTTATTTATACTTTCAAAACTATTGTAATACAATCAAATGAATGCAAGACCGTAAATAGACAATGTAGTCTAGACCTTGATGTAGCTTATTGAGTTTACTTGTATACATTACTTTTAGTTAAGATAATGAAGTTTTCACGTAACTATTTATGGTAATTGTTCATATTGTATCCATAGGTGTTATATTTATAGGTTATAATTAATCATAGGTTATAATTAATAAACAATGTTGAATAAAAACTTTATCATTTTCGCTAATTATCTTTGATTAGGTATTGACTATGCGAGGACACTTTGGATGGAAGTTTTAGCAAGTTTATACCGATACACAAAGTAAGTTTCAACGATTCAAAAACATTTCTTGGCTAATGAACGTCTCCTTGTTTTTAAAGTGAAAAATTGGTCATAAAAGTCGTTCATTGCAAGAGTATATATAAAGTATGTCCGTTTTCTTTCTTTCTTTCTTTGTCTTATCAGTAACTTCGTGTTTGGTCCAAACTGGTTATAACAAGGCAGCCGTGGGAAAGCACCTGGTTTTGCGGTTTAACGGTTATCGTTAGCAGCCCTCGAAACATTGGTTTTTCCACTTTCTTCCAATTTAGCTCCGCATTCATTATTATTATACTCTTTTGAGAGTTTTTTTTACACCAGCGTTTGCTGATGGTTTTCCGCCGGAGACTGAGTGACAGCATGTCTCCTCAAGTCTCCAGGACTCTTCTTAGTATTCTGGCCGATCTCAACAATGCCGTAGTTTGGATGGTCTCCACTCCACCACTTATTTCCAAGTCCTCCAGTCTCTGTACCAATTTTCTGGTGACTGTATCGAGCGCACCAATTACAATTGGTATCACTATCACTTGCATGTTCCATAGCTTTTTCAGTTCTCTTGCAAGGTCTAGGTACTTATCTCTCTTTTCGCTTTCGTTCTGTTTTACCATGTGGTCAGCTGGAACGGCAAAATCCACTATTCGGCAAGCTCTCTGTTTTTTTTTTTTTTTTTTTTTTTTTTTTTATTGACTATCACTAGATCTGGTCGTCTGGCCGAGATTAGATTATCCATTTGTATTTCAAAATACCAGAGAATTTTATGCGTTTCATTTTCCAGGGCGGATTCTGGGTTGTGCATATACCATTTGTTCGTATTATTATTATTATTATTATTCACTCATTAGAGATTTTCACATCAGCGTTAGCCGATGGTTTTTCACTGGAGTCTGAGTGACAGCAAGTCTCCTCAAGTCTCCAGAACTCTTCTTAATATTCTGGCCGTTTTCAATAATGCTGTCGTTTGGATGGTCTCCACTCGTCCGCCAACTTCCAAGTCCTCTTGTCCCTTTAGCAATCCTTTAGTTACTGTCCCAAACGCACCAATTACAATTGGCATAATTGTCACCTGCATGTTCCACAGTTTTTTCAATTCCCTAGCAAGGTCGAGGTACTTATTCCTCTTTTCACATTCTTTCAGTTTTATTTTGTGGTCAGCCGGGACAGCAAAGTCAACTATTTTGCAAGTTCTCTTTTTTGTTGTTGATTATTATTAAGTCTGGTCTTCTGGCCGGGATTAGGTGATCCGTTTGTATGTTAAAGTCCCATAGGAGTTTATGCGTGGCATTTTCTAGGACAGGTGCTGGGTTGTGCATATACCATTTGTTAGTATGGTTGAATTTAGATTTCTTACACATTTCCCAGTGAATCACCTTACCAACCCAGTCGTGTCTTGCCTTATACTCCCGCTATGCTAATTTGCGGCATTCGCTTATTATATGATTGATGGTTTCATCACTGTCACCACATAACCTGCATTTGCTGTTTTGTTGAGTCTTATCTATTCTCGTTTTGGTATGATTGGTTCTTACGGCGTTGTTTTGTGCTGCTATTAGGAGAGATTCTGTTTCTCTCTTAAAGTTTCCTTTCTTAGCCATGTCTAAGTTTTGTCGTATGAGATATTGTTTATTAGTCGTTTAAACCGCCCATAGAGTTGTTTTCCTTCCCATTTTTGTTTCCTAGTTATTGGCATTCTGTTGTTCATCGTGTTCTCAGTTTCGTTTCTGGTGGCTGTAATGAGTCCTCCTTCGTGTTTTTGTATATAGTCTTTGAGTCGTTGTATCGATTCGTCAACGCTGTCTTCAGTGCTCTTCCTCCCTCAACGCTGTCTTCAGTCCTCTTCCTCCCTCTTTTCTTGAAACATGTTGTCTGTCAACGTCGTAATGCCTTATGCATTGTCATTAGTTTTCTTGTTCTTTGGTCCATTTGTTTAAGTTCGTCTCTGGTCCACTTGAGAAAGGGTCCGGAATATCCAACGAGAGGTACAGCCCAGGTACTTATTCCTTTGATAAGATTTCTGCCATTGGGTTTTGTCTCGAGTAGTTTTCTAGTTCTCCTGAGATATTCTTTCTGAATTTTTTCTTTCGTTTCCGCTTGTTTGATGGCGTCAGCCTCCAAGATGCCTAAGTATTTGTAGGTTTGGTTTTCTGCGAGCGTTTTTATCTTATCCTTGTTTGGTAGTTCCATCCCGTCAGTTAGATGTCGTTTGCCACTTTTCATTACAAGCATTGCACACTTTTCTATGCCAAATTCCATTCCTACGTCCCGACTGTATATTCCAACTGTGTGTATTAGGGTTCCCAGTTCTTTTTCATTTTTTGCAAAATGTTTGATGTCGTCCATGTACATTAAATGATTAACTTTTTCCTGTGATTTACTGAGTTTGTATCCGGCTGTGCATTTTCTGAGTATGTGGTTAAGTGGCATCATGGCAATTATTAATAGTAAGGGTGATAGAGCATCTCCTTGGAAAATCCCTCTTTGGATCTTTGCTTCAGCTAATCTTCTTCCTCTTGCTGTCAGTTCGATTCTCCAGGTTTTCATAGTTTTGTCGATGAAGTTTATGACTTCGTCTGATATTTTGTATATTTTAAGGCTGTTTATTATCCAGCTATGCGGAACCATATCATATGCCTTCTTGTAGTCAATCCAGTCCATAGCTAGATTTTTCCGTCTGGTTTTGCTCTCATCTACGATGTGTTGATCTATCTAGAGTAATTCTGCTGTGCCTCTGGATCCTTTGCAGCATCCTTTCTGTTCGTCAGGGAACAATCCGCGGCTTTTTAGAGAGTAGTAAATCTCTTCCCTTATTTGTGCTGTTAATATTTTCCACATCATTGGTAGGCAAGTTATGGGTCTGTAATTGTTTGGGGCGGTTCCTTTGTTTGTGTCCTTTTTTTATTAATGTGGTCCTTTTTTTAGTCATCCACTCGGGTACGTGTGCTCTTTGTAGGCATTTGTTCATTTCTAATGCTAGTCTGTCGTGAATTGAGGTGAACTTCTTGAACCAGAAACCATGTATTCCATCATGGCCTGGCGTTTTCCAGTTTGATACCTTTGTAAGTGTCGTTTCAGCTTTCGGGCCTTCTTCGAGTTGTTCTAGTTCTCTTGTGATCTGGTTTATCCATTCAGCCTTTTCATTATGTTGTTTTGGTTGCCATATTTTAGTTCAGATTCGTTCGGGTTCTTTTGCATTCAGCTGTTGGTATGTTTTATTGTCATCTCCTCCCAATTGTTGATTGAATTTTCTTTCATTGTTTTGGAATGTCCTATTTTGTCTGTATTGTTTTACCCTTTGTCGATATCTTTTTAACCTTCCTTATTTTGCTAGTACTGTCTGGTATATTTCCTCAAGTTGTATCGTAAGTTTTTCTTGTGCTGTCTTTTCTTTCCTGTTCCTATTCATTTCAGTGTTTTTTTTTTTTGTTTTTTTTTTGTTTTATCACTTTCAGTTGTTTTCTATCTGAGTTTCTAGTCAAAATTCCCATCCTGGTTTTGACTTTTCTTTCATGTTTTTTTAGGGGATCCCAATTTTCTCGCAAACTAATTTCGCTCCAGCATAAATTAGTTCATTTAATTCGGTTATGTTATTAGTTGATATACATGTCAGTACTTGATTCACTTTGTCTCTGCCTTAACTATTCTCCATTCAATGTTTCTTAATGATGTTAAGGTGGTCTTTTTACTGTTTAAAATTCTCTCTAAATTTTTTAGAATTCACTTTTGTCCTTTTGTTAGTTCTAGGTTGTTTTGTTGTGTAGTGTTTGATTGGGTTGGGTTTCCATTCTCCGAAGTTGGTTCATTTTGGATGGGCTGTTTTTGTATGTTGATATTTGATGTGTCAGGTAATGTATTTCTCCTTTCTTGATCATTTATTTTTTGGTGTATTTCAATAATTTCGAGTTCTGAAAACCAACCCTTCTTCATTATCGTTCTAACTTGATCAGCGAGTCTCTGACTAGTTGTCTGAAAAATAGAAAGTTCTTGCCACATCTCCATCATTCTTTTCCTGTATCCTCTTTGTGTAGGGTTACGCTTAAAATAGCAGTGTAATGCAAGTTGGTTGTCTTCCCTATTCCATATTTTCCGTTTAGGTCTCTGGTTGGCGGGGTTCTTTAAGTCACTATTTGTGTACCTAAAAAGAGAACAGCCAACATTCGCAGGATGACGATCGAGTCACCCATGTTGGCTATCAAGAGAACACCTGTCGATCATAACACCCAAGGCTGAGTTCTGGGCCCCACGCTGTGTAAAATATGAATTTGACATTTTTATCATGGGTGGTATATTGTGGCTATACCAGACCCAGGGGTTGTTTACAATCTGCGCACCTGACACAGACGTGACCGACGTCACAACCTCCCCAAAAAACACTAAGTTTTAGCTTAGTTAAAGTCCCATTACTTACTCTTATATCATAAGATACCCATTCCCGTGTAAACTTCCTGTTTCCTATTGCCTGGTGGTCAATTTTCAATTGAATTGGTAATATTATAAATTTATAGCTTCTAATACTTTCCAAATATGAGAATGGAAACATTTTGATACTTTCAGTCCCAATCGAATACAGATTTCCTCAGTTAGAGAAGAGTCACAAGTTATATAGATGGAGCGAGGGGGCTAAATTTAAAAACAAATCTGTTTTGTCGTCTCAAAAATATTCACCTGGAATCGATCTTCCCTTCACAACGAAGGTCTGCTCGGGGCCGATCAGATCACTAATGACAAGCTGTAAACGATTCGCTAAGACCCGGGCCAAAATCTGAAACTCTGTGTTAAGCAGAGTTATGGGCCTGTAATCGTCTAAACCCTCCCAAACATGCCTGCCACCTTTTTTCAGCAATGTGATCACACCCTTGGTAACGCTACCAGGGATGGTCCCTGGGCAAACCAATGGTTGAACATATCTGTCAGAATAGGTACAAACATGTGCGACATCCTCAAGTACACTTCGTAGGGCAAACCATCTAATCCTGGCGACTTGTTGAGGTCGACCTACTTCAACGCATCACGGACTTCGCATTCAGTAACCACACCATCGCAACTAGCCGCTTCAGCAGCCCCAAGGCGGGAGAAGTCGGCAAGATAGCTGCGAAACTCCTGAAGCGGGAGATCAGGACAGCGGGCAAAGCGATCACGAAAGTGCTCCCGAAAGGCATCACGCATCTCGCGACTTGATCGCAGCAGTCGCTCATCCGGGGTCTTGACAGAATCGATATACCGATCGGGAAACCTTCGCACTTCTTCCTCACGCACAGTCGCGTTCGATTTCACAGCTTCGTTGAGAACTCTCTTTAAGCTAGATCTAACTACGTATTCCTTGTAGCGCTCGCTACTCTCACGCTCAAAGTCCCCCCTAGCTAGCTCTACGGTTAGGGAGTCCCCCCAGCCACCGCCCGGGAAAGTCTATCGTCTATAGATTTCGCCTCCTTGGTCCTATCTAAATTGAGCTGTCGACCGTACTTGGTGGCGAAATCTCTAATCCTATGTTTAAGAGAAACCCACCACCTATTCCCGGTAACCGCCCCCACTAACGCCCGCTTGATTAGGGATTCTAGCCGCTCCCAGAAGTCCCGTATCTCCAGTAAGGAGGTATTGAACTTCCAGTAGCCGGCTAGACTAGGCCTATTAGCTAACCGTAGACTGACCCTAACAAGTTTATGGTCAGTCCACGCTATCTAGTGGAACGTGGGACAACAAACGAAATCGAGGTCAGCTCGTCTAACACTCTGTCCAAGTAGGAAGCTACTTTGGCAGAGGGCGAGCTATCTAGCCACTTCCACATCTCCCGCCCTGGGTGATCCAGACGAAACCTATCGACCAAGTTATGACGAGTCATAAGGCCGACAAGGCTGCTTTCCCACCTTCACAACCTACTAGCTCCCCGCCCAACCTTATCTATCTTGGAATCAAGGATCGCATTCCAATCACCCATTAAGACTAGCTGCTTCGTATCGTCCAGGAACGGCGCCAACCGACGAAAAAAGGAAACCCTCCCCGCAACGATATTGGGAGCATAAACCGCAACCGGTCGGAATTTGAAACTTTTAACGGCAACATTAGCCACAACCAATCGGCCCCCGTCACCTGCAAAAACAACGTTAACATCCGCATCAAGGTGTGCGTCCAACTAGCAACGACACCCCAACGCTGGTGCGGCTGCCGTATGCTGAGAAAACGTTAAAACCGCTTTCCAGCACACGACAGTCCGCACCGCAAGTGAAGTGGGTCTCTTGCACTGCAGTGACATATACGCCGATGTTCTTGAGTTCACCAAGCAGGCGCGTGCACTTGCTTGGATCCCTCAGTCCCCTCACATTCGAAGTGGCAAGGTTTAAAGCCATCAGACCCACTCACCTTACTCACTGGCGACTATGGGCCAGAAATCCTTCGGGGTGAGGATGCCGACGGCCTGACGCAGGGAGCCGGTGCCGAGCTCAGTGGTAACTCGGTCATCCCTGGTGATTCCTCCGACATCCAAAGGGAACCGCACTTTTAGGGACTTGTAAAAGGAAGGGTGAACCAAAATGAGGACCATCCCCGAGAAAAAAAGTAAACATCTTTTTAAAAAGGAGTGCTCCAACTCCGCCAACTTCATGCCCGTGTCAGTCTGACAGACCGTATTCAGGAACTTCCAGACGCCCCTGGTACGGTCGCCAGCTGACCGGACAAAAGTGGCCACCATGGCTGCACTCCTGCAGTTGACCGGATTGCAAGTTCTTTTTTGGTTGATTCTTTCTAAGTCTAGCAGCGGCCTCAGTGACCTTCGGACCTGATGGTCTGCTATGGATTCCGGCCCGACTGTACACAGAGCCGCTGCTTTTCTGCACTGTTCATTGGTCAGATCCAAATTTTCTGGGTTCGTTACTTTGGCTTTCCGTCGGGACAATTTGGGCGTGGAGTCTGCTACTGCTGCTTCAATTTCTATAGGAATTAATTCCGGAAACAATTCCGGGGAGGGGGATGGACTTAGGGATGGGAGGGATGGAGTCCTAAGAAGACTTTTTGGTGAATGTCTTTCTAGTGAATGGGATCTTCCCATATGTACGATTTGGTAGGGTCAGGTTTTTGGTAGCTGGGGAGGATGACGGAACTGTTCAGAATGAGGTTGCAATTGATCAGTTTGTTGAGGTTGTGGGAGTTGTTGTTCAAGGGGAGCATGTTGTGGAGAGCGGTCTAGGTTCCAACTTTTGCAGGATTTCCAGGATGGGCAAAATCTCATTGCCTTTAAAATAGTCGGCATATTTGCCCACCCGATCCCTCTCGTAATCCTCTGGGTCTCTGACGGATTTTCCATGATGAGGATGACGAACTAGCAGGGTTAGACTTTTCCCCAAGCGGAATAGGGTTTCCGGATTCAGATGGCAGTGACGGCTAATTTTATCCACTATGGCCGGATTCTTGAGTTTCTTCCGACTGCTTCTGGAGGGCTTCTTTTTCTGCTTTGTCAGCCTTTAATGCAGATGGGTCATTGGAACTAGGAGGATGTGAAGTATGTGAAAAACCCTCCATGATTGCAAAATAGCAATCAGGAGGGTAAACGTAATTTTACTGGGGCCTAACTAGATTTTAAAAAAGGAAAATTCTAACTATAAAAATGAAGAGGGGGTATGTAATCTGTGAATTTACTTGTCAGAACAAAAAAAAACAGTCAAAACGCCACGTCAGACACAGAAAATAAAGAAACAAAGTCAGACGCAAGAAAAAATTAAAAAAGGTTAAACGCAAGAAAAATAGTCAAACAAAAAAATGACAATGTTATATACAAGAAAAAAAAATCAAGTTCAACACAAGAAAAAAGTGATAAAAGAATAAAACAACAGTCAAAAAATAAAAACAACAGTCAAAAGAAAAAGGTATAACTAATTAAAATATCACTTTTCAAAAAATACTCTAAGCACACTCAAACATCTCTTACAGAATATACAAAACAGTCTTAGAAAGCTTCTAGTCTCAATAGCTCAGCGTACTGACGACAGGAAACTCTCTTTCGACCCTTCTAAAGTTATAAACTACTGTGGCCATTTATATACATTTCAACAATTGGACAGCACGTGCAAGTTCTTGAATCTCCCATTCCAAACTTATATTTTTGAGGATGGGGGGAGGGTTAGCCGTTTATCTTTTTCGTTGTTTTATTTTTACTTTTACAATGAGTTAAAAATTACTTTTAGGTCTTAATTTTTAAATAAGTCATGTTTGGTTGGGGAGGGGTTTTTTTGGGGGGGGAGTTTGTTTTGTTCTTTTGTTTTTGTTTTTTTTGGGGGGGGGCAGGCGATTTCCCTCAGGCCTACAGATATTTCAATAATTAAACAATTACACTAGCCATGGAACTAAGGCGCAAACTTTAAAACAAATCTATTTTGTCGTCTCAAAAATATTCACCTGGAATAAACTTTGGCCATTTATTAGCAAGTCTTCATTTAAATACAAATGTTAAGCAAACGATTTTACGAGACACGAAAATCAATGATTTAAATTGACAGTAACCAAAAATTTACCTTTGAGTAGACCTTCATAGCAACAGATATGTTTCCTTCGACCCTTCTATTATTATTATATACTCTTTTAGAGTTGTTCACATCAGCGTTAACTGATGGTTTGAGTGACATCAAGTCTCCTCAAGTCTCCAGGACTCGTCTCAGGATTCTGGCCGTTCTTAGCAATGCTGTCGTTTGGATAGTCTCTACTGTCCGCCAATTTCCAAGTCCTCCAGGCCTTTTAATAATCATTTAGTTATTGTGCCTAACGCACCAATCACAATTGTTACAATCGTTACTTTCATGTTCCACAGCTTTTTCAATTCTCTAGCAAGGTCGAGGTACTTATCCTTCTTTTCACTTTCCTTCAGAATTATTATTATTTTTATAATTATTATTATTATTATTATTATTATTATTATTATTATTATTATTATTATCTAATTTTCAGTTTTATTTTCGTTTTCTTTAACCTTCACTGGTTCTTTCACAAAGAAAAAAGGTAGTAATTATATGTATTCTTTGTATTTATGTTTTTGCTGTCTCTTTTGGGAGATATTTTTAGTTGCATTGATAATATTTTCCTTGGAAATGAACAGTTCCGTAAAGTGCAATTTTTTTGTAATTTATATATTGTGGGACTGTTAGATATTTTGCGTTTATCTGTCTCTTTATTTATTATACCCAGGGCTCCCAATATAACAGGCATAGTGGTAGTTTCTATTTCCATGTCTTTGAATTTACTTATTTTATTATATTCTTTAAAATATTATTTGTTAGTGCTGTCATATCAACTAGAAAGTATGTTTTTCTTTTATAGTTCTTAACTACTATACTTTGTCTATTGCTCTCTATTTTTCTATCAGTTTGGATAGCAAAATCCCAGAGAATAGTAGCTCCGTTGGCCGACCCCCGATTATCTCAAAGTCGTTAAACAAAACTTCTCATGGCCAGTGATTCGTCTAGTGGATTTTTCTCATTTCCGACTAGGGGTATCACACATTTCTTTACGGCCACACAAAATACAATCGAGAGGATGGAAGAAAAAGAACAAACGAACAAACACGGACTTGGGTCAGCTCCAAGCGCAAGAAAGGGAGTTTGTGATACTTTGCATTCTCCGTGCATTTGTAGACTATATTTTTTCCACAAAATCCACTAGGAATGCTAACTCGTCTTTAACTGTCTTCTCTCCCTGCCTCCTTCTGCTGACCGTCCTTCCCCTGGACTGCTATCTCATGCCGACTGGTCTCTTCTGCCCACCGTTGTCAACTGCTCTCTCCATCTTTTCTGGGACCTTCCTTCCTTTCTCTACTTCCGATCTCGTGGGAGATCTCGAGCTCAGGCCCTTTGTTTGGGTTTCGCGCCAAAATAGACAAAGAGATTTTACCCCTGTTATTGATTCTGGTTAGTGTTTATACAATTTTTCAAATTTCCATAGTATTTGTATATTTTCCGATAAATATAATGTTTAATTTTATCATACCTTTCTTTATACTCCATCGGTGTTAGAATTTGGTAAACGGACACTAGGTTATCAATTTATTCCTTTTTCCGTTCTTTTCCTACAATCTACTAATCTGATTCGATACGTTTTTTATAATGTTTGCCAGATAGTTTCTAGTCGGTAGGCTCAGGTCCTGGGCGGCCATAATTAACCCCACTGTTTCTGCCTTCAGTTTAGCACTTTTCAGCCATCGAATAATCTTTATTATTATTATTATTAAATGAAGAAATTAAGTTTTTATTTTTAAAAGAAAGGTCTTTATTTTTTAATTACAATCCCGACTTGGCAAGTCGGCTGGGGCTGTAGAATTTACCGACTGTTTCTCTACAGAGGGGTAAGACACCCCCCCCCCGTCAACGAGTGTCCTAGATATGACACTAAAAAATCTGATGGCAAGGTTCCAGTAATGCTGGAGCTTTGTGGAATGCAAAGTGCATCTTCACTGTCATCGCTCCCAGGTCCACTTTGGCTCTAATTGGGAGCACCTGATAGGGTCCTATCTATGGATTAAAAAGAACTAAACTGTGTTCTAATGCCATTCTGAATTGCTTGAAATAGAACTGTTTTGACATTTAATTGTTTATAAACAAAAACTATAATTATACTAACCTGAATAGTTTGAATTTTAATTTGGCGTTAAATGACCCATAAAAGGTTGATACACAGTCAAACAAAACAACCAACCTACAATCCCGACCAAAAGAATAAAAAAATTCGTTACTCCGAAGAAGTGCATGGAGAATTTTCTAAAATGGTGGCCGAATATATAGTGTTGAGGTTAAGGGGTTTAGACCTTGTTGAGATCAACTACTATTTATGTTAATAAACCGATAGGAAACGTACGTAAATAAGAAAAAGTCAAGTATTAACAATGACAAATTTTATATTGCTATAAATACACAATATTTGTAGAAAGTTCATAACTATAATAAATAATATTTGGGGGGGGGGGGTAAAGTATTTCGAATAACAAAAATCCTTGAAAGTTATATTTACATGAGGTTTACAAAGCGAAATATACTCAATATTTTGGGGTTAAGTTTCTTGAACATCAAAAATTCATTGGAATTTATTTCTTTGTTGGTTAATGTGTGTTTTGAGAGCTAAAATAGTTTTGAGAATTCACTTGATGGGTTATGTAGCAGAAAGAACTTCGTAATTTAATTTGCCCGTTAGGGTCGCCGCATATTTTCACCCACTCAGGATGACTTATTCTATTCAGCCCGGACCATCTCTCCGAGCAGCACCAAAAATTGGGGAAAGCCGCCAAAATATTTTTTCTTACTCAGAACTCTTCAATAAGAACAGACGTCTTACTGTCTGCTCTTCAATAGCGGCAGCAGCAGCATCATACCACCATGAGGAAGAGCCATCTAATTTATGGACCCCTTGCGTCTATTCTTTTAGACCAAGGGTTCCTAGTTGAATATGAATTAGATGATACTCCTTCTTTCTTTCCTACGAGACTTGCAGCATACCAGCGTAAACCCTTTATTTCATGCTGCCATTAAAACCTTCATATAAAACCTAACGGCGCCTTCGTTCTTCCCCACTACCTTTTATTTTCCATCAACATTTAGCGAGGGGATAACAACCAACGTAATACCAGCATAACCAACGTAATACCAACATAACCTAATAATATCTCCATCGCTAAAGTCATAAAATCGTGTAAGAGTTTCAAAGAAATAAGGAAGGTAATATGTTGTGATACATAAAGGTGATTTGATTTGGTTTAAGTTGGTTTTATGGCACATCAACCATTGTAGGTTATTAGTAGCAAGTCCATTTTTAATACATGTAAACAGTTCTATTTCGAACAATTCAGTTTAGCATTACACTGTTTTGTTCTATTTGACCCAAAGATAGGACCCTAACAGGTGCTACCAATTCGGACCAGAGTGGATCTGGGAGCGATGGTAATAAAGGGTTACACAGCATTACCCAAAGCTCCGGCATAACTGGAACCTCACCATCAGATTGTTTAGTGTCTTATCCAGAATACTCGTTAGGGGATTCTTACCCCTCTGCAGAGATGCTGTCAGTGTGTTCTACAGCCCCAGCCGACCGGGCAAAGTTATAGGTGATAAACTGCAGGTGCCGGTGTTTTATAAGATGAGAGGTATGTGACAGTGAATATTGGGTCTTGTTCATCCGGTGGACTTGAGTCCTTGGATCTGAATCGAAAAAGCTATCTCTTTTACAATTAGCATGAGGATCAAAGTCATACTTCGACTTGGAATATGACTAGTAGTTAGAGTTCCAATATGAATGTATCTTATGCAGAGGGGTAAGACCCTTCTCTGCCCAAAAGGTGGTATACTAGGTATGACACTAAACTGAATCTGGAGATATAAGGAAATATGGAGCACCTCTTTATTGGCATTACTTCCAGGCCAACTCTGAGTACCATAATACTTTCTCGATCATCAAGAGGTTTGGTTTGGTTTCTTTGTTTAATGGCATATAAACTATTTTTAGGTTATTTAATGCCAAAGCCATTCTCCAAGAAGAATAGTAGTGGTACTATTTAACCCATAGCTGGGAGGATAAGGGGGTTCATACCTTTCCCAAGGGTATTTGCCCGAAAGTGAACGTAATAGCGCAACTGGAGTACGAACTCGCGTACTACGATTCCGCAGTCCATCGCTTTAACCATTACACCACGAGGACACCCACCTCATCAAGAGGTGTTACATTCCTCAAATACAAGACAGGCCCGATGTTTCTTATGTGAAAAGTTTATTGGCTGACAGTCGAGAGAAAGATAGAATTTAGCTGTTACTTAGAAACGCAGAGAGATTCGTAGTTGGTTGACAAAACAAAATACCGTCCCTTCGCCTCCAGAGGGCCCGAATCTCAGAACTCAACCAACTGTCTCCGCCTCTGAACTCTAAACTGAACTAATCAAAAGGAATAGCTCTGCTTATATAATATATTAATTATTCTTCTCAACTAATAATGATAAGGTCACGTGTCATTAAATTTTAGTGTTACGTCATAGTGTTAAGTCAGTCGACAGAATTTTTACTTTTTGATATCCTACCAACTACAACGATTAAACAAAATCTCTAATATGTCGTCCAAGGTGATTTCCAAGACAACCGGTTAACTCGATATCCCGCCATTCGGGCGACAAGTGTACCATTTGACCTTATTCATTCAAAGATTTTAACTGACTGGCAATTTATTCTTACAAATGAAATAATTAATTAATATGATTAATTATCATCCTTAATAATATTACAGCCTGTAAGGGTCGCATCTTTCGATCAAATAGTTCGGTTTGAAAAATTATCAGTATTCGATAAGACTGTGTGAAAAAAAAAACAAACATACGATAAACAAAGAAAGAAATAACTACACAAAAATGAAAATATGAGCGTACAATGAATGCTATTCTCTAACTTCTAATCATAAAATAACTCTAGACGAGTTGTTATGCCATTAAAATCAATCCATCAAAATTCACCTCTATGCTTTTATTCACCTTGCCAAAATTTTATTCCCCCCCTCCAAGTGATCTATAAGGACCACTTTGAGAAACCCTGGTTTTAGAACAAAGCCAGAGGTATGGATACCCAGTGAGAACCAAACTTACTAACCATAATCAGCTTGCCGAGCTTGCTAATCCCTGAACTACGCGAGATGTTACAATGATTGTATTGATTTGGATTCATGCCTTTTTCAGTTGGATTCAAACCTTTTTGGGTCAATTCCTAATTGGAATAGGTTAAAAAAGAAATATGTCCAAAAGTGACCGGTACATAGGCAGTTGACGGTCCTCAGATTGCCTGGTGATCATTTCTAGATCGGTCGCCGATTTAACAAGCAGATACAAAGGCTAAATAAAGCTAAAGCCATTGTAACTCTCTCTCTCTCTCTCTCTCTCTCTCTCTCTCTCTCTCTCTCTCTCTCTCTCTCTCTCTCTCCAAACAGCCCAGGCTTGCTGCTGCTTTTTATTAAACGAACATTTGTACAGACGCAGCTAATTCTATTGTTGTGGGGAATTTGATTTGAAACAATGACGTCAGACAAGTCAGACGTAACCTTTCATATTCAAATCTTCCGTTACAGAATCAAATAATTAACAACCTGTGCAGCTAACGCTACAATTTTTGGCACTCTAAACAACAACCTGAGGAAATAGAAATGGCAAAACGGCATTTAAAAAAATATCGGTGCTTGTACAGAATAGCTAGTCCATAAAGATTTATGTTAATTTTCAATGAACAAAAAACGTATAGGAATATAATACATACACCATCCAGATAGGAATTCCCCCCACCCTTTTTTTAATGAACTGTTACAGTTAAATCTCAAAATTACTAATCAGCCTTTGGCCATAAATCAGCACTTTCTTTGTAGATGAAAAGACAAATGAAATATAACGAATAGCTGAAGCCCAGTTGCCTAGAGCAAAGAATACACCGAATGCATCTCTGCAAAGACCCCCACCCCCACCCAATGACTGTCTTGGATATGACACTGAACAATCTGATGGTGAAGCTCATATCCTGGAGCTTTAGGCAATGTAGAGCACCCCTTATGGCCATTACCCCCAGGTCCACTCTGGCTCGGAGTGTTAGCACCTAATAATGTCCTCCCTATACGGTCAACTAGAACTGTTTGACATTTAAACTGTGCGCAAACATATGACATATAACGTTAAACTAAATTAATAGACCTAGAACTGTTTAACCATTTAACTGTGTGCAAACAAATGACTGATGTCAAATTGAATTGTTAGTGATACATCGCAATACTTGGAACTATATAACTGTGTGCAAATAAAACTATGAGTGTTGAATAGTTTAACTATGAGCGTTGAATCATTTAACTGTGTGCAAACGAATGAGTTATGTTTAATAGAACTTTTAGTGTTAAAAGGCAATACTTGAAACTCTAGAATTGTATGCCGGAATTGAATTATTTCTATTACAAAGCAAGACTTGGAACCATTTGACTGTGTGCAAAAAGAATGAATAATGTTGAATAAAATAATTAGTGTTAAATAGCATTTAGAGTGTTCGCCAATGGCCCGGGAGACCTGGGTTCAATTCCAGGTCGAGTCATACCAAAGACTCAAAAAACGGTACTTGATGCCTCCTTGCTTAACACTCAGCAATATAAGGTATGGATCAAGGGTAAAGTGGAGCAAGCCAGGGAAAGGAGTAGCGCTCTCCCCTACACCTCGGTGTAGTAGCTACTGAAAAGAGAGCCTTCTGGTCACCCTCGATCACGGTCGCCAACTTTACTTACTTATAACCATTTCACTGTCTGCAAATAAATGATTTAATATTGAATAGAATTATTAGAGTTTGCAATAATTGAAACCATTTAATTATGTAGAATCAACAGTAATAATAGAGTGCAAATAAATTAGTCGTAACTCATTTAAAAATGAAATTACCTATAAAATATTAACTTAATTATATGTATAGCCATTTAAATGCGCGCAAACAAATTATTAATATTTAATAGATTTATTCGTGTTTGATAGAAATACTTGAAACCATTTAAGTGTGCAAAAAAAAAAAAAAAAAAGAAATCAGGCTCATTTAAAAATGTTATCTACAAAATATGTTTGATGATATTTATTCAATATATATGTATAAAGATTTGTCATTAAATAGCCTATTTTGTTTGATATGCCTTAAAACCCAGCCCAATCAAACCTGTGTTATCACCCTGGTTGGCGGCTGATGAGGTTAGGGTATCGCACGTGCTTTCACACGTTGTATGATGAAAAAAAAATATATAAAGATTTGTCATTAAATATCCTATTATGTTTGATATGCCTTAAAACCCAACCCAATCAAACCTATGTATATGTATAAAGAGGATTTGGCATTAAATAACCAACAATGGTTGCTATGCCATAAAATCCAATCAAACCAAACCAAACCAAACCTACTTATCTGTATAAAGAGGATTTGGCATTAGATAACCAAAAGTTGATCTGCCTTAAAACCCAATCTAGTCAAACCAAACCCACTGCCGAATTGTTAAATGACAATACTTGAAACTCTTTGACTGTGTGCCTGAATTGAATGATTGGTATTACATAGCAATACTTGGAAACATTTAACAGTGAATAATAATGAATAATAATAATACACAGCACCTGTTCTAGAAAATGACTCGCATAAACTTCAATGGGACTTTAACATACAAACGGATCACCTAATCCCGGCTAGAAGACTGGACCTCAACAAAAAAAGAGAATCTGAAAAATTGTCGACTTTGCTGTCCTGGCGGACCACAGAATAACTCTGAAGTAAAGTGAAAAGAAGGATAAGTACCTCGACCTTGCTAGAGAATTGAAAAAGCTGTGGAACATGAAAGTAACGATTGTGCCAATTGTGATTGGTGCGTTAGGCACAATAACTAAAGGATTATTAAAAGGCCTGGAAGACTTGGAAATTGGCGGACGGGTAGAGACTATCCAAACGACAGCATTGCTAAGAACGGCCAGAATCCTGAGACGAGTTCTGGAGACTTGAGGAGACTTGCTGTCACTCAAACTCCAGTGAAAAACCATCAGCTAAAACTAATGTGAAAAACTGTAAAGGAGTAAATAATGAATAATTAGTGTTAAATAGCAATTGCTGTAACCACTTCACTATTTGCAAACAAAAGTCATAATTTGGGGAATTAACTGTTTAGTAAAAAAAAAAAATCAAAAAATCAAACGCTGACTGAAACTTGCGCTTATTTGGATGGTGAATGTAAATATTACGTATCTATAATTTTTTTTTTATTAAAAAAATAACAAATTTTCATTGGTGGACTATCTTTGAAAGGTTTTGCTGATATCATAGCTGATTTTTCAAGACTCTTTTTTATCATCACTCTTGTTGTGTTCTGATTAGTGAACACAAGTTGTAATGATAATAAGACAAACCACGATATGCGAGGAAAATAGTTATATTTACAGGAAAGAGTATTTACAAGAGAGTGACTGTTAGTAATAAGAACATAGGATTAGTGATAGAGTAATGATATACTTCAACAAGAGAAACGGCTCTTCTGGTCTGACTCGTAGGCTTATTCTCAGACTGATCTCTGCTACTGCCATATATGGCAGATGAACTGCTCATTATACTGAAAAGGTAGATGATACACAACAACTCTAATGTTTTGTTGGTTGTCAGCTAATATCAAGGACCGTTATAGAAAAAAGCAATGTAAAGTTTACAATTATAGAAGTCATTGTGACACTATAAGCTTTTCTATTCCTGGATGCACATATTTTGGTGTCATAATGTATATGCATGTAGGTGTATGCATATCTATATGAGTATCTAGCAACTCTGTGTAGATACGGGGTGTAGCCCTGAAGACCTGCCGGAAGCGATGAACGATAGGGAGGGGTGGCAAGAGAGGGTCAGGGATATCCGTGCTGATGGTTCGACAAGATGATGATGATGTATATGTATATATCTACATGGATGTGTGTATAGTAGTATCAAAAGAATATCTAAACAAGTTATGGAAGTCAGCAGATTTTAATTGATAATAAAATAGAAAGATAAGGATTTCACAATGGGGATAAAAGGGTTAGTTTGTTGTTTTTAATGTCCTTAATAAATAAAAGTCTTCGGAGCTAATTTGGTCAGAGGTCAGTAACCATTTTCTAACGTACTTTAGTGATGGCGGGAGGTTCGCGTAGTGAAAGCGTTTTCTTGTGGGAGAATCTCAGGAAGTGAAGGTCCAATATATTTAAAGCAAGACACAGAAAAAAGAGAGAGTTTAAGACCCAAGGAAGTATCTCGCAATTTTTGTCATGTATTACTGAATTTTGCTGAGTTTTTTTCTGCCTTTTCTTTTTCTTTTTTTTTACCACATTTTATTTTGGACTATTTTTTACACGTGTGTCTTCGAGATTTCTGTTTGTGTTTTATTTCCGAATTCCTGTTGCCAGCAGGAACTATGCAGTAATCTTATAACTAAATACAAACAGAAGCCTAGATATACAAATTGACATTCAGTTAAAAGACAGTTCTTGAAGACCTCAACAAGCAACTGGACATATCTAATCAAAAGGAAACATGGCTCCAAGAAAAGAATTTTCAATTGAAACAATGTCACAGATCTTAATACTCATTTAAGAAGTCAATCCACTGTAGAATGTGGCTTAAGATGTTGGTTGTTCTTGATAAGCTATGTCTAAAATTTGGTACAGGGTGGAACGATAAAATTATCGCCCTAGAAAAGACGACATGATTCCATTTCCGTGTAATGAAAACCGGTTTTCTTTTTTTGTTGCAGACCATCTACTAGTTGGCCAATTGTGTACAAATCCCAAGAGCGATAGGAACCTTCAATCATGTCTGAAAGTGACACAATGTTCAACGAGATGCGCCGCTGTACAACTCATGCTCTCTACCGATCCAAGTTATGACAACAGGACCATTGCCAGCACCCTTAAAATGCAAATCCGTACGGTTCGACGCTTAAGGGCACAGCTCAACGCATCGGACGACCCTTTGGAGGTGGTGGAGCGGAAGGCCACGTCAGGCCACCTCACATCTTCGAAGTCGGCTTGAAAGTCAACACCAAAGTGTACCTGGATGTGCTGAAGAGTGTGGTGATCCCCTGGTGCAATCAGGTGGCCGGTGCCAGACCCTGGGTGTGGCAGCAGGACTCGGCGCCGGCCCACAAGTCCAAAGAGACCCAGGCTTGGCTTCAGAAGGAGTGCTACGACTTTGTACCCTTCTCTCACTGGCCCCTCTCCTTCCCCGACCTGAACCCGCTGGACTACTTCGTTTGGTCATACGGCGAGAACATCACCAACATGACCTCCCACAACACCAAAGCCAGACTGATCGCCGCCATCCGTCGAGTATTCGCTGAGCTCCCGCCGGCACTTGTGGAAAAGGCATGCTCCTAGTTCCGGATCCGTATCGAGGAGTTGATTGAGGCTGAAGTTACCTGAATTGATTTTTCAATAAAAGTTTTAAAATAAAGCTGTAGTGTTGTTTTCTTAAGGACGACAATTTTATCGTTCCACCCAGTACATATATAAAAGAAATGGGGCGGTTAAAAAAGTAAGCTGTATTACTGAACTTTGGTGGGGGGGGGGTTCTGATCCCCTATAAAAAATTTATCAGACCGACTACGTGCGGCACTTGATTTGACCAAAGTGGAAAAGGGAGAAGTAATCCCAGACAATATGGCACCAAAAAGCTACCTCCCACTATTTGTCGAAAACTACTATTGGGACCTCAGTAAGAACTCGGGGACCAGACTGTTAAGGCAGGAATAAATAGCCAGCAGAAAGGTTTCGTCACTCACTTCTTGAACAGTCAATAAGTATTTTAAACAGACAAGAAGCTTCCCAAGAAATAAAACTAAAACCAAACGAAATTTGACTACCGAAATTCTACAAAGATAAACAACTGAAAGAAAATTCAACCAGAGAATTCAGCTGAAAAGATAACTTCCCAGAAGACTCAATTGAAATTAAAAAGAAATTAAAAATTAACTAAATCAAAATCAACTGTAAGATAAAATTCAACCCGTGAACTCTGCTGAAAAAACAACCTTTTAGAAGACTCAAAATTAAATGAAAACTGAAACATTTCGACGAAACTAAAAAGAAAAAAAAATACTCGAATTCAAAGAACTTTGTTTTCCCGGCTCTCTCAGATAAATTCCCACAAATTACACAAAAATTTGCAACACTTTATCTTTTCTAGCCATTTCTTTCTTATTTCTTTTGTATAAAATTCTTTTTTAAAACTTTATTGTCTGTGATATCTTCTTGAATCAGTATCCGAACTAGAAAGCTGCGGAACTTATTGTTTGAACTTACCGTTTAAAATTACACGCTAAAGCCCCCTAAAACCATTACCCAGTTAAATACTAAATTTGGCTTTAGTGTCATTCTCTTCTAATTTAAATTTTGCTCTAAATTCTTTTATATTGAATTTTATTCTTTTAATTCTTTTATATTACAAATTTCTCTCTCTCCCTCTCTCTCTCTTACCCGGGCCGATTCCAGCAGCAGACAGATGGACATCTCAACACGAGAGAGCACATTCAACATTTGGCCACTGTTTCTTTAGGAGCCCATTCTTTCACTTTTTACTCCTTTCTCCAAAAATCAACCGGACCACTGGCTGAATGCTAAATTCCTGCTCAACTATTTACAACCGTTTGCTTCTTCTGCGACCTACAGCACAAGGGTTCTTTTCGTCTCAAGCTGTTATTAAAACTTCCCTTTTGAAAACTATCAATATCTTCGTCAACTCATTTGTTCTTCCTTTTAATATAACAAGAGGCAACAGAACTCAACAATCTCAACTGCCATTTTTGTATAAATGGTAATATTATCTGCCCTCCTGTTACAATCGCACTGGATTCACCAATTTGTTGGATAAGAACAAGGAGGTTTCTACACTTTCTGTACTTAAGATTTTTTTATCTGTTCTTTGTGTTTATTGTTATTATGTCGTTCTTCATTGCCTGTCCGGGTTTTTAGTGACAAAATTCAGCGGGGGTGCCTTCGTGGTGTAATGGTTAAAGCGATGGACTGCGGAATCGTAGTACGCGAGTTCGTACTCCAGTCGTGCTATTACGTTCACTTTCGGGCAAATACCCTTGGGAAAGGTATGAACCCCCTTATCCTCCCAGCTATGGGTTAAATAGTACCACTACTGTTCTTCTAAGAGAATAGCTTTGGCATTAAGTAACCTAAAAAGAGTTTATATGCCATTAAACAAAGAAACCAAACCAAACAAAATTCAGCCACTAGTGTAATGAGCGCCTGGCTTGGAAAATCAATAAGCAGTGTGACTTTGAAAGACGGCTTAGCGACAGGAGCCGGACCGTAACAATACATAAGATAATTTCAAAAATAAAATCACCCAGAGATCTGAAATACTGTTGTGAAACCCTAAAAAAATAAATGTTTTGAATAAATATCTAATTTTATCATTTTCCAGACTTAGAGAAGTAGTATTAGCCATTTTTAATTTTTTGTTTTTAGTCGGGCAACCGTTGAGATTAAATGAATTGACACCTGGCTTCTATATAAAATGTATATAGGGAGGGAGAGAGGGCCTTTTTGACGGACATCTTTTACAGCGAGGAAGACAGTAAGATAAGGAGAGTGCGTGACAGATCCTACCTAAAAACGAATCTGAGTTGGACCTTCTAGTTTAGTTACAAATCTTTCCAGTTTTACATTCCCAAATGAATTTCCTATGGTACAGCTTAACCCCCTGGTACAGTATTTTCTATCCTATCAGCCTTTTTTTTCAGTCAACTCGAGGACGACCTTCCCTAAAACCCATAAAACATGGAGAATATTGAGCCTTACTCTGCCATATTAACCAATGACGGGCAAACAGAGATTTTAATTCCTTCCTTTAAATTGTCCTTCTCCAAAAGATGTCAAAGCCAAAATTGGAGAAAATTTAATAAAACAATAAATGAAAGACTGTTGAAGGTTTTAAAATATCAAGGAGATCATTTTAACATGCAAAAAATTTAAAGAATTAATTAAATTAATTAATTAAAGAATATATTTTAGTGGTCTTTATATTTTGAATTTACTAGCAAAGTGTGATCAAAAAGTATTGAGCTATAATTTATGAACCTTCTTTCTTTCTTTCTTTCTTTCTTCCACTTTCTTATTACTTTATCTATCTTTCTATCTGATTCGCTTCATATCTATCTATCTATCTATCTATCTATCTATCTATCTATCTATCTATCTATCTATCTATGTTTTCTCCACTTTCTTTCTTTCTTTTAGTCACTTTATATCTATCTATCTATCTATCTATCTATATATCTATCTATCTATCTATCTATCTATCTATCTATGTTTTCTACCCCTCTTATCCTTTATTTCTTTCTTTCTTTCTTTCTTTTAATCACTTCATATCTATCTATCTATCTATCTATCTATCTATCTATCTATGTTTCCTCTCTCTTTTATCCTTCCTTCCTTTCTTTCTTTCTTTCTTTCTTTCTTTCTTTAAGTCACTTCATATC
Source organism: Sepioteuthis lessoniana (assembly GCA_963585895.1). Taxonomy (NCBI): domain Eukaryota; kingdom Metazoa; phylum Mollusca; class Cephalopoda; order Myopsida; family Loliginidae; genus Sepioteuthis; species Sepioteuthis lessoniana. The sequence continues at coordinate 27,237,168 of OY757926.1, read as the reverse complement.
TATCTATCTATCTATCTATCTATCTATGTTTCCTCTCTCTTTTATCCTTCCTTCCTTTCTTTCTTTCTTTCTTTCTTTCTTTAAGTCACTTCATATCTATCTATCTATCTATCTATCTATCTATGTTTCCTCTCTCTTTTATCCTTCCTTCCTTTCTTTCTTTCTTTCTTTCTTTCTTTCTTTCTTTAAGTCACTTCATATCTATCTATCTATGTTCATAAAGATCTGCATCATGTTAGATTTTCTTGTGCAACTTGGTTTCTTTGTTATAAAATTGAAATTAGCCAATCAATTTATATGAGAATAAAAAAAAAACCTTCAAGCAAATAAAAACAGCCCAAAAATGTCAAAACCAAAAGAATAAAAAAAGTTAACATAATCAATTAATGAAAAACTGATAAGAAGTAAAAAATGTAAAATAATAAAATATTCAAATATATTGAATATATTTCTATGGATTATATATCTGTGATTTATCTATAAATAAGAATTTGTCTAAATATATTTTTGAAATTTGTTAATATTTACACAGTAAACTCCAGGGAATTTTAAATTGAACTATTTATTCAATTCACAAATGAATCAACTGATATTAGATATTCAATTCAAAAGTGAATCAACTGATATTAAATATTCTATAATCATAGACAACAAAATGAGAACTGACAACCCATGTAGATTGAATAAAGAGTTTGGGTTGACCGATTCATTGATTTTAATGGCATGTCAACCTATCAAGGGTTATTTCATACCCAGAGTTTAGGGAATTGAGCTCATTGAACATTTATATGTACATTTTTGTGCTGTTGTTTCTTAAAAGTTTTTTGCACAGTTATATGATACCAAGTATTCCTATCTAATACAAATAATTTGCACAAAGTTGCATGGTTTCAAGTATTTCTATCTAATTCCAGTAGTTATAAGGTTTCAGGTAATCATTTTTACTTGATAATAATTATTTGTTTGCTCACAGATATATGGTTTCAAGTGACCAATAATAATCCTCAGCAGCTTCAAGTAACTATTCTTAATACAAATAATTTACAGTTATATGGCATCAACGAATCTGATTAAATGTTTAAAAATTAAAAACTATTTGACCCATAGATGTGACCCTAACAGGTACTACCACTATTGGTCAGAGTGGACCTGGGAGTAATGGCAATGAAGGAGTACTTCCCATTGCTCAGATCTCCAGAACTAGAGCTTCACCATCAGATACAGTTTACTATCGTACCCAGGACACCTTTTTTTGGAGGTGTTGGTTAATTGCTGGTTTCTGTGGGGATGACTTGGTAGTTTTTACTATCTGACTCCTTTGTTCTTATTACCTCATTAGCTTTTTTCTTCTTACAGTTGGTCGGAGCTGTAAATGAACTTAAGATGGAAAAAGGAAAAGACAAAGATACATTAAAACTTTATTCTACAGGTAGACAACTATTTTGTGGTAAGGAACTTTCCTCCTGAGCCAGGAAAAACTGTCTTCCCAGTAGGATAGTGTAAAGAAATCTGACAGAGAACTTCTTTTTGGTGCCAGGAAAGCTGTCTTTTTCATGCATGAGCAGATCATGCTTCCTGTCAGAGACCTCCTGGGAAATTATTCTTTTTGTATTTGTTTATCTTTTATTCTATTTTATCTGATTTTTTAAAAATTTCTTATTCAATCTCACACATATTCTAATCTTTGCTGACAGAATGGAGTTTGGTTTGAAGATTACCAACTATAACAAAAGTCACCGAAAGAAAGCCAATAATATTTACGAATTTGAATAAAAGTACTGGTTGCAATATCATGAGTATAATAATAAAGATGAGAACAATAGTCCATATCATGTAATTAGTAAAAATTTATGTTGTAGTTGAGGGTTTTTTGTGTTAAAAAACTTGATATCCTGTAAAAGAAGTCATCAATATATTATTGAGGACAATTATGATGAGCTGAAACCCAAATTATATAGGGGTGTCCTCGTGGTGTAATGGTTAAGGCGATGGACTGTGGAATCGTAGTACGCGAGTTCGTACTCCAGTCGCGCTATTACGTTCACTTTCGGGCAAATACCCTTGGGAAAGGTATGAACCCCCTTATCCTCCCAGCTACGGGTTAAATAGTAGCACTACTATTCTTCTAGGAGAATGGCTTTGGCATTAAATAACCTACAAAGGTTGATATGCCATTAAACAAAGAAACCAAACCAAACCAAATTATATATTTCTCATGTAAACATATTGTGAAAAATTGACCAACATCTGTTGGTTAAGACAACTTTTCTGTGAAAACATTAATCTGTATCATAAAAACCTGACATTTCTAATTGTTGTCACTGGGAGGAAGTAATATATTTTAGTAGACACAAGTGAATTATGATAAAAGTCTTACTAAAATCATTATTCGCATAACTTTAAAAATTAAAACTATGAGAAAATTCAATGAATGCAGTGTTTGACATTATTTTTTATGTTGTATAAATGAATAATGTCAGCTTTAGAGTGTTATTTGAACATCTACTTGTTAGGAAATAATATATGTGTTATTTTAAGCAAATATCTAAAAAGTAATAGAGAACTTGTGAAATTTTGAGGGGATTGCCTATTTGTAATAGTTATCCTTGATAATATTGAATAAGTAAAAGTAAACGTAAAGTTGGCAACTTGAAGGCTTCCTTTTCAATAGCTACTACACCGAGGTGTAGGGAAGGGTGCTACTCCTTTCCTAATGTTGACCTGCTTTACCCTTGATCCATACCTTATAATGCTGAGTATTAAACAAGGAGGCATCAAGTACCATTTTTTGAGTCTTTGGTATGACTTGACTTAGTATGGAACCCAGGTTTCCCGGGCTATTGGCAAACACTTTTACCATGATGCTAATGTCCATTAATATTGAATACAGGTATTTATATTTTAAATAAAGTTAATTAGGTTTTTGATGTGAACCCGAGGTTGGGACCACGGAAGGAAAACACAGAACACAGATGAGAGGTAAAAAAGATATATTAACAAAAGGTTACAAAGGATAGTGCAAAGGTAAGCGGAGCTTACTATCTGGTAGTGTCCAATATTGATAGTTGTACACGGTTGCGTACAACTAGTACTCCAGCTAATACTACGGTATTACAATACTGCTCCCTGAGAGTGTTATCTCACATAGTAATATAGTGCTGGAAGAGTCCATGATGCTGGTAAGTTTTGGTCTCACAACAGTTTTGAAGAAAGTTACATATGTTTTGAAAAAGTACTTACTTTGAATAAAGTTACTTATATTTCTTATGAAGATTCTTATATTTTGAATAAAAGTACTTTTATTTTAAATGAGGTAATTATGCTTTGAAAAAGTACTTGTTTTGAATGAATGTAACTAGTTTGGTTTGGTTTTATGGCATATCAACTATTGTTGGTTATTTAATGCCAAATCCTCTTTATAGATATATATTAAATATATATGATTTGTAAACGTATTTTGTTGATTTGTTTTTAAATGAGCCTAAGCTGATTCTTTTGCACACAGTTAAATGGTTCCAAGTATTGTTATGTATCACAAACAATTCAATTAAACATTAGTTATTTGTTTACACACAGTTAAATGATCAGTTTTATTTCTAACAATTCAATTTAGTATAAGTCATTTGTTTGCACACAATTTAAATGTCAAATAGTTCTATTTGACCCATAGATAGGACCCTATCAGGTGCTACCACTCCAGGTCAGAGTGGACCTGGGAGCAATGGCAATAAAGTGGGGTACTGTACATTCCTCAATGCTCCTACATTACTGGAGCCTCACCATCAGATTGTTTCGTGTCATATCCAGGACACACTTTGTAGGGGGGGTCTTACCCCTCTGCAGGGATGCAGTCGATGTATTGTACATCCCAAGCTGACTGGGCCAAGGGTGGGTCTTACCCCTCTGCAGAGATGCAGTCAATGTATTCTACAGCCTCGACTAACTGGGTCTAAATGTTGTTAGGTTTTGAATAAAGGTTCATAAGTAAAGTTAGTAACTGTAGTCAAGGGTGACCCAAAGGCTCCCTTTTCGATTGCTACTACATCAAGGTGTAGGAAAGGGGGCTTCTCCTTTCCTTGGATTGCTCAATTTTACCCTTGATCCGTGCCTTATAATGATGAGTATTAAGCAAGGAGGCATCAAGTACTATTTTTTGAGTCTTCAGTATGACTCGATCTAGGATTGAACCCAGATCTCCCGAGCCATTGGCGAACACTAACCATAATGCCAATGTCTGGTTCATACATCTTGAATAAAGGTACTTATATTTTGAATAAAGGTACTTATATTTTAAATAAAGGTATATATATTCTGAATGAAGGTACTTATATTTTGAATAAAGGTATATATATTTTGAATAAAGGTATATATATTTTGAATAAAGGTATATATATTTTGAATAAAGGTGCTTATATTTTGAATAAAGGTACTTATATTTTGAATAAAGGTACTTATATTTTGAATAAAGGTTCTAATATTTTCAATAAAAGTACTTATATCTTCAATAAAGATATTTATGTTTTGAATAAAAGTACTTATTTTGAGTAAAGATAGCCTTTGAATAAACATACTTCTATTTCATAAAATAGTAATTAGGTTTTGAATAAAAGTACTTATATCTTGAATAAAGGTGATTATATTTTGAATAAGGGTACTTATATATTGAATAAAGGTATATACATTTCTAAAAAGTACTTGTTTTGAATAAGAAACTTATATTTTAAGTAAAAGTACTTATGTTTTGAATAAAGGTATTTTTGTTTCGAATAAAAGTACTTATTTTGAGTAAAGGTAGTTAGCTTTTGGTTAAACATACTTCTATTTTATATAAAAAGTAATTAGCTTTTGAATAAAGGTACATATATTTTGAATAAAGGTACTTATATTTTGAATAAAGGTACTTATATTTTAAATAAAGGTACTTATATTTTGAATAAAGGTACTTATATTTTAAATAAAGGTACTTATATTTTGAATAAAGGTACTTATGTTTGAAAGAAGGTTGATTATGGGTTGAATGCAATATATCTAAAGTAAGTGCAAAGCAGTGTTAGCCTTGCACAATAGAAATGCCCACTGTTGTATATTTTTATGTAGATAATAGGATTCTGCACTTTTTCTAACCTTGATAAGAACAATTGCAAATAACCAAGAAAATGTCTGGGTCAAACATTCTCTAAAGTGCAAAACTTGTGTAGACATCAGCAGAAAAATTAATAACAATATTTATTTATTTATCTGTTTATTACATTTTCTTTAAGTAAAAAAACAGAAAACAGAAAAAAGAAAAACTTGAAAGTAAAGTAAAAGATTTTATCACAATATTCAACACTGAACTACACTTCAAATATTAACCACTTCAGAGCAGATGACAAGATATCAAACAAGAAATGTGTCTGGTCCTTGAGTGCCAGATGAGATATCAAACAAGAAATGTGTTTGGTCCTTGGGTGACAGATGATATATCACACAAGAAATGTGTATGGACCTTGAGTGTCTGATGAGATATCACACAAGAGATGTGTTTGTTCCTTGACTGCTTGATGAGATATCACACAAGAAGTGAGTTTGTTCTTTGAGTGTCTGATGAGATATCACCCTAGAAATGTGTTTGGTCATTCAATGTCAGATGAGATATCCCACAAGAAATGTGTTTGGTCATTCAATGTCAGATGAGATATCCCACAAGAAATGTGTTTGGTCATTCAGTGTCAGATGAGATATCACACAAGAAATGTGTTTGTTCCTTGACTGCTTGATGAGATATCACACAAGAAATGTGTTAGGTCATTCAGTGTCTAGTGAGATATCGCACAAGAAATTTGTTTCTGGAGCAACAGAGAAAGTGCAGATTGTAATCAAAATGTATTAAGACTGAAGAACAAAATGTTTGTTTCAAGATAAGAATTTAAGTGAAGATATCTATACAACTGAACAATCTATTTATCAATCAATTCATGCAATGTTGAATAGAAATAGATTTACTTCATTTTAATACCAGTTTCATTATTCTATTTGGTTTAAAACATTTTTATAAAACTGGAGACCTTCTTTGTCCATAGATCATTGTAATTTAGAATAGAAATAGATTTACTTCATTTTAATACCAGTTTCATTATTCTATTTGGTTTAAAACATTTTTATAAAACTGGAGACCTTCTTTGTCCATAGATCATTGTAATTTAGAATAGAAATAGATTTACTTCATTTTAATACCAGTTTCATTATTCTATTTGGTTTAAAACATTTTTATAAAATTGGAGACCTTATTTGTCCATAGATCATTGTAATTTAGAATAGAAATAGATTTACTTCATTTTAATACCAGTTTCATTATTCTATTTGGTTTAAAACATTTTTATAAAACTGGAAACCTTATTTGTCCATAGATTATTGTATTTTAGAATAGAAATAAATTCAATTCATTCTTATACCAGTTTCATTATTCTATTTGGTTTAAAACATTTTAAAAATCAAACTGGAGACCTTATTTACCTGTAGGCCATAGTATTTTGAATAGAAATAAATTCATTTTAAGACCAGTTTCATTATTCTATTTAATTTAAAACTTTTTTTTTTATAAAATTGGAGACCTTATTTGTCTATAGATCATTGTAATTTTGAATAGAAATAAATTTACTTTATTTTGATACCAGTTTCATTATTCTATCTGATCTAAAAAATTTTTTATAAAACTGGAGACCTTATTTATTTACTTTACTTTGATACTAGTTTTATTATTCTATCTGATCTAAAAAAATTTTTTTATAAAACTGGAGACCTTATTTATCATCCAAATAACAAACAAGAAAAATCATATCTTTTTTTTAAAAGTTTCCAATCCATTTTTTGATCATTCATTCTATTACATTTTCTTGCTTTCATAAAATGCATACTGACACTCCTAAGATCTCAAATGCAACCCAATTTCATAACAGAATGTTAATTATAACAGCTGTAGTAGATGCTAGAGAAGCAGAATAATAGACTGTAGTTTTTCAAATGTTTACTTATATCTTAGCAAATTGCAAACCAAGCAAAAGTCAAAAAATATGATCAATGATTTTAGCATATCATAAAAAATAATGGTATGTTAATAACTGCAATCCAATTTATTTGGTATGAAGTGGTTTAGTATATATTTTCTCTGTGTTAATAATCAATGCCACATGACTCACACTCACATAAATATATGATAATAAAAAAAATAATACATACACAATTACTTATAATTATTTCCCTTCCAACCAATTTTTTAAAAATGTTTTATTTTAAACCAAAAATAGCAAATTTAATTATTTCTAGCTTTACATTATCATCATTATCATCATCATCATGTCACACTTCCAAGCACGGATCTTCCAGCACAGATCTTCCTGACCCTCTCTCACGACCCGTTTTTATCATCCACCACTCCCAGGAGGTCTTCAAAGCTACATCCTGAGCTGTTGTATGTAGGTTCTATCCATATTTACCAACCCCTCCGCTTGGACAGGATATGACACAAGGTCAATTTTTAAGTGAAGTTTAACAGGCTTGAATTAAGAGTTTTCCTTCTCCTAGACTAGTTGCCTCACCAAGGCTGAAGAACCCAGTCAGTCCTACTATTTACCTATAGCTGGAGGGAGAATAATTTTCCCAAGGGTATTAGTGCTATGTGAAATGCAATCAACCTCATCCAGGATTTGAACTCATGTTGCTGTATCCATTTCCTACGATGATAACCATTACACCACGGGCACCTTTAAATGTATGTAGGTTCTCTCTGGTTGTCCTGCCTTAGCTTGTCCATTGAAGGAGTCCACAGTAGTATATCGCTTACGAGTACGTCCTTACTTCTCCAGCAGTGTCCCGAGTTGTAATTAGTTGGGTATAACACACATTTCAGCTATGAAATTCTAGAAAAAAACGACTTTTGTGTATAATATGCATTGACGTTTTGGAATTTATTTAGTTTATATAATGTTTTGAAGGCAGAGAAGTTTTTATGGAGTAGTGGCTAACATGCTAGACTTTGACATCATTGTAATTTTTCTAAATACAAAATTTAAACAGTATTTTGAGCAAAAACAAGAACATGTTCACTCTAAAATGGGATAAACTTTTGGCGAAAATAAGTTCACAACAGAAGAAACAAATTATGAACAAACTAATTCCAGTGGCTATTTCACTGTAGCAATATAAAAAAAAATGTTTCTTATACATTTGTTGGTTTGGATCAGAGATATAGCTTACTCTTGGTCAAATATGGTGACACACATAGCCAGAAAAAAAAGGGGATTTTTAATTCTTATGTATAATATGAACCCTTACCTTTTTGACACAAAAATTTAGAAAAAAGTATGTATTGTATACAAGTGATTATCGGTTTGGTTTGATCTGGTTTGATTTTATGGCATATCTAACATTGTAGGTTATTTAATGCTAAATCCATTTTAATACATATAAACAGTTCCATTTCAAACAATTCAGTTCAGCATAAGTATACAGTTTCAATGTCAAATAACAGTCCTATTTCAAACTATTCAGTTTAGCATAAGTATACAGTTTAGTTTTATTTGACCCATAGATAGGACCTTATTAAGTGCCACTACTCCAGGCCAGAGTGAACCTGGGAATGATGACCATGAAGGAGTACTTTGCATTCCCCAAAGCTCCAAGCAATACTCTAAAGTCACCATCAGACTGTTTAGTGTCATATCCAGGATACTTGTTTGGGAGGTCTTACCCCTCTGCAGGGAAGCAGTTGGTGTATTCTACAACCCCAGCCAACTGGGCAAGAATAATTATTGTATTTATTACCAAGCTCTACAACATTAGAACATTAGGCAAGTAACAACACAGGAATACTTAACACTTGTACCTGGTTATGGCTAACGGAATCAGAACAGGCGAAACCCGTGGATTCAATAAAGGACGTAGTTTAAAGTTCCGTTAAGGTTTCTGAGTTCAACAAACACCTCAACATATCAACTGAAATGCTGTGGAAATAACAATAAAGTTGAAGACAATTGTCTGAAAACCCTTAATGATAAAAAATCATTATATGCATGGTTAATGACACCAAAACAAGTGGGATTTTTTCAGTCAGAGCCAGATCATTTGTTCATTTAAATAATGTATATATTTTGAACATCATATGTGAATGACATATAACTAGCAGCCATCACACTCAATCAGGCATTTTGATGGGTGGGCAATATCTGGCAACTAGTCTACATGATCCAGTGATTTTTGTTCTCTTGTTATAAAGAAATTTAAAAATGCAAACTTGTAAATTCACTTCCTATGGAACCCCACCCTTTGCTTTTATTCCCCCTGCTAAAACTTCATTCATCTCCTGAGGTCTATATTGACCACTTCTGAGGAAATTTAACTTTTTATAAAATTTTGCTAGGAATGTACTTATTTATCAGAGATATTGTATATCATAAATAGAAGAGATGAATGTTGTCATCGCCCATCAGCTTCTAAAATGTCTATGTTGCCAAAGAATTTTTCTTTACCTTTAGCCTATTTGCAGAATAGGGCAAAGGAAGTTACCTTATCAAGCTGTTGAGTCAGTAAAATATTTTTATTCCTCTGTGTGTGTGTGTGTGGGGGGTAAGTGAGGGAGGGTCTTTCTGTGATTAGACAAACCAAGCACATGAATAGCCCAGAAGTTTTGGCATAAAAAATAAAAAAATCAACACGTCAACCAGAAATTCTCTTCAAGAAATCACTAATTACACTGGTAAGTCTCTTAAACTTGACTCAATACACAGGAAATCACTTTATATTGTTTGTCATTGTTTATTTTTTTAATAAATTGTTAAAATTGAACTAAGTTTTAATCTCTTTATTCGTTGTTGTTAGTTTTGAATATAAATGTTATACAAACTCCAATAAAGCCAAACCTGTTTCTCATTCCCACCCAATTCAAATAAAAACCAAGTCTAAAGTCAACAGAACATATCTATTTTGACTAACAGAATTGAATGTTTTTTAAGGGAAAATCTCAAATAGGCAGAACCAAGGAAAGTCTTCCATAAAAGTAGCCAGAAAGAAAGAAAAAATAACTGATGATGGGAAGGGAGCAGAAGTGACATGAAGTGAGTCAAGGCCATGGAACTGGTTCTGCAGCCTATCCAAAGTATGTAATTACCCAAAACCTCCACCATGAGCAGGATGTGACACAAGGTCGATTTTAAAGTAGAGTACAAGTATTCTAAATTCAAAGTTTTCTTTCCCCTAGATTGATTGTTTGACCAAGGTTATAGAACCCTGTCTGTGCTACTATTTATCAATAGCTGGCAGCATGGAAGGGGGGAAGGATTCATGCATTTCCCTAGGGCATTAGCACAGAGTGAATGCTAACAGCCTCATCCAGAATTTACAGAGTAAATGCTAACAGCCACATCCAGAATTTACAGAATGAATCCTAACAGTCTCATCCAGAATTTACAGAATGAATACTAACAGCCTCATCCAGAATTTACAGAGTGAATCCTAACAGTCTCATCCAGAATTTACAGAATGAATCCTAACAGTCACATCCAGAATTTACAGATGGAATGCTAACAGTCTCATCCAGAATTTACAGAGTGAATACTAACAGCCTCATCCAGAATTTACAGAGTGAATGCTAACAGTCTCATCCAGAATTTACAGAGTGAATACTAACAGCCTCATCCAGAATTTACAGAGTGAATGCTAACAGTCTCATCCAGAATTTACAGAATGAATGCTAACAGCCTCATCCAGAATTTACAGAGTGATTGCTAACAGCCTCATCCAGAATTTACAGAATGAATGCTAACAGCCTCATCCAGAATTTACAGAGTGAATGCTAACAGTCTCATTCAGAATTTACAGAGTGAATGCTAACAGCCTCATCCAGAATTTACAGAGTGAATGCTAACAGTCTCATCCAGAATTTAAAGAGTGAATGCTAACAGCCTCATCCAGAATTTGAACTTGAGTCTCTGATTTCATGGCAATAACCATTCCACTAAGTCCACCTCGAAAGTGGACAAAATAAGCTGAGAAGAACTTATTCAGATACAAGAACAGTATTCCATCCACAGTTGAATCAAGTTTTGTGAAGGAATAACAAAACATCAGGTGTTTGAGACTTTTTGGAATGACAAATGTTATAGTAAAATACATCAAATCTCTTCTGATTCATCCACTTAACTCTTCACACACCTAACTAGTAAAACATACAAAACACAGACTCACAGACATCAACACTGTAGAAGAAAATAACAGCAACTGGATGTTGATCCAACAACAGCCTGTGTCAAACTGAGAAAATCATGGCTTCTGCACATAGGTTCCGCACATAGTCTATCCAAAATCCCCAGAAAATTATCAGTTATAAAAAAAAAATGTCTATTTTTCAACCAATCATATTTTTTCCACAGGTAGTATTTTCTGGAGCTGGTGTTTGAAATCGGGAATACATAAATGGGCCAAACAGAGGTCACATGGCAGTTGAATTGTGGCCGTCCTAAGAGTGTCACCTGACAACACCGTCCGATCAGATCAAAGCAACCGCTTGTCACCAAATAGTCGCCCCCCCCATCAGCCACCAAGATATTTCATCCACTTGTTTATTTTATTTATTCAATAAACAAAATAAACTAAATCTTCTCGTCAGTCTTATTTTTCTTGCAACCACACGCTTGTATGTAACAGAAATTAATGTATTATTTTGTCTTTCCTTCCATTTTGTACAGTGTTTGGATATCATGGATATACTATTGTTAAATGTTGGTATATCTTGGATATACTATTGCTAAATGTTGGTATATCATGGATGAAGGGATGCATCCTCTCTTTTCCTAAAAAGGGCGAACTCGAATTAGCCAAGAACTACCAAGGTATAACACTTACATCCATAGCAGCCAAAATATACAATGCCCTACTACACAACCGCATAGAACCCAAAATTGACAACATTCTTAGGAAGAACCAAAAAGGCTTCTGAATAAATAGATCCACCACCTCACAGATATTGACTATCCATAGAATCCTTGAAGGCATATGGGCAAAAAACTTACAGGCGACAATACTATTTGTCGACTTTACAAAGGCCTTTGATTCCATTCACAGAGGGAAGATGGAACAAATTCTTCTGGCATATGGCATACCAAAAAGAGACCGTCGCAGCCATAATGATTCTCTATAGAAACACCAAAGTGAAAGTACGTTCTCTGGATGGAGACACAGATTACTTCGACTAGCCCCATACCTCTTTATCATCTGTCAAGACTACGTGTTTAGAACATCGATTGATAAAATCAAAGAAAACACTTTCGAGCTGACAAAGAAAAGAAGCAGAAGGTACCCCACAAAAACAATTACCGACGCTGACTACGCCGATAACATAACGATTCTGGCAAATGCACCCACCCAAGCCGAAACACGACTGGAACAAGCCTCCGCATGCATTGGCCTCCATGTCTATGCACACAAAACGGAATACATGTGCTTTAATCAAACAGGCGACATATCCACACTTGGCGGTAGCTCTCTGAAACTAGTTGACAAGATCACCTACGTGGGAAACAGTGTCTCATCAACCGAAAAGACATCGCTACTCCATTCCCTGGATCACTCCACTTTACTCTTGATCCTTACCTTATAGTGCTGAGTGTTAAGCAAGGCGGCATCAAGTACCATTTTTTGAGTCTTTGGTATGACTCGACCTGGGATTGAACCCCAGTCTCCCGGACCATTGGCAAACATTCTATCTGCAAGGCAAATGGAAAGCTAAATATTGGTATATCATGGATATACTAATGCTAACATTTGAGAGTGGGGACTCAAATAAATACCTTCCCTATCCCCAAGCTTTCCAATATGGCTTTTAAAATTAAAGTTAAATACATAGTAACAACTGCATAATAATTATGAGACAATTTTATTAATGTTCCCTTCTACAATCAATTAGCTTTCATGCAACTATTCTACTGAGATATTTAGACTGTAAACATGATTAAAGTGACCTTGTTTTTAACCCTTACAACCTGAGTGGCTTATATTTATCCTCTGACCAAAAAGTATATATACACAGGCAGTCTGAATTCTGGCTGGAGGAATAACCATTTCTAGATCATTATTGCTTGGCAATTATACTGCCTATCAGACTGTTAAATGACAGATTAAAATATTTTATATTTTCGGCTATTTTTGAGCCAGTAGCCCAGGGTGTAAAGTCAGTGGTTGAAGGGGCTCAGAGTTCTGTAGGTTAAGTAAGAAAAAAAATTAAAGTTGGCGACCATAGTCAGAAGGCTCCCTTTTCAATAGCTACTACACTGAGGTGTAGGGGAGGGCGCTGCTACTTTCCCTGGATTGCTCCCCTTTACCCTGGATATGTACCTTATATTGCTGAGTGTTCAGCAAGGAGGTATCAAGTACCATTTTTAAAGTCTTTGGTATGACGCACCCTGGGATTTAACTCAGGTTTCCCGGACCATTGGCAAACACTCTACCCCCTAGACCAAAGGTTAAGTAGGACTGAATTGACTGTTTCAATTAGAATTCAACCAGCCTAAGTTAAAAAATAAATTAAACTTTTAACTAGCTGCTACTATTACAACATCAAGTTTAAAATCTTAAATATGGATCAAAGATTGAGATGAAACTGGATAATATGAGAAAGAAGAAGACATTTTGCAAGGTATTTAGTCATCAGTGTGAAACTATTAGCTCTTCTGACTCTGGGTGCACTTACTTAGATGCAATAATATATTTGCTTGTTGGTATATACATTTCTATATATTGCCCAGTCAGCTGGGGCTGTAGAATACACCGACTGCACCTCTGCAGAGGGGTAAGACCCCCTAACAAGTGTCCTGGATATGATACTAAACAATCTGATAGTGAGGTTCCAGTGATGCTGGAAATTTGGGGAATGTGGAGTACCCCTTCATTCCCATTGCTCCCAGGTCCACCCTGGATCAGAATGGTTGCACCTGATTGGGCTCTCTCTATGGGTTAAATAGAACTAAACTGCATATTTATGCTGAACTGAATTGTTTGAATTAGAACTGTTTGACTAAACTGAATAGCTTTGAAATAAAAATGTTTTTGACAATTAAACTGTGTACTTACGTTTAAACTGCGTGCTTATGCTAAAATGAATTGTTTGAAATGAAACTGTTTTTGACATTGAAACTGTACTTATGCTAAACTGAATTGTTTAATATAGAACTGTTTTGACATTTAACTGTGTGTAAACAAAATCAAAACTTATACTAATCTGAATTAACTGAATTAGAACTGTTTGACTAAACTGAATAGCAAGAAATAGAAATGTTTTTGACAGTTAAACTGTGTACTTATACTTAACAGAATTGTTTGAAGTAGAACTGATTATTTGTTTAAAAATGTATTTGGCATTAAATAACCTACAATGGTTGATGTGCCATAAAAACCCAACCAACCAACCAACCAACCAACCATCTTTATATAAGTATATGTGCATATAAGCTTACTATATATTTATGTGTATGCATGTAGGGGTATGGTTATCTGTATGGGTGTGTGTCAGCGTAGGTATTATGTGTATGTTTTTTGCATGTACATATATGAGTGTATAACAGGATCAAAAGGATAGCTAAACAAGTTAGAGAAATGACAGATCTTAATAGATGATAAAATAGAAAGAGAAGGATTTTCTCAATGAGAATGAAGGTGTTGGTTGGTTGGTTGGTTGGTTGGTTGGATTTTTTATCACATATCAACCTTGGTAGGTTATTTAACCCCAAATCTAGTTTATACAAATATAAGTATTCATGATTTGTAAGCTAGTAGATTGCTTTAGTTTGGTTTGGTTTTATGGCATATCAACCATTGTAAGTTATTGAATCCCAAATCCTGTTTATACATATATATCAAATATATATGACTTGTAAACACATTTTCTTGATGACATTTTTAAATGAGCCTGAGCTCATTTTTTTGCACACAGTTAAATGGTTTCAAGTATTTCTATCTAACATGAATAATTCAACTTACTATTAAAGATTTTTTTGTACTCAGTTAAATTTTATCAAGTATTCCTATTTTACACTAACAATTCAATTAAACATCAGTCATTTGTTTACACACAGTTAAATGTAAAAACAGTTCTATTTCTAACTATTCAATTTAGCATAAGTCAACAAAATTAAACTGTTCCAAGTATTGCTATGTATCACTCACAGTTCAATTAAACATCAGTCATTTGTTTGCTCAGTTTAAATGTCAAACAGTTCTATTTGAGCCCTAAATAGGACTCTTATCAGGCACTATCACTCCGGGCCAGAGTGGACCTTGAAGCAATAGTAATAAAGGGGTTCTCCACATTCCCCAAATCTTCAGCATTACTGGAGCCTCACTGTCAGATAGTTTAATGTTATATCCAGGACATTTGTTGGAGAGATCTTAACCCTCTGCAGAGATGCAGTAAGAGTATTCTACAGTCCCAGCTGACTGGACTTGTTTTTTATTAGAATTTCTGAGATGATATTTGTTATCATAATTCTTTTAAAAGTACCACACACCCAAAAATGATGATAAATATATCAAAATATTATAAATTGATTCTTTTGAACTTGTCTCTTTATTTTTATTGTTTTTATCAAAAGATTTCAGTTTTCATTTACTAAGCTGACCCTAGTTTGGCACAAGGCTAGAATTATGAGCCACCTTAGAAGGTGCCTATCACAAGGTTTCAGTTTTCATTTACTAAGCTGACCCTAGTTTGGCACAAGGCTAGAATTATGAGCCACCTTAAAAGGTGTCTATCACAAGATTTCAGTTTTCATTTACTAAGCTGACCCTAGTTTGGCACAAGGCTAGAATTATGAGCCACCTTAAAAGGTGCCTATCACAAGGTTTCAGTTTTCATTTACTAAGCTGACCCTAGTTTGGCACAAGGCGAGAATTATGAACCACCTTAAAAGGTATCTATCACAAGGTTTCAATTTTCATTTACACAATGTCATCAGTCTGACTCTCAGTTTTATGGCAATGTGTACAAAAAAATTGATAAAATTTGTAATGGTTCAGAGGTAGTAGAGATATATATATATAAATGTTTCACCAGCAGTAACACCCAATTTAAAAACCTTTTAGCGTCATCATGTGGAGAAATCAAAGATCATTGATGCCTAATAACCCACATGACACACAAGCCAGCTAGTGAAGAACACCATACACCAACTCACCTCTCAACCCTATCTGGTGGGGGAAGAGAATATATATAGCTCTTTTAATCCACCAACTTTCTCTTTGTCTTGGGAGATCTTGAAAAGAGATGTTGGTGTTTACAGTCAAGAGAAAAAGTCGGCAGTAGCAGAGAAAGATACGTTAGAAGCTCGTGGTTGAAGGTATTCTGTCTTAACAAGCTTATCACATCTTTATTGCCTGTATGAATTGTACAATAATGATAATATATCTGAAAGACAATTTTGTTTCACTTAAACTTCTTCTTTGTTGCTTCTGCTGTTTTTGTTTACTGTTGTTGATTTTTTGTTTTACTTAAAAGTATTGTTCGCTACCTCCCAACATGGACTCGGAAGCATATATGCTGACAAAGACAAGACTACCCCTGCGACAAATTAAACAAAATTTCATTTTTTTATGAAAATGATTATTATTTTAAAAAGATCAAAATAGACTTTTATACTAGATTTTTAAAAATTCTAAATAGATAGGAAAATTTAGAAATTTGCCAACACTAGTATAACATTTAATGGGTCCATGAGATCGACCATGATATGAATACGTGAAATGTATATATGTTCATAGAATGTTCATATGCATATAGGAATCCGAAAAACACGTGAAATTGGTTCAGGTACAAAACTTTTTATTACCTTTTCGAGATTAAGGTTTTTCGACATGAGGAGAGAAAGACACAATTTCTTCAAAAACATGCGGCACATTTCGTAAACCTCAACTGGTCTTGCCTCGGCGAGCTCTGAAAATCGTCTACCTTCTTCTCGCGTCGAATCTCAACTAACTATTTTTTTTTTCAAATCCCCAAAATCCTCATTGCTTCCAGGCATAACCTCATTCACCTCCTCGGTCCCATTTCCTATCTTGGGTTTTTATTGTGACATCTCTGATTGTCACATCCGCCCGCGCGCGCATGAACACCTGCACTCAATGTGTGCACCTAACTAATCCATGCACTAAGCGAAAGGTTCTCAGTCTAACTAAACCGAAAGGCAAGATATATAAAACGAAATCCCTCTGCAATTATATTACCCTAGAATCAGACAGAAATTCTTTATTTCACAAACAATTAATTAAATAGTACAACTACTGTTTTTCTACAAGGATGGCTTTGGCATTTAATAAACCAGGAAGGTTGATATGCCAGTAAACAAAGAAACCAAATCTAATCACTTGAGTTATCTGAGAATTTAGAACAAATGCCATATTGAAGAAGTACCTCATAAGAAGTGTGATAAATGGATTGAAACTGAAGCTTCAGTTTTTTTATTGCCCAGTCGGCTGGGGCTGTAGAATACACCAACTGCTTCTCTGCATCGGGGTAAGGCCCCCTAATGAGTGTCCTGGATATGATACTAAACAATCTGATGGTGAGGTTCCAGTAATGCTAGAGCTTTGGGGAATGTTGAATACCACTTCATTGCCATCGCTCCCAGGTTCACTCTGGTCTGGAGTGGGAGCACCTGATAGGGTTCAATCTATGGCTCAAATAGAACTAAACTGTATACTTATGCTGAACTGAATTGGTTGAGATGAGACTGTTTTGCCATTTAAACTGCATATTTATGCTAAACTAAATTGTTTGAAATTGAACTGTTTTTGCATGCTAAACTAAATTGTTTGAACTAGAACTGTTTTGACATTTAACTGAGTATAAACAAAAACTATACTTATTCTAAACTGAATTGTTTGAAATATAACTGTTTATATGTATAAAAATGGATTTGATCTTAAATAACCTACAATGGTTGATATGCCATCAAACCAAACCAAATTCATTTTTTTTAATCTAAAATCTAAATGAAAATGCTGGTCCAGATAAGCAACTTATAAAATGAAATGATTATTTATAGCCATCTAGACAGCAGTCTAGATGTTCAAACATTGTCTAGACAAGACAGTGTCAATTTGAAAAAAAAAATTATGAAGTCAGTCTTAATTCTTTTTGAAGAGCAGTTTTTGGAGAAACACAGGATTGCACAAGTGCCACACTGTTCATACTCAAAAGAACTCCCCTCTCCCGACAGCCATGTGCAACTTTTTTTTTCTATCTAGGATTTGAGGATGTGGAGGACATTTTTTTAAAAAATATGACAGTGAAATTTCACATATCAAATGAAAAATTTCAGAAGTGTTTTGATGAGTGGAAAACTTGCAGGAAATCACACAATGAATGCCAAGGAGACAACTTTGACAGAGATTGAGAGATATGGTTTGGTTTATTTGTTTAATGGCATATCAACCCCTTATGGCCTATTTAAGGCAGTAATTTGATTCATTTGTAATTGTTAATTGCTATAACTATATTTTCAATGTGCATTGCATTTCTTGTCTATAATTGTTTATTTACTCACAGTTATGAGATCTAGTATTCCTATCAACTATAAATAATTTGCACACAGTTGTATGGTTTCAAGTATTCCTATCTAATGCTAATAATTTGTACACAAATAAGCTGTTTCAAGTAACAATTTCTACTTAATAATTAATAATCTTTTGTGTGCACACCGATATGTTTTCAAGTATTCCTATTTAACACCATTTCAAGTTATTTATGATGATAATCATAAGCTTTAGTGCACAATTATAGCTTCAGATTATTCTTAGCATACAGTTAAATGGTTTCAAGTATTCCCAACTAACAAAAATAATTTTCACACAGTTGTATGGTTTTTTAGCGAGGAAAATTGTTATGTTACCTGCTCGCTATATTCAAAGGAAAAGAAAAGAAAAGAACGAAGATGCCGTAAGATTTTCAAGAAGGTTTAATGGCAGCCAGAATAAAAGGTACCTTTATGCTGCAAGTCTCATAGGAAGGAAGGAAGGAAATAGCTATTGAGTTGAGTAGGAATTATAGCAGCTAAATGCCTGAGAGGAATGTGCGTCACTACAGTCAAGGCTATACTGAATGTCGGAGTGGAATATGCATCGCAATAGACATAGCAAAAATCGTGTTTGCTGTTAAAGGACAGGAATGATGTTTCACCCATAAATGTGTAGTCTTGGTTGCTGTAGGGGAGAGACAAGAAGTTCTCCTGGAAAGGTTGCCCAGGAATGAGGTAGCTGGATGTCTGAGCAGAATTACGTATCGCTGAAGACATAGCAAAAGTTTGAGGCAACATAAAAGTGTTCCTGTAACTGGCGGATTACATGCATCTAATTCATGTTCAACTGGGAACCCTTGGTCTAAGAGGGTAGACTCAAAAGGTCCATGAATTAGACGGCTTTCCTCATGGTGTTGTGATTCTGCTGCTATGAAGGACAGAAAGTACATCCGTCCTGCTCGAAAGGTTCTGAAGAAGAGATAGTTTGGTGGGTTTTCACCATTTTTATGTTGTCAGGGAAAATGGTTTGGGCTGAATAGGCTGAATTGGATAAGTCATCCTCTTGGGTGAAAATATGTGACGACCATAACGGTCAAATTAATTTACGGCCCAAACAAAAATACGAAATTCTTTCTGCTACAGTTTCAAGTATTCCTAACAAGTAAGTAAAGTTGGCCACCATAGTCGCGAGTGACCAGAAGGCTCCCTTTTCAATAGCTACTACACTGAGGTGTAGGGGAGGACGCTACTCCTTTCCCTGGATTGCTCCACTTTACCCTTGATACGTAACTTATATTGCTGAGTGTTAAGTAAGGAGGTATCAAGTAAAATCTTTTAAAGTCTTTTATATGACGCGACCTGGGATTGAACCCAGGTTTCCCAGACCATTGGCAAACACTCTAACCACTAGGCACTAAGTAACAATTTCAATTTAATTATAATCATTTGTTTACATGCAATTATATGGTTTCAAGTATTCCTAACACCAATAATTTGCTAGGAATTATATGGTTATCAAGTAACTAATTATTATCCTTAATGATAATAAAACAAAAATATTATATTTGTATTTGATTTAGTTTATTTGTTTAATGGCATACCAGTTCCTTATGGGTTAGTCAATGCTAAAATCTAATTTATTTGTAAAGGTTTGTTTGTCATCATTTGTTTGCATATTATATAACAAAGCCATTGGCCTAATGAGTAGAGTGTTCGCCAATGGTACGGGAAACTCGGGTTCAATCCCAGGTCGAGTCATACCAAAGACGCAAAAAATGGTACTTGATGCCGCCTTGCTTAACTCTCAGCACTATAAGGTAAGAATCAAGGGTAAAGTGGAACAATCCAGGGAATTGAGTAGCTCCCTTCCATACATCTCGGTATAGTAGCTATCGAAAAGGGAGCCTTCGGGTCACCCTCGACTATCGTCGCCAACTTATATATCAAGTATTCCTATCGAATACAAAAATTTCCAGACTCTTGTATAGTTATAATTATACCGGACATTGGCCTAGCGGTTAGAGTGTTCACCAATGGCCCGGGAGACCTGAGTTCAATACGAGGCCGAGTCATACCAAAGACTCAAAAAATGGTACTTGATGCCTCCTTGCTTAACACCCAGCATTGTAAGGTACGGATCAAGGGTAAAGTGGAGCAATCCAGGGAAAGGAGTAGCGCCCTCCCCTACACCTTGGTGTAGTAGCTATCGAAAAGGGAGCCTTCGGTTCACCCTCGACTATGGTCGCCAGCTTTTTACTTTTGTATAGTTTCAAGTATTTGCTGTTGAATTTGCCATGTTGTGAAATAAGGAAAGATTAGGTGAAACGAAAGTAAAAGTTCACTCTACACATGGAGACACAGACTTCTTTTGAAATTGTCGCATGTGTGCTGCAAGGAGACACACTAGTCTCATACTTGTTCATAATCTACCTAGACTACATACTTTAGATGTCGATAGATTTAATGAAAGAAAATGGCTTTACACTAGAAAAGGCAAAAGGCAGTCAGATGATGCTCTGCTCGAACTATTGCGGATATAGACTACGCTGATGATATAGTGCTTCAGGGAAATACAACTACCCGGGCTGAATCCCTGCTACATAGTCTGGAGAAGGCAGCATAAACCTCCACGTGAATATTGACAAAATTGAGTACATGTGCTTTAAAAAAGGATATTATAACGAAGATCAAAATGTTGGAGAAGGACGATGATTCAAATGCCAATTACCTTTCTGAAGGAAAAGAATTAATAAAAGAACATTTTTCAAAGATTGAAGAAATTAATGAAAAGATAAAGGAAATTTGTATAAAGGCCTCACTAAATACTGAAGAGAATTTAGTTTTGACCAACAGAAGTATGAAAGCATTAAGTTTTGTCAAGGAATTACAAAAAGATTATCAGTTCTGAGTCGAACCCTTTCCATAAACGAAAAAGCATCCTCCAGTAACAGCAGACGTAATCTAACAAAGGAACAAACATTATTAATGTTACCTGAGTTAGAATGTGTCAAGTTTAGCGGGATGAAACCCTCGAAGTTTGAATTTAAAAACTTTCTAGCACAATTCCAAAACTGTGCAATGTATTTGGAGTCGAATGAAGTAAAGTTAAGATTATTAAAAAGCTATCTCTTATTTGACATTGGAAAGTTATAACTATAGCATAGCTATAGATTTTCTCAAAAGAGAATTCTTGAACGAGAAACTTATTATAAATGTTGCATTTATAATAAGATTCTCGTTCAAGAATCCAACCAAATTCTCTCGTATAAACCCAAATACGATCCTGAATACCTGAGCATAAGTCAATTTTTAGCTGAAATTAGAGATAACCTTGCAGAACTCAAAGGATCATTCGACCCTGATTATTTTGAAGAACCCAGTGCGAGAAATAAATTGATGAGCCATCTAATATTCAAGAAATTGCCTACTCAACTTAAAAGGGAGATCATACATAAAACGGAACGAAATTACTCCACTTTGAATGACATTTTCGTAAGATACAGTGAAGCAGTCAGAACACTATTACTATTAAGATTTCCCCAAGAAAAGACTGAACAATTCTCTAATAGAAGAGATAATAAATACAAGAACTCATATAAAGGTAAGAAAGATACTGAAAAACCAGCATTACTAAATTTCGCAACTTATTTTCAGAAGCCATATGGCGTCTTATGTGACATGAATTTGTAGAGAAGAGGAAAATCTCATATTTTGTTTTGGCGCGCTATTTAATTCAACACTGAATTTCACCCAATCAGGATGACATATCCTATTCAGCCCAGACCTTCATTTCCGGCTAGCAAAACGGGTGAGCGGCCAAAACCACTCTCTTCAGCTTGAGACGGTGACCAGAACAGACGCGTCTCTGGTCGCCCCTGCTTAGCGATGCCTTTTAGCTAAACAAGCCACCCAGTGTGGACATCTCACTGTGGCTTTAACCCTAGCAGCAGCAACATGGACACTCAACGAGGGAACCATCTAATTTATGGATTCTTTGCGTCTAATATATTTTAGACCAAGGAATCCCAGTTGAATATGAATTAGATACGTTCAGCATGCCTTCCACAAGCACCACAAAAATTTACTATGTCGATCCGAGCGCCACTTCGCTCTCGACACACTAGCCCCCATTTCATCTCTGGTCCACATTAATGGAGATAACGCCTACTCTCCCCAAATACCAGACACACAAAACTACACGGTGACCTTGAATACTTCCCTCACACGTCCAACAACACGCTGCCATCTCAACATCCCGCTAAGCTATCGTGTCTCCAAAACCAACAAGCCTAAATACCACGAGTCTTGCTGCACCAAGAACAAACCGCCTCAAAGCTGCAAATAAAAACTTTCGTTGTTGTGTGTTGTATAAATCAAAGTCTCGTAATTTATTTTTGTTGCCTTAAAACCGCCATAAATTCACATAAATTGAGCTCCTGCAAAAAAATGTTCTTCCTTTGAAGAAAGAAAAAAGAAACGGTGTGAGAAATTAAATTTATGCAATAAATGGACCAGCAGGAAACATAAAAGTGAGGATTGGCCAGGAAGAAAGAACGGGTTACGTTTGGCGTGTTTAAAGTGTAATTCTAAATGTCACATTTCACCACTGTGGGACAAACCTAAAACCACTTCACTTTATACTAGTTTTGGGAATAAGCCAGAATAATGATGAAACGTACATATTGCCCGTGTTATAAACTACATTCTCCAAAAGGGCTAGAAGAATGGCTGTAAATTGCATACTTAACACAGGTAGTCAACGATCTTACTTCCCTAGTAATATCTCCTACTATTTGAAACCAAGCAAAGGACGAATAAAGGAGGTAAGATTACCATTGAACACCTATACTAGCTGTTTCACTAAAAAATTCAAATTAGTGGAATTAAAAATCGATTTCGGTGATGGAAAGGAAACAACCCACCTCGTACTAGTTGATAAAGAATTCGATATTCCCGACCAATTCTCACATTTAAGATGCATTGAAAAGAATCTAAATCAACGCAATTCAAAATTTGCATAACATTAAAATAAAATATTAGGTTTGATTGGTGTAGACTTAATTGAACGTATGGACAACTTAAAAATCATTGATTGTATTAGGGCCAAATCATGGCTAACACCAACTGGAGTTACTCCCTTTGGAAACTGCAATAATTCTTTATTTAACAAACAAAAATCCATCGCCAAAAGACCCCCTCCAAATACTATACAGTGCCCTGTGAACATGTACATTGTCCTGAGAATTACGTCTGGCAGGTAATGGATGCTAGGGATGAATTGCCTGACAGCGAAGAAGTCTTTAATGCGTCACAAATGAATATTAATCTGCAAAACATATTGATACTGCAGCAGCAGATGACTCTGAATTAGATATCAGTGGTTAGGACAAGAAAAAAAAAGAATTTGAGAACTCCATAGAGTTCAGACGGTTGCTACTATGTAGATCTTCCTCGGATTGAAAACAGAGTAGAGTACCATTAAATGTTCATGTGGCACTTAAAGTTCTTGATAGAACCATGACATCCTTCAGAAGAAATAAACTTGATGAAGCGTACAATGAGATATTTTTCCAATAGGAAAAGAATGGAATCATTGAGAGATTGAAGATACAGCCTGAAGAATTTGGAAAGTTTATTTGGATTCCTCATAGGCCGGTCATCAAAAATACTGAACAGGTGACAACTAAAATCAGACCTGTATTCAATTGTTCCTTGAAAACACACGATAAATATTCCTTAAATGAAGCCGCCAATCCTGGAATCAATTTAATTAACTTAATTGAAATATTGTTCAAATTCAAGATGAATAAATTTGTGATGCAGTGGGGGGGGGGTATAAAAATGGCATTTCTCACGATAAAGTTGAAAAAAGAAAGGGATCAGAATCGATTTTGTTTTTTCAAGAAGAATAACGAAAAAATCTATTATCATTACAAGACTCTACTATTCGGGTTTAATGCCTGCCTGTTTATATTGAATTTCATTCTACAATATCATATCAATCGACATCCCGATGATTAATGCAAGAGAATGATAAAAAATAATTTCTATATAGACAATTTGTTTGTCACAGATGACGATAACAGTAAACTCATGTACATCTACAAAATGACTGTAACCAGATTGTAGGAAAGAAATTTCTCGTTAAGATCCTGTAACTCCAATTCTAAAGAATTAAAAGCTTAGATGGAAAAGGATAATTCCTTAACCCAACACAATTCTAATTTTGAAAGAGTCCTTGGATACAACTATGATGCCAATAAAGATCTATTAAACATAACAACAAGCTCCATCGATATGGGAGCTAAAACCAAAAGAAGTATACTGGCCCAGAGTGCCAAAGTTTTTGATCCTTTGTCTCTTTATGTCCCCATCACGGTCAAATCGAAACTAATTTTAAGGTCGTTATGGAGACTCAGTTTGGACTGGGATACAGAGATTCCTCAATATATACAATCCAAGTGGGCTTCGAAGTTAACCAGATTAAATAAATTTAACTTTACTCGTAGAAGCTTCTGCAGAGCACATCCTACTAAACTTTGTGTATTCTGTGATGCCTCATCCCAGGCATATGGGTGTGTGATATATGGAATGCAAGATGGAATTTCTCAAATTATTTTTACAAAAACGATAGTGGCACCCGCAAAATCCAAATTGTTACCAATATTTCAACAATATTTCAATTAAGTTGTTAATTAAATTGGCCTTTAAGTATCCTAGTCTGACTAATCCACTTAAACACCGTGTGAACCTAGTCAATCCCTATGAAAACACAGGTTATACTGGGTACCTATGGGTAAACAGAAATGGAAAAGCTGAGAAAATGTATTTATTGATATTCACTTGTCTGGCAATAAGAAGTATACACAGAGAGATTGTACAAGACATGAACACCAAAGCATTCATACAAGCATTTACCAAGTTCTGTAACTTTTAGCCTTGAGTTTTGTTGTGTTAGCGAGAGGTTTAGTTGTTGATAGCGAGGGGGAAGTTTGCTTGTTAGCGAGGATAGGTTGTAACGTATGTGTGTTTACGTTGTGTTGTTTCCTCGCTGATTTTGTAAGGTCCCTCGCTAATAGTTGTTAGGAAATAAAAGGAAGGATGAAGAAGTGAGATGGCGAGAGTCGAAAGGTGTTTTTATGATAAGGTTTTTATTTGCAGCATGAAATATTGGGTTTGCTTTTGGTGCTGCAAGACTCGTGAAGGGTTGTGAGTATCGAGACGAAATTGAGTTATGAGAAGTTGAGAAGGTTGTGGTGGCAGCGTGTGTCGTTGGATGTGTGAGGGATTGTGTTTTTTGCATTTTTGACGAAAGACATGTTGCAGTTGTAGGAACTGAACTTTGTATGTCACCGTGAGTTTCGTGTCTGGTATTTGGGGAGAGTAGGCGTTATCTCCATGCGTGTCGAGAGCGGAATTACGCTCAGTTCGACATTGCCAATTTTGGGGTGACATAAAGTTGTGCCTGTGCGAGGCATGTTGAATGCATCTAATTTATATTCAACTTGGATTCCTCGTAAGGAATCCATAAATTAGATGGGTTCCCTCGCGTATCCATGTTGCTGCTGCTGCTATTTTAGAGCCGCAGTGAGATGTCTGCACTGGGCGGCGTTGACCAGCTAAAAAGCATCGCTATTGAAGAACGGCCTATGTGGCGTCTGCACTGGTCGGCGTTCTCCAGCCAAAGAGACTGGGTTTGGCAGCTAACCCGATTTGTTGACCGGAAATGAAAGGTCCGGGGTGAATAGGATAAGTCATCCTGATTGGGTGAAATTAAGTGTCGAATTAAACTGCGCGCCAAACCAAAATACGAAATTTTCCTCTTCTCTACAAACTCATACAGAATACCTTCTTATATTTACAGTGATAATGCGAGATCCTTTGACAACGTACTGGGCAAAGATATAATAGAACATCATTTGGACAGTAATGAGTCCAGAAACAATTTTATACGCCACACTATCAATCACATAAAAATACCCTTGTACTCTCGATGGATGGGAAGCGAATAGGAAAGAATGATAAAAACCACAAAGACCTGTCTCTTTAAGAACTTGGGCAGAGCTAAATCCGATAACTTCCAACTTCTTACCATAATTTCCAACATTCAAAGGGCCATAAATTCCAGGCCTCTAACACATCGAAGTACGTCTGATACTGAGGTATTACCGTTGACACCCAATGCCTTTTTACATCCAAATGTTAATGTAGACATTTCTGTGAAAACGGATTCTGGTGGATGTCCTGACATGGAACATATTTCCAGGTCTCAATTATTAAATGCTCTCTCCGAAATGGGAAAAATTGTTAAATAATTTCAAAGAATTATGGAACGAGGAATATCTTTTGAGTCAAAGAGAAAGCTGTAAGGACCTACATAATATGGATTTCAATAATAAAATACTAGTAAACGATGTGGTGTTGATAAAGAATCCTGCAAAAACCAGACCATCCTGGAAACTTGGCGGAGTAACTGAACTTTTCCAAGGAAACGATGGTAATATACGTTCTGCTCGGATAACCAAAGGAGACGCGTCTTATGAGAATCATAACATACAACACCTGTTTCCTATGGAAATCTCTTTGACATTAAAAGGTTGAAAGGTGCTCGATGCCAGAAAGCCCTATTAAATCGTAGAAGACTCGTTCTCAGACATCTCGAAGGACTAAGAGGAAGATTTAGAAGAAATGTAGCTAGGACTTTGTGTATTAAGGCTACTTGAGTCCTGCGTACGACTTTAAACTACAACCACTGTTAGCCAAACTTAGGGCAATTTAGTCCTGCGTACGACTTTAAACTACAACCACTGTTAGCCAAACTTAGGGCAATTTAGTCCTGCGTACGACTTTAAACAACAACCACTGTTAGCCAAACTTAGGGCAATTTAGTCCTGCGTACGACTTTAAACTACAACCACTGTTAGCCAAACTTAGGGCAATTTAGTCCTGCGTACGACTTTAAACAACAACCACTGTTAGCCAAACTTAGGGCAATTTAGTCCTGCGTACGACTTTAAACAACAACCACTGTTAGCCAAACTTAGGGCAATTTAGTCCTGCCTACGACTTTAAACAACAACCACTGTTAGCCAAACTTAGGGCAATTTAGTCCTGCGTACGACTTTAAACAACAACCACTGTTAGCCAAACTTAGGGCAATTTAGTCCTGCGTACGACTTTAAACAACAACCACTGTTAGCCAAACTTAGGGCAATTTAGTCCTGCCTACGACTTTAAACAACAACAACTGTTAGCCAAACTTAGGACAATTTAGTCCTGCGTACGACTTTAAACAACAATCACTGTTAGCCAAACTTAGGGCAATTTAGTCCTGCGTACGACTTTAAACAACAACAACTGTTAGCCAAACTTAGGACAATTTAGTCCTGCGTACGACTTTAAACAACAACAACTGTTAGCCAAACTTAGGACAATTTAGTCCTGCGTACGACTTTAAACAACAACAACTGTTAGCCAAACTTAGGGCAATTTAGTCCTGCGTACGACTTTAAACAACAACAACTGTTAGCCAAACTTAGGACAATTTAGTCCTGCGTACGACTTTAAACAACAACAACTGTTAGCCAAACTTAGGACAATTTAGTCCTGCGTACGACTTTAAACTACAATCATTATAAGCCAAACTTTAGACCACTAATCCTGGTTAAGACTTTAAACTGAATACAATGATGAGGTCAAGTTTGTGGAACTTGGGGAGTGTAGAGTCACCCCTAAATTATCATTACTCCCAGGTCTACTCTGACTAGGAGCGGTAGTACCTGTTAGGGTTGTCACTTTATAAGATACAAAACTGTTTACAAACAATCGATTGGAAAACCCAAACCAGCGAGGAATTTTATGTGAGTTGTAGTCAAACACAACTACATGGTGCCTTCAATAAGTTTCCAGACTTTTTTGTACAGGCATTTTAAATTTTCTCTTGAAAATTCACTATGTTATTGCTATATATCTTATGAGATGACTGACCAATTTTTATGATTCCAGCTTCAAATGAACAGCTTCAGCAGCAATTGGAATACACCCTACTAAAACCTGATTGTCACACCTGGTGAATTTCAGAAATGCAATCTAGACGTGAGGACACTTTAGAAGAACGATATGTGATAAAATTGTTTTAAACTTGGAAAAAATGCCACAGAAACGTATTGAATGCTTCAGACTGCTTTTGGAGCATCTTGCATGAATCGAGCATCAGTTTTTGAGTGGCATAAGAGATTCAAGGAAGGCAGGGAGTCTGTGAGGGAGGAGTAAGGAAGTCAATACACCAGAGTTGATTGGCCAAAGGGTTGGGGTTACTATGTTGAGGTTTTAAGGGAGTACAGGAAGAGATTCTGTCAGAAGAGGCCAGCTCTCTTTAAATCGGGTCAGTGGCATTTCCACCAGGACAATACACCAGCCCACACATTTATATGCTTTCAAGTATCTAATTGATTTATAGATGGGATCTTAACAGGTATTCCTTGGAGTAGTGGCAATGACTACAAGGCTTAGAAATATTACTGTATCTTCTGCAGAGGTTTGAAACCCCCACATAAAAAAAGGTATCGTGGGTATGACTTTAAACTGCATCAGGTGGTGAGGTTCTAAATTCTGGAGCTCCAGAACATGAACCTCACCACCAGGTACAGTTTATAATTTCTCAGGAGTCCTCTTTATTTGGATGAGTAATTGTCTTCAAGGTCTCCAAGGGATACAGTCAGCGTATTCTAAGACCCATCAACAGAACAAGAGAGAGAGAGAGAGAGAGAGAGAGAGAGAGAGAATAGAAAAAAATGAGAAGTATTATAATGCTTTTCTTCGTTAGAAGCTCAACTTGGTATAAAGGTTAAATAAGACATAAGTGATCTCCCTTTAGGATGAATTTGCACATGTGTTTTTAAAATGGCGGTGAAGCTGCTGCTGAATTCGTCCTCTCAGATTATACACAATTTTACCCAGCGGACAACGTTTTGTTTTCCCAGGCAAGTATTGCATCTATGTGTATCGAAACATCAGTAATAGAATATTTATTGCGTTCTTTTCTTCCTGCGATTTATATGCTGTTCTGTGTTCTAATAATAATAGATTTTGCACCGTTCCCTGTGTCAACCCCCTCACGTGTCCCTATTCCCTGGAATCCCTACGTTCCTCTTTCGTGATAGTAATTGATTTTCCTATAAAGTTTTTATCTAGTAACGCCTGATCAATCCCAGATTTTAACTATGTCTGTTAGATGAATATTTAGAATGCATTTTATGTAGGAATTAATTTTTTTTTTTTTATTTGTCTAATATTCTATACTGGACCCGAGCAGAAGACGGTTAACGGTTTTTGTTTTATCCCTTGGGTGTTTACCGACCTTGTTTCGTACGTATTAAATAACGAATCCCTTTGAAATCTAAAAAAAGGGTTTGAAAATCCTGAATAACCAGTTGATTATTTGAACTAGTAGTTAAAGAAATGTTTTTAGATTTATGAGAAAATCAAGTATATCAATTAATTTATTACTTTAATTTTTAAATCAAAGTATTTTAAAAATGTTTCTATATTAAGAAAACTGTAATGGTAGGTGGACTATCGGATCATTGTTATGAGTAAGTTCAGTATTTAGCTCTGTATTTGTGACCTTGTACCAAACTAAACTAATCTTAGAAAATGTTAATATGACTTAACGTTTTGTTGCACGCGACATATTAATGCCGAACAGTTCACTTCAATTTATGAACAGCTAGATTTATTTTACATTGGGGATTTTGTTTATTGTCATCGAAGGCTTGTGTTTTGGGTAGAATTAGTCACACATAACAGAAGGTAATTTTTTACCCTTTAAACCATCGGATTTTAGCGAAAACTAAAAATCAGATTTTTTTTTCTTTTTTGGCAAATACGTGTAAACAGACCAAAAAAAATATCTCTGGTCGTCAGTAATGCTTCCTGTCTTCGCCAAAAAAGTCGAATCTGATTTTTAGTTTTCGCTAAAATCCGATGGTTTAAAGGGTAAAAATTTACCCAGAAGGAATGGTGCACGAGTGCACTACAGATTCTCCTAAACAACACTCTTCAGGTTTTCAATTCAGAGTGTTTTTCTTCTTGAGTGGTTGCCGTACCAAAGTTTTTGGGCTTTCATCAAGGTTATTAGCACAAAGTGATATTAAGTTTCAATCAGAATTTTTAAGTGGTATTTTCCAAATTTTAGTTTCGCTTTTCGTTCTTGGAAACGGTAAATAAAAGCGAATTTTGTAGAGGATATAAAGGGGGATAACTCTCACTTTGTTAATCATGCAAAAATTCGCAGATCCCCTCTATTTAAAAAACTCGCTTTTATTTACAATATGGAAATTTGTGCAAACATTAATTCTATGAATTAAAATTTATTAATTTTTTTGTTTGATTAAACCTTATTATCTTATGTAAACAATACAGACAAGTTTGCGCATTGGTCATACAAGGCTTTCTCATTTTCATACAGAAACAGGAACAATACAGTGTTTGACATGTCAAACGCCTTGCACTGTTAAACACGTTCTCATAGAATGTAGAGCTTTTGCTCTCATCAGAAATCGATTTTTCAAGGTGAATTGTTTGGGCGATCTGTTCGAGAACGTTAAAATGGAAGGCGTTCTGTCTTTCTTGAGAGAAACAGGGTTGTACCAAAAAATATGATGAAGTAAAACCGTTTAATCGTGTGCAAACAAATGAAACCCTGCTTATCTAAAATGTTTTCTACAAAGTATTCGTTTAGAAATTTTAGGTTAAACAGATATATATATATATATATATATATATATATATATATATAATTTGGTATTAAATAACATATGAAGGTTGATATGCGATAAAAAGCAAACAACCAACCAAATAAAGACGTTGGGAACTTTTTCACGTATTTTTTTTAAATCCACAAGTGTTAGTGTTTTGTTTTTTGTTTTTTTTTTGTATTTTACCAACATATTCTGAAAAATTGTTTTAGCCAAGAGAAATTTAAAACGGCCCTTATTTATTTTTCTTAGTATTTTCATTTGGCATTGTCAAATATTTCAGTTTTAAATAAATTAAACAAAATTGAGTATTCTGGATATGACACTTAACAGCATCCAGTGGTAAATGTGCTGTCACTCGATCATTTCTATTACTCCTAGGTCCACTGACCTGGGGTGGTATTATCTGTTTGGGTCCTATCTATTGGTCAAATAGATATGTTTGTAAATTATTTTTATTGGTTGGTTAGCTTTTATGGCATAACAACCATTGTTGGTTATTTAATGCCAATTCCTGTTTTTACATATATCATCATGCCATGCGACCAACATGGATATCCCTGACCCTCTCTCACCACTCCTCTCTATCGTTCATCGCTTCCGGCAGGTCCTCAGGGCTATATCCCGTATCCTCACTGAGCTGCTGTATGTAGGTTCGCGCTGGTCGCCCTGCTTTAGCTTGGCCATGTGCGAGGGTCCATAGGAGAACATCACTTATGAGCTTGTCCCTGCTTCTCCAGCAGTATCCTGCATGTCTGGTTCGTCTAACTTTGATAGTTTTCGTGATGGGAGGTAGGTGGCCGTACAGATGGTGCTTTGTGGGCTTTTGCCTCCAGGACTTGTTCAAAATTGCTTGCAGCATTCTTGTGTAGTTGCCGTCAAGCTTTTTCTCCATCCATTTAGTTAGCGTCCATGTAGTGCATCCATATAGCAGTATCGACATGACTGCTGCTTGGAAGAAACTGCATTTCATTTTATCGGTCAGGTCTGACTTCAATATGACCAATAGGCTATTGATAGCCGTCCATGCCTTTGTTAGTCGCGTGTCAATGTCTTTTTCGGTTGATGAGACACTCCTTCCTAGGTAGTTGAACTCATCAACTAGTTTCTAAATATATATGATTTGCAAACTCATTTTGTAGATACATTTTTAAATGAGCCTGAGCTCATTCTTTTGTACACGGTTAAATGGTTTCAAGTATTCCTATCTAATGTGAATAATTCTATTTACTTTTAATCATTTGTTTGCTCACAATTAAATTTTTTCAAGTATTGATATGTAACACTAACAATGTCACAGCAGTCATTTGCAGACATTTAAATGGCTATACCTACATCATTTTTAAGTGAATAGTTTATAGCTAATTTCATTTTTAAATGAGTTAGAACTAATTTGTTTGCATTCTCATATTGCTATTGTTTCTATACAGTTGAATGGTTTCAATTATTGCTATCTCACACTAGTAATTCTATTCAACTCTATTCATTCATTTGCTCACAGTCAAATGGTTCCAAGTATTGCTATGTATCACTACCAGTTCAATTAAAAATCAGTCATTTGTTTACATGCAGTCTAAATAGTCAAACATTTCTATTTGATCCATTGATAGGACCCTATCACGTACTACCACTCTGGCCCAGATTGGAACTGGGAACAATGGCAATAAAGGGGTACTCCACATTCCCCAAAGCTCCAGGATTACTGGAGTCTCACTATTAGATAGTTTAATTTCATATCCTGGACACTCATTGGAGGTGGGAGTCATACCCCTCAGCAGAGATACAGTCAGTGTATTCTACAGCCCCAGCTAACTGGCCTCTCAAATTAATCTGTTTATAAATTATTATTATTGGGCAGAAATACTTGATTACTGTGTGCAAACGATTGGTTATTATAGACAGATAAAGTTCAATTAAAAAAAAAAAGATTGGAAGGGAATGTTGAAAATGTAAATGGACATGATTCTTATCAAGCATTTACAAATTAATCCCATTTTAGCGTTAAATGACCCATAGAGGTGTTGATGCTGTGAAACAAACTAAATCCAACCATTTAGGGAAGTAAAACAAATCAAATAATCTGGATGAAACAGTTTTTAACCTTTACTGTGATGACTGCACCTCTGCTAGTGTTAAAATGGTCTAAAATCATGGAAATCCTCAAGGTATAATGGATATTGTCATTGGAAATAAACATGGTGGCCCAAGTTCAAATCTAGGATAAAGCAGTTTGCATTGTGCATAGCACTAATATCCTTGGGAAAGATATGTATCCAACTACTCTCTCTCCAGCTATGAATAAATAGTAGGGCAGACTAGGCTCTTGATATGGCAACTAATCTAGAAGAAGGAAAGCTCTTAATTCAAACCTGTTAAACTCTGTTTAAAAGATTGACCTTGTGTCACATACTGTTCATGTGAAAGAGTTAGTAAATATATACAAGATGTTAATTTGTTAATACACATAATCAATGTGCAATGTGTGTTATATGTACTAACAAATGGCGTTTATCATCATCATTGGATATTTAATTCAAATATTGATTTTAAAGGGGTTTTAAGAAATAACTTTCTTGCATTATTCACTTTTAATTTTAAAGTTTGATTTATATATATATCTTTAAAGAAAAAACCAAAGACTGGTTATTTTAGGATTATAAATTTATTTCCATCCTGTTTTTCATTTCTGGTGTGAACCAAAAACACGAAGAAAAATATAACAGGACTTCAGATCTAATGGATAAATAAAACAGAATAGATTGGGGGGGGGAGTTGAAGAGTTACCACCTCATTTTATTGAATTTCCATTTTTTTATTTACCTATTTATTTTATTTTCAAAATTCTTCCGTCAGTTATAATTACGGTATTTAACTTTTTTTTTATTTTATTTTATTTTATTTAATTTCTTTTCTTGTTAAGTTCGATAATTAACTTTTAAGGAAAATTTAAATGTTCAGCTCCTGAATGATTTTCTTGTCCTGAAGGAATTACTCCCAACTCTGGTTTAACTGGACTGAATAATGCTACCTACCTATATATATATATATATATATATATATATATATATGCAATAGTTTTGTGTATAACTTTAATAAGAAAGTTATTAAAACATGAAGAAATAAACTTCTAAAATGAGAAATTTGGAACAAATTGTTTTGTGGTTGTTATGATAAAAATAAAAGCAAAAACACACGTAAAGACACAAACACACACAAATATATGTTAATGGTCTTCATTTTCATATAGTATTACTCTATTTCCATTGGATCACTATTTGTATACAATTAGCTGAAACAAAAATCTATCAGTTTTTTTTTCTTTTTTACATGATTGCAAATTGAAACCCTATCTTGAAAACAAAAAAATGTTGCAGCAAAACACAAGTACTACAGCTAATGATTATCATACAATGATATATATGGTATTTTATGATATATGAATGGGACCAAAAACATCACCCATATCTCTTCCTCGTTCTTGATGATGACCAGAGAATGGTCGAAAATACTTGGATTCGGTGGAAAAGATTTTTTTTGTTTTTGTTTATTTTTAAAAAAATTTAGTGGCATATCAATTTTCATGGGCTATTCAATGCCAAAGCCATCTGTGTAGAACAGCAGTGATACTATTTAACTCATAGCTTTCCCAAGGGTATTTCACTGAAAATGAATTTTACTCATTTATTTTGAGACCACAGTCCAGCACGTTATCCATTAGGCCACAGGGACTCCTACAGAAAAGATTATGGAGTGTTATTATATGGCCTTACTCCTAACATATGTTCACTTGTAAGAAAACAAGAAAAGTTGAAGAAAAACTTAATAAGGATTTCCTTGTCCTTGTATGACTATATGTATATATATTTACCAACCTCTCTGCTCGGGCAAGATATGACACAATGTCAATTTTTAGCGGAGTTTAACAGGTTTGAATTCAGAGTTTTCTTTCTTCTTGACTAACTGCCTCACCAAGCCTAAAGAACCTAGTCTGTCCTATTTACCCATAGCTACTATTCCTTAAGCTCAGAGGCTGTCATTCTGAGACAATTGAGGAGATGAAAGAGGCTGTGATATATATATATATATATATATTGTCATCTACAGATGTGTGATGATATATGCATAAAATTCCTTTATTTACACTGAGGTTGCTGATGGCTCTGTGATACAGTGTCCAACTGGTGTAGACTCAGCCAGCTTGAAGCATCTTGCATGTCTAGCTACACTGATGAGTTGTGCAACAAAGAAACAGTCTGTCTGTGGATGACAATATATATATATATATATATATATATATATATATATATAAGGTAATACATACGAGGATCATTAAATAAGTTTCCAGACTTTTTTCGTATGGGCACTTTTATTGATAGTACACACATGAAACTCTAGTCCCCTTCGAAGTTATCTCCTCCAGCTGCAATGCACTTGTTGTACCATTCCAACTACTTCTGGAAGGCCCTATGGAAGTGCTCTTGTGTGAGCGTGTCAATGACCTTTGTCACAGCCCCTTTCATCTCCTCAATTGTCTCATAACGACAGCCTGTGAGCTTAGGGAATAACCAAAAGTCACAGGGAGCAAGGTCTGGACTATAGAAAGGATGAGGAACTGTCTTAATGCCCATCTTGGTCAAATAGTCCATGACAAGGATGGAGTTGTGAACTGTTGCATTGTCCTGGTGGAAATGCCACTGACCCAATTTGAAGAGTGCTGGCCTCTTCCGACGGAATCTCCTCCTGAACTCCCTTAAAACCTCAACATAGTAACCCTAAACCTAACCTTTTGGCTAATCAACTCTGGTGTATTGACTTCCTTACTCCTCCCTCACAGACTCTATGTCTTCCTTGAATCTCTTATGCCACTCAAAGATTGATGCTCGATTCATGCAAGATGCTCCAAAAGCAGTCTGAAGCATTCCATACATTTCTGTGGCATTTTTCCCAAGTTTAAAACACAATTTTATTGCATATCGTTCTTCTAAAGTGTCCTCACGTTCAGATTGCATTTTTGAAATTCACCTGCTGTGACAATCAGGCTTTAGTAGGGTGTATTCCAATTGCTGCTGTAGCTGTTCATTTGAAGCTGAAATCATTAAAATTGGTCAGTCATCTCGTAAGATGTATAGTATTAACATACTGAATTTTCAAGAGTCTACGACAAT
This sequence comes from Sepioteuthis lessoniana, assembly GCA_963585895.1. NCBI lineage: Eukaryota > Metazoa > Mollusca > Cephalopoda > Myopsida > Loliginidae > Sepioteuthis > Sepioteuthis lessoniana. The sequence continues at coordinate 27,200,709 of OY757926.1, read as the reverse complement.
TTTAAATGCCTGTACAAAAAAGTCTGGTAACTTATTGAAGGCACCACGTATATAAATATGTATCTTATATTAGATGATATATCAACAGAAAATAAAATGGCAATTTTCTGAATGTTTCAGGTTTGATTGGGTTTTTATGGTATATCAGCCATTGTAGGTTATTTAATGCCAAATCCTCTTTTTATATATATACGATTGGTAAACTCATTTTGTAGATAACATTTTTAAAAAAAGCCTGAGGTCTTTTTTTGCGCACAATTAAATGGTTTTTAGCATTTCTATAGAACATGAATAATTCTACTAGTATTAATCATTTGTTTGCACACAGTTAAATGGCTCCAAGTATTGCTATGTATTACTAACAATTCAATTAAACATTGGTCATTCGTTTACATACAATTAAATAATCAAACTTCTATTACTAACACTTCAATTTAGCATAAGTTATTTGTTGGCTCATAGCTTCAATAGTCAAACAGTTCTATTTGACCCATAGATAGGACTCTCTCAGGCGCTATCACTCCATGCCAGAGTGGACCTGGGAGTAATGGCAATGAAGGGGTAGTTACATTCTCCAAAGCTCCAAGACTGAAGCCTCATAATCAAGTTGTTTAGGGTCATATCCAGGATACTTGTTGTTGGGGTGCCTCATTGCAGAGATGCAGTTAGTGTATTCGACAGCCCCAGCCAACTTGGCTAATATGTGTTTCATTTTACTTAAAGTTATATTTTCTCTGTCAGGCTTAGAATATGCTGTGTCCTCTGTAGAGGGGTAAGAGTTGTTGGCAACCGTAGTCGAGGGTGACCAGAAGGCTCCCTTTTCAATAGCTATTACACCGAGGTGTAGGGGAGGGCGCTACTCCTTTCTCTGGATTGCTCCACTTTAGCCTCGATACATACCTTATATTGCTGAGTGTTAAGCAAGGAGGTATCAAGTACTATTTTTAAAGTCTTTGGTATGACATGACCTGGGATTGAACTCGTGTCTCCCAGACCATTGGTGAAGTAAGAACTCACCTCAAAAATAGGTGTCCCAGTTATGACAGTAAACTTCATCTGATCATGACACTCCAGTTCTGAGGACTATGGAGTACCCCTTCATGGCTGTTACTACCAGGTACACTCTGATCAGGAGGAGTAGTACACGATAGATCAGTTTAAAAATCATTTTTTATTTGATTAGACTTAGTGCAAAAAGAAAAAAAAAAAAGAAACTCTTTAGAAACAAATACACAAAAAATATAGATATAAATGTACAATGAATGTAATTCTCTAACCTCTAGGCATAAAATAACCCTAGATGGGTTGATATTCAATTAAAAAAATTTAATAAAAAATAATTAAGGCTTTCCTTATCTTTGTCATTTGATGACTTTGCTTCCAGCTCCACTCTGGCCCAGAGTGGTAGCACCTGATAGGATCCTCTTTATGGGTCATATAGAAACTAAACTGTATACTTATGTTAAACTGAATTGCTTAAAATAAAACTACTTTGACATTGAAATTGTACTTATGCTAAACTGAATTGTTTAAAATAGAACTGTTTTGACATTTAACTGTGTTCAAAGAAAACTATACTTATACTAAACTGAATAGCTTGAAAAAGAAATGTTTTTGACAATTAAACTTTGTACTTATGTTAAACTGAATTGTTTGAAATAGTTGTTGTAAAGTTGGGGACCATAGTTGAGGGCGACCTGAAGGCTCCCTCTTAGATATCTACCACACCAAGGTGTAGGGGAGGGCGCTACTCCTTTCACTGAAATAGAACTGTTTAATTGTATGAAAATGGATTTGGCATTAAATAACCTACAAAGGTTGATATGCCATGAACCCAAACAAACATCAATAAGACTTCTTTTTATATATATATATGTGTGTGTGTGTGTGTGTATATATATATATATGTGTATATATATATATATAAAAATGTAAATGTTTGTTACTAACCGATAATCTCCAGTTTTATACTACTAATTGGTTAAAGATTTTCAGAGAGTATTTTATTCAAATTCAGGAGTGTTTTATATACTTATGATTTAAAAAAATATTTTTAATAAGAAAAGCCGAACATGAATAGTGATGGAAAATATTACTTCTATTTTCCAAGAATTAGTAGGGAACAAATAAATAAATAAAAAAATTGAAAATAAAAAAATAAATAAAAAGAAAACTATTAAATTTGCAGAAAACTCCCAGATATCCATAACGGGAAAAGGGGATGACGCATGCGTAAAAGAAAAAAGGCTTTTGTTTTGACAAACGGAGCAAAGTATTCTTTCTCTTTCAGGCAGTGTCCGTCGAACCAACAACATCATTTTGCTGTCTGGTGTTTTGGGCACCACGCATACGTCTTCAGTAGCAGTCCTCTCTCTATTGGTCAGCATTATGCTGAAATATACAAGACCTATGAATGAACTGTAAACTAACTCTTACCAGACTTTGACAAAACTTCCAAAAGAAAACTAACCCTTATGGAAGCCCGAAATACAAAAATTCGGACACATACATACATGAAACGAATTAATGTATTTTTGACACCTTAAACTGGGGGATTCAACCATTTCAATGTATTCAGTAAAAAAACCCTCATCCACGGAATGGTTGTTGAACCCAGTAAATAAAGGAAAGTATAAAAGAAACGTCTTCGTCTCTTATCTATTTCTATCTTTTCTTTTTGTATATTTCTTTTGGGACTTTCTTTGGGGAAGGCATTGCGCCGGCCAGTCAACATGGGGTAAAATAATATAACCAAAATATGGAGTCAGATATCTCACGGCAACACAGGCTTGCCCCTGATCGTAAGGTTCCAGTAATACTGGAGCTTTGAGGAATGCAGAGTATGCCTTTATTGCCATTGTTCCCTGGTCCAATCTAGCCCAGAGGGGTAGCACCTGATAGGGTCTGATCTATGGGTCAAATAGAACTAAACTGTGAACTTATGGTAAACTGAATTGTTTGAACTAGAACTGTTTTGATATTTAAGTGTGTAAACAAAAAACTATACTTATAGTAAACTGAAGTGTTTGAAATTGAATTGTTTCTATATATATATATATATATATATATATATATATATATATATATATATATATATATATATATATATAAATGGATTTGGTATTAAATAACCTACAATGGTTGATGTGCCATAAAACCAAACCAAAATTCTTCTCCGTCAGTCTGTATTGTTCAGAATATACAAACACAATTTTTAAAGGATTTTATAAAAAATATATGTGACTAAATATCTTTTTTATTTTCTTTTATTATTGTTTTCTAACTTTTTGAATTTTTTGTAGATTTTTGGCCAATTCCTGTCAGAATCTCAGTAAAAATATTCCGCCTCCTCTTCCTCCTCCAAAACCACCTAAGAGACCACTCACTGCTTTCTTCGACTTCTTGAAGAGCATTCGACCAAGTATTATAGCGAATAACCCAGGTAAGTTCTGATTAACACTAAATACAAATATTCTGAGTAATCAATTCATGTTACCTCCAGCTCTGACTCAACAAATTGTTTTTTTTTTCTTCTTTTTTTTTTTTTTGGTTTAATGGCATATCAACCTTTGTAGGTTATTTAATGCCTAAGCCATTCTCCTCGAAGAACAGTAGTGGTGCTATTTAACCCATAGTTGGGAAGATAAGGGGGTTCTATAACTTTCCCAAGGGTATTTGCCCAAAGGTGAACGTAACAGTGCAACTGGAATTCAAACTCGCTTACTACGATTCCGGAGTCCATCACTATAACCATTACACCACGAAGACATCCCCAACAAATTGTTAACTGTTGCTCAAACTCATCATGGCTCAGTCAGCTGGGGCTGTAGAATATGCTGACTGCATCTCTGCAGAAGGATACCCCACTTTTCATGAGTGTCCTGGATATGACTAGTCCTTGACTAGTTGCCTCACCAAGGCTGAAGAACCTAGTCTGCTCTACTATTTACCCATAGCTGGAGGGAGAATAATTGGATTCATACCTTTCCCAAGGGTATTAGTGCTATGTGAAATGCAATCAGTCAGGTCCAGGATTTGAACTCGTGTCACTGTGTCCATATCCTGCGACGATAACCATTACGCCACGGGCACCTCCATTAATAACCTACGATCGTTGATGTGCTATAAAACCAAACCAAAATAATTCTGATGATTATTTTTCTTTTTAATGAATCTCACTTTCCCCCTCCTTTACATCTATTTCTCCCCTTTCTTAATTTTTTATTCTCCCATTCTTTTTTCATTTATCCATCGCAAATCCTCTGCCTTTCTCCTCCTTTTTCTCATCATTCTCTCTCTTCTTTCCTTTTGCCCTGTCTCAAAGTTTCTCTCCATCTCTCTCACCTCACTAACCCTCTCTTTGCTCTTCTCCACATTTCGTGCCATCATATCTTTATTGTCATTATCTTGGTCATCAATATCAACTTTATCCTCATCACCTTTATCAACTTTATTCTCATCAGCTTTTTCAGTCTAAAATCATGAACCTGTTCCTCCCTGTTTTCTTTCATCATCATGTCGTGCCGCCAGCACGGATATCCCTGACCCTCTCTCGCCACTTCTCCCTATCATTCATCGCCTCTGGCAGGTCTTCAGGGTTACATCCTGTGTCCTCACATAGTTGCTGTATGTAAGTTAGAGCTGGTCGTCCTGCTTTTGCACGGCCATATGTGGGGGTCCATAGGAGTACATCACTTATGAGCTCGTCCCTGCTTCTCCAGCAGTGTCCAGCGTGTCTGGTTCGTCTAACTTGTATAGTTTTCGTGATGGGGGGCAAGTGTCCATATAGTTGGTGTCTCATGGGGTGTTGTCGCCAGGAGTTGTTCAATACTGCTCTCAACATTCTTGTGTAATTTCCGTCTAGTTTCTTCTCCAGCCGTTTAGTTAGCGTCCATGTAGTGCATCCATATAGCAGTATCGATACAACTACAGCCTGGAAGAAGCTGCGTTTCATTTTATCGGTTAGGTCTGATTTCCATATGATCGAGAGCCTATCGATTGCCGTCAATCAATATAAAAGAAAGGTTTTTAAAATGATAGAGAGAAAAACCAAAAAAAAAAGGCGTCATGAAAAAAGGTTTATGAGAGGACTCCTCCTTTCTAATGATTTTTTTTTTTTAAATCAATGAGCCTTATTGCTTCTCTAGTATAAAAAAAATATTGTAAAACTTCTCAAAAAAGACAAAAACTTTTTAAAAAAAATACTAAACTGACCAGAAAACCTTTTTACTTCTAAAGGCAAAAAAACATGGTGTAATGATACAGCCGTCCTCACCAAACACAAGGGTGATTCTGTTTGTAATCCGCTGATTGTCCAGCTGGTCGGATATATCTTCGAATGACACTATCAATTCGTTATCTGCCCACATTGTATTTTTTAGAGCCAGACAATAGATCAATCACTAGTTGGAGTTGCTATTTGATGAGTAAAAGAACGAAATTATACAATCAAGAAAGTTAAAACAAAATACGTTGATGCCAAGAAACAAAACAACACACAGCTTGTAAAAATAACAATATTTAGTATGGAAAAAATGTCTTTAGAAAATGATACGTGTATTCACCCATCGGCTCAGAGGTGGTAAATTTTAGTCAGAGACCAGTTCACCATTTAACAGTCTGTCAATTCCCTGTATAAGTTTAGGCTTTTCTATTCTTGTTGTCTGGTGCAAGGCAATCTTAAATAGCAGTTATGTTTGCTTTCTTCAATCCTTGGTATTATTTCACAAGTGCTTGTTATGTAAAGCTTCTTTGCTTTTTCACAGCTTTCTTCGCTTTCTATACTCAGGGCAGCCTGGTACAAGGTCAAAGAGTTGAATTTAGCAGTTGCCTTTTTCTTCTGACATTTTTAATTCAGGCTTTTCTTTCTCTCTGCAAGTGTTGCGTTTTCTTAACTCAGTTTTTTTTTTTTTTTTTTTTTTTTTTCTACACCCAGATTAGTTTGGTAGAAGGTCTCTTCTCCGAGTTATAGGGAATTCAACTTATGTTCTCTCCATGGGACTCTCTCTCTTCTTATCATGTTCTCTTAATTCACTTCGTGTTTTCTATACTCAAAATAGTCTGGTAAAAGGCCCCCTTGAGGTATCATATTATCTTGATTACTTTTCATTTCTTTATCTCCATGAGTTTGGCACAAGGGCATTTCTCATCCACTCCACGCTGGTCTCTAAGGTATTGTATTATCTTCACTAATCTTTTTCACTACTCTATCTTTGTGGGTCTGGCACAAGGATATTTCAAGGTGTCACATTATTTCAGGCTTCATTTCACTATTCTTTTACAAATCTGGCACAAGGACATCTCTCAACATGTTGCATTATCTCAGTCTTTCTCGCTTCTTTATGAGCTTTGTCAATCGGTAAGACTACATTTTGCCAAACAACATGTAATATGGCTTTTTTCTGCCTCTCCACTCTGGGTAGACTAATACAAGATCAGAGCCCAGACTGTGTGAAATCTAGTGGCTGCTCTCTACTCGATCAGGCAGATCTACTTTTGCAAGGAACAAACCCTGCCAATTTATGTATGTCTTCATCTGAGGGGTAGGTAAGGGTGGAACAAAAAAAAATCAATTTACTCCTAATTTGGATTTCAATAATTTTGACTGACATATTATTTCAGGAATGTTTAAAAAAAAATGAATTCCATATTCAATTCAGGAAGTAGGTTATTTACTTTTAGATCAGTGGCTTTTGATGATTGACATATGGGGCTTTGATCTGGATTCAGCTTTTTCACTTCAAACTGTCTGGAACACAGTGATCTGTCAAAACAATTTACTTATCCCATGTCTGCCTTAGTTTAACAAATAACATTACATTTGCTTTTCTTTTTTCTATAACAATTCTTTTTGTTAAATTCCTTCTCATCAAACAACATCATTTTTATCTACACTACATTCCAAAAATCCATTACACCATTACACATTTGTTATGTATTATTCTTTTATTCCAAAATCCAAATCAGTTTCTTTTTTCTCTGGTTATTAAAATTTCTCTGACTGGTCTTTGACCCTGTAGAGTTACATCACTCCCTTTTTTTGTCATTTAGTGATAAATGAAATGTCTAAAATCCCATTTTTTTTCTTCCCCTCTCCTTTTTTTTTGTTCTTAAAAGAAAGTCTGTTTAAACAAAAAAAAATGTGATTCCACTAAACATACAATAAAATCTACTATTCTGTAGAGAAAAAAACGCTTTCATATCATCAAAAAGAAAAAAGGAATTTTTTCTTAACCTGCAAATGGACATTTTTTTCTCACACATTTGGCATTGAAACATTCCTTACACCTTATAAATGATAATAGGTGGAAAGTCTGTCTGTTCTTTCTTTTTATTTTTTTTCCTTGCAAAGAGAAGCCTCCTCTTTCATGGAGTCTAATTCAGCCAAATTCCATGGGCTTTGATGGGATACACTAAATGATCTCTTCCTCATCCTTCCACCTACAACCACCAGTACACTTTGTTTAATTAGTAACTTTTTTATACGTCTCTTCAGCCCCCATAGGGCTGATATTACTATTGTGATAACAATTATAGTTTCTGGGTTATTTTTCTATAACCCATTCATTTCTTTTATGGCTTTTAATTTTTCTTTCAACTACTCAAAGTTCTTCTCTAAGGGCTTTAGTAACACAGACCTTTTTAAGGTTATTTTGAGAAATTTCTTGATTATAGATTCCAACAATTCTGCCTAATTACTTGAATTTCAGTCAAAGAACTTTACAAACGATTTTTTCTCTTCAAACTTTTCTTCAGTTGGATAATATGAGAGTAGAGATATGAATATTCTGGATGCAGAGAACCCATTTGCAGCTCAATTATGGACAATGGAGAATCAACTTTATTGTCCTAGTTAGACTCCCTTCACATACTTCTGATAATTCCAAACCTACTTGGGTGGCAACTGCCCAGATTCCCTTTGGTATTCAAATAGCTTGGGGTAACATAGTGTCCGTTTATATCTCAATTTAGCAATAACCCTCAATTCCTTTTTTTTATCCCCTCTAAACAATTTGAATACACACATCCTGTGATTACCTGCTTCATAAATTGAGCTAGCTGGCCCACAGTTTCTCAGGGCATTAGCTTTGGATCTTTTTGCTTCCCCACTTGTTGTAAACTCATAATACATATACATATATATGCGGAAACATAGTCAACAATAATGACGAACTTAAATGAACGAACAAACACATTTCTTTATAAAAATATAGCTCTCACACTTTATTCGAAAGGGTTGATGTTGGTTGTGTGTGAGAGGTGATTTGGAGACGGGGACAAACTGCTACATATTGACCCCAAGTTCTTCTGACCATAGCAGCACTTCTTTTGCATTCTGGCTGGGCTGCTCAACCATGAGTCACTGAGGGCCCAAGCCCTCCGTCTGGAGCTGGTTCTCACTCCAGCATCTTGTCTCCAACTGACTCACTGCCCCAAGCCATCTGTGGCACCTGGTTATATAATTGTCTCATGCCCACCTGCTTCCTGTATGCGTACGCATACTGAATTCAACCACGTCTACAGGTCAAGGTGATATTCCGGATACACCTGTTTCACTGTTCTTCTGCTTATTTACACAAGTGCATCTCTTGATTGATGGCTCGGTCAAGGGTCAATATGATGGCTCGGTCAAGGGCTATGAATTCTGTCTCTACTTCATATTTTGCAACTATCTGATTTCTATTCTACTCAAGGGTATGAAATGGGGAGATTTATCACTTGGTATATCTCAAACGTACTCCCTCCATCTAACAATGGAATGGATACCAATACCAATAATTTTTTTATCTTCTAACAGGGTGACACAATTTAGAGTGCTGTAATATTTCCATAATCCTTTGGTGGGGTCGACTGGTAATCTTAAGTGATAAGGTAATTTGGTTTGTATTTCCAATTATAACCCCGCCTCATTCGATCTGGGGATATCACGCTAGGTGAAAGATGACCCATTGATATCATATCTAATTGCACTCTAACATGTTCCAATAATACCATTAGGTAATTAATTAAGAGATAGAGAAGGAAAAAAATTTTTCCTTTCCCTTAGGTGCCTACAAAACCAAACCGACAACAATAAGTTCCACTTAACAGTTTGATGACACACACACAGAGCCACAAAAATGAAATATATTATTTATTTTTCTACTTGTTCTTTATATTTTTGATTTTTTTTTACTTATTTATCTTACTTATTTACTACTCATTAGTTCTTTATATTTTATATTTTTCACTTATTTTGTGGTCAATTGCAGAGAATGGTGGCTGGTAGATAAATGCAGACTCTTTACCTTTGTAGTTTTTTTTTTTGTTTTCTTTTCTCTCTCTGTTTTTTTTATTTTTTACTCTCTCTTTTTTTTTTTTCTTTTTTTTAAACAACAAAATGTCTCCATTGTTCTTTGTGTCGGATTTTTTTACCACATGTGCTCCCCCCATCTTCATTTTTTCTTCTGTTCATGATGCGCTACTCTTCTTTTTTTCTCTCTTTCTTCTTCCACCTATGTATGTAATGATACGTTCCTTCCTTTTTCTTTTCCTTTTTTTTCTTTTCTCCTCTCTGTCCTTTTCTCTGTTCCCTTCTGTACTGTTCGTGTCTTTTCTCTGACTCTGTCCTTCTAACTCTTGTCCTCACCTTATCTTTTCTATATCTATTCTCTCAGCCCATCTCTGTATCTGTGGTCCATCTATCTGTCCTCTGGTCATATATCTTCTTGTGTCTGTCTGTTATCACTTCTAGCAGCAGACTCACTTCTCCCTGTATATATCCAGGGGTGGACATTTCTATTTCTGGACTTTCAGCCATCCATGACTGTACATAAAAAAAATGGCAGAGAACAAGTCTCCAGGAGATCCTTAAAGATATGATGATGAAAATTTTTAAGTCATTGATCCTCACATACATACATGCAAACAAACATATATGTCTTGTAGATCTTAGCCCATATATAATGTCACGTATATGTTTATATATGTTTATGGATATATATATGTGTGCGTGTGTGTGTGTGTGTATATATATATATATATATATATATATATATATATATATATATATATATATATATATATAAGCCCATTGGCCTTGTGGGTAAAGTGTTCGCCAATGGCCTGGGAGACCGGGGTTTAATCCCAGGTTGAGTCATACCAAAGACTCCAAAAATGGTACTTGATGCCTCCATTCAGCATTAGAAAGAATGGATCCAGGGTAAAGAAGAGCAATCCAGGGAAAGGAGCAGCACCTTCCCCTACACCTTGTTGCCCAGTCAGCTGCTGCTGTAAAATACACCAATTGCTTCTCTGCAGAGAAGTAAAATCCTCTCCCCTCCCACAATAAGCTTCCAGGATACGACAACTAAACAATCTGATGGTGAGGTTCCAGTAATGCTGGAGCTTTGGGGAATGTGGAGTACCCCTTTATTGCCATCGCTCCCAGGTCCACTCTGACCTGGAGTTGTAGCACCTGATAGGGTCCTATCTATGGGTCAAATAGAACTAAACTGTGAACTTTTGTTAAACTGAATTGGTTGAAATAGAACTGTTTTTACATTTAAACTGTATACATATGCTAAACTGAATTGTTTGAAATAGAACTGTTTTGACATTTAACTGTTTGTGAACAAAAAACAATACTTGTACTAAACTAAATTGTTTGAAATTTAATTTGGCATTAAATGACCAGAAAAGGGTTGATACGCCATAAAACAAAACAACCAACCCTACATCTTGGTGTAGTAGCTAATGAAAAGGTCACCTTCCGGTCACCAACTTTACTTCGTGTGTGTGTGTGTGTGTGTGTGTGTGTATATATCATCATCATCATATCGTGCTGGTAGCACGGATATCCCTGACCCTCTCTCGCCACTCCTCCCTATCGTTCATCGCCCTAGGTAGGTCTTCAGGACAACATCCTGTATCCTCACATAGCTGCTGAATGTACGTTCGAGCTGGTCGCCCTGCTTTTGCGCGGCCATGTGTGGGGATCCATAAGAGTACATCTCTTATGAGTTCATCTCTGCTTCTCCAGCAATGTCCTGCATGTCTGGTTCGTCTAACTTGAATAGTTTTCGTGATGGGGGCAGGTGGCCGTACAGTTGGTGTCTTGTGGGGTGTTGCCGCCAGGACTTGTTCAGGATTGCACGCAGCATTCTTGTGTAATTGCCATCTAGTTTCTTCTCCAGCCGTTTTGTTAGCGTCCATGTAGTGCATCCATATAGCAGTATCAATGTGACCGCTGCCTGGAAGAAACTGTGTTTCATTTTATCGGTTAGGTCTGATTTCCATATAATCGATAGCCTATTGATAGCTGTCCATGCTCTCGTTAGCCTCGTTTCGATGTCCTTTTCGGTTGATTCGACGCTGCTTCCTTGGTACGTGAATTTGTCAACTAGTTTAAGTGGGGTTCCTTCTAGAGTGGAGATGTCCCCCGTTTGGTTATAGCACATATATTCCGTTTTGTGTGCATTAACATAGAGGCCTATGCTTGCTGCTGCTCGTTCCAAACTATGCAGAAGAGTTTCGGCTTGGTCAGGTGTATTTGCCAGTATCGCTATGTCATCGGCGTAGTCGGCGTCGGTAATTGTTGTTGCAGGGTATCTTCTGCTTCTTTTCTTCATCAGTTCGAAGCCATTCTCTTTGATTTTGTCAATCGATGTTCTAAGTACGTAGTCTAGACAAATGATAAAGAGGTACGGGGCCAGCGTGTCCCCTTGTAGTACTCCTGCTACAATGTCAAAGTATTCTGTGTCTCCATCCGGTGATCGTACTTTTACTTTAGTGTTTCTATAGAGAATCGTTATTGCCGCTACAGTTTCTTTAGGTATGCCGTACGCTAGTAGGATTTGTTCCATCTTTCCTCTGTGGATGGAGTCGAAAGCCTTGGTAAAGTCGACAAATATTAATGTTGCTTGTAGGTTCTTTGCCCATACACCTTCAAGGATTCTGCGGATGGTTAATATTTGTGAGGTCGTGGATCTATTTCTTCGGAAGCCATTTTGGTTTTTTCTAAGTATGTTGTCGATTTTGGGTTCTATTCGGTTTCGTAGTAGGGCATTGTAGATTTTGGCAGCTATGGATGTAAGTGTTATGCCTCGGTAGTTTTTGGCTAATCCGAGGTCCCCCTTTTTAGGGAATGGGGGTATGCATCCCTTCATCCATCTATCTATCGGATTTTGATTGTATACTGCGTTGCAGTGTCGGAGCAGTATGTCGTCGAATTGTCTGGTCTTCCATACTTCCGGGGGAATTTCGTCCAGCCCTGCAGCTTTCCTATTTTTAATTTTTCTGAGAACCGAGTCGAGTTCTTCTTGTGTGAACGGTCCTAGTTTAATGTCTAATTGTTTGCTAATTATTCTGGTGATTGGTTCATGCGTTATTTTTGGTGGGTTTCCAAGTAAGTTTTCGAAGTGCTGTTTCCACAGTTTTATTCTTTCTTGTTGGTTTGCTGCTTTAAGTTTTGCTTTGGCTGTGTTCTTTCTTCTGCTCACTTCGTTTATTGTTTGCCAGGCTATTCTAGATTGTCTATCTTCCACCGAGTCTCTAATCTTATCTATCTGATTTTGAATGTATTCTGTCTGTTCCTTTATATATATGCCTGCTAATTGATATTGTGCCGTTTTTAGTTTTAAGGCATTTGTGTTTGTTGGGTTTTTTCGATAGTTTTTGGAGGCTGTTTTCACTAGTGCACGTTTTTCTCTCACCGTTAAAGTTTCCCATGGGACTCTATATTTAGTTTTAATTTTTGTTGGAATGTATTTTGCTGCTGCCTCGGTGTGCATTGACAAATTTTCATATTCGTCGTTTGGTGTACTTTTTTCCGTCTTTTCTTGTAGTGTTTCGAATCTGTTTCTTAATTCTAATACGTATTTATCTCTTATATCTTTGTTGTTTAATAGGGCCCAGTCATAGTGTTTGGTGGTCGCTGTTCGTTTGGCGTTTTTTCGTAGGCTTAATCGTATTTTCGCCGTGACTATTCAGTGATCGGTGGACACACCCTCAAAAGAGGAGTATGCCTCGCAATTCAATGCACTATTTTTCCATTTCTTGTTTATAAGGACGTAGTCTATCTGAGCTTTAGTATTGTTTGCGTACGTGTATGTCCATAGTTTGCCCTCTCTTTTTTGGTAGTTTGTATTGAGGCATGCTAATCTATTTTCTATCATGAAATCTGTTAGATGTTGCCCATTCCTATTTGACGTGTTGTGGAGGCTGTATTTGTTGTTTCCGTTTTTCTCGATTTGGGCATTCATGTCTCCGCCAATGACTAACATGTTGTGTTTCGGGATGCTACGCACTAATGAGGATAACTCATCGTAGAAGGTGACTAATTCATTTTCTTCACTAACATTGGTGGGGCTGTAGCATGAGATGATTGTTGCTCTGGGGTTTCCGTTAAATGTAGCTGCCATCATTCTAGGTTGTATTTTCTCAGCGCTTGGAGCAATCCAGGGAAAGGAGTAGCGCCCTCTCCTACACCTAGGTGTAGTAAGCTATCGAAAAGGGAGCCTTCGGGTCACCCTCGACTATGGTCGCCAACTAGAACTCTGTCAACGCCGCAGTATATATATATATATATATATATATATATATATATAAGTTTATTTATTTATTTTTATACCTAAGTAGAGCGAAATACAAATACCTCTGTAATAATTTCATTCAATTAAAAAAATACATTATCGACAAATTTAGATTCCATTTTCCTAGATAGGTTGTCATACCAAAGGCTAAAGTCTTTAGTCTGTAATAATTTCATTCTATTAAAAAAATGTCATCCACAAATTTAGATTTCACAATCTTAAAACATGACTAAATACATTCTTTATTATATTGCATAATATTCCAGTTTTTAACTCTGAAAACCAAATGATAAGAAGCAAATTATTTTTTTTAATGCTTATGAGTCGCATCATACTGAAAAAATAATATATTTCAATTCCTATTTAATTGATTCTTGTTTGTCTTTGTAGGTATTTCCCCAAAAGATGTTGTCCGAAGATCTGCTGAAATATACAAGAATCTCTCACAGAGTGAAAGACAGGTGATGATATTTTTATTTAGAATGAGAAATTTTTCTGCAAAGTTGTGAAAATGATAGACGATTTTAAAAATTGAACCAAAACTTTGCTGAAAATGATGACATTAGTTTAACCCTTTTGATTTCAATGAGATATAAACATTGAAGGAAATTATGTTTATAATACCAGTTATTTGTTATACAGAGTGTTTAAAAAAGATATATCACATCATTTAAGATATAAATATCTGAGTAACTACTTAGTTTAGGCAAAGTAAAATTTATTCATCAAAATTTGAATGAGAAATTCAAAGGTATGTAAATTTCATGAACGATTTCACAAGTTTTTGACCATTTCTTTTGATACTGGTGGTCATCCTGTTCCTTTTCCGCTGCACAAAAAGCCTTCATCTTTGAACTTTTTCAACATCCAAATCTGCATTGCAGTTGGTGCATTTTTAACAAATTCTCTCACAAATGCATACTGTACAGTCTTGTTTGACTGTGTTTGAGCCTACTCTAACACACAAACACTGTTTTGCATGTTGCCTACAGTAATAGCATTAAGTGCAGAGCCATTGGCGAACAGAAAATCTTCACCTTGGTCTTTGCTTGAAGCCTTTTGAGGTTGAAGATCTGTCAGTGTGGTATTGAATGTTGATTCCAATATCTAAGTCACTAAATGCATCAAGCAGCACCGCAGAAAACATGATGCTGAAAGATCACTGCTTCCCAAAGAAACTGCTCTATGGTGAACTTTCTCAGTGCAAGTGCTCCTATGGAGGCCAGAAAAAGCACTTCAAAAACACACTGATGGTCTCCATGAAACCTTTTAGTATCACCCCTAAAAGTTTAGAATATCTGGTGCTGGACAGAGACAAGTTGTGTCAAGTTGTCAGACATGGAGTAAAAACCTGTGAAGCAAGAAGGACTGCAGCAATTGAGTAGTACAGGAATCTTAGAAAAGGCACTGTCACATCAGCCTCAAGTGCCACCATTCTTTGTTCACACTGTCCAAGACTTTTCCGCACACAGATTGGCCTCATTAGCCATCTGCACACTCATGGATCCCATCCTCAATCATAGGTTGATCAGATGATCCTCATTGACTATGATGGACAAAGAAGACATCACACAAAACACCTTTTCTTTTCCAGTGAATGGCATTTCTATACCTGAAAAGAAAAAAAAATTAAACATAGAAATTTGAGTTGTTTTACAAAAGTTGTTCAAATTTGAGATCATATGAACCAGAATTGATCAAGTTATTAAATTACAAAATGATAGCAATTTTTCTGAGACACCTTGTATAATGATGATATTGAAGCATTATCTCCCCTCTAAATAATTTGCATTTAATGGGAAATTATCTAGATATAGTTATGGGGCAATGGCTATTAATATAGACATGTTAGTAGTTGACCAACTATGGGCTTTGATCTCGGAGAAGGATCTCTAAAGTAATTGATATTAATTCCTGGGGGTCAATAAGACATTTTTAGAAGGTCAAAATTTACTGATTAAAAATTGTTGATACATAATGCTATCATCATTCATCATAGTATGGTTAGAGCAAAATAAATGAAATCATGCTTTTTTCCAAGTAAAATTCAGCCTTGTCCAGGATTTGAACTTGGCTTGCTGACTTCATTTTCTATCATATTATGACGCATTCCACCATCGTGGTACTACCTGTTAAGGTCCCATCTTTTGGTCAAATAGATCTGTTTGAAAATTATTAATACTAGGTAGGAATACTTGAAATCACACTTAGGTACAAATTATTTATATTAGTTACTTGAAACTACAGTACTGGACAAAAAAAATGGAACCATCTTTTTATTGCTACAAATTTTATTGAAACTTCAATGGCTTTGACAAATATTGGAAGTGATTATTTTCCTTGATTATCATTGTCAAAGTTCCCTTAGTTGTAGGGAAAAATAGGAAATTTCTTAGATTTTTCTTTTTCTTGATTTGATATTATTATATATTTGTAATTAGTTCTTGGCTAATGACTTTTTGCTACAACTCGGGTAACTTTGAAAATAATCATCGAAAAAATAATCACTTCCTATGTATGTTTAAGTCATTGAAGTTTTAAGATTCATGGCAATAATAATAAAATGTTTGCAAATGATTATTAAACAGGAATGACCGATAAAATGAAACGCAGTTTCTTCCAGGCAGCGGTCATCTTGATACTGCTATATGGATGCACTACTTGGGCGCTTACTAAACGGCTGGAGAAGAAGCTAGATGGCAATTACACAAGAATGTTGCGAACAATATTGAACAAGTCCTGGCGGTAACACCCCACAAGGCACAAACTATATGGCTACCTGCCTCCCATCACGAAAACTATCCAAGTTAGACGAACCAGACATGCAGGACACTGCTGGAGAAGCAAGGACGAGCTCATACGTGATGTACTTCTATGGACCCCCACATATGGCCGTGCAAAAGCAGGACGACCAGCTCAAACATACATTCAGCAGATATGTGAGGATACGGGATGTAGCCCTGAAGACTTGCCAGAGGCGATGAATGATAGGGAGAAGCGGCGAGAGAGGGTCAGGGATATCCGTGTTAGCAGCACGACATGATGATTATGATAGAATTGTTTGCTGGAAAAGACTTTGGTATTAAATTACTCGACAGGAGTTGATATACCATAAAACAGAGGTCTCCAACTTTCATGGGACCCTCAAAGCTCATCAGTGTGGCCCTTCAACCAACTTCCAAAATTTCCTCTTCACCTCTTGATGTCTGACCGGCTCATTGGCCAAGTGGGCAGAGTGTTCGCCAATGGTCTGGGAGACCTGGGTTCAATCCTATGTCGTGTTATACCAAAGACTTTAAAAATGGTACTTGATACCGCTTTGCTTAACACTCAGCAATATAAGGTATGTATCAGGGGTAAAGTGGAGCAATCCAGGGAAAGGAGTAGCGCCCTCCCCTATACCTCAGTGTAGTAGCTATTGAAAAGGGAGTCTCTGGGTCACCCTCATCTAAGGTTGCCAACTTACTTCATGATTTTAATTGCGGATGAAATTCTTTGATCATCAGAGTTCAGAAGATTTAAAAGTTCCGTTCTGGCTACATCCTTGATTTTTTTTATATGAATCACATGCTTCCATCTGGATGAGTCCCAAACCTTATCCCTTACACCCGGCAGTTCTTGGCACTTCATACTGCTGTGTACAGTTGTTCTTCAAAATGAAAAATGCCAAGAGTAAACTTCATTAACAACTGTTAAATCATCACTTTTCTGAGGTTCTCCTTATGTCAACAACTTCATTTAACTTTGATATTACATCTTTTTGTAATTACAGACATTAGATATCTCATTAATAGATTTTTGGTTGTTACATTGTGAATTTAGCTATTTTTTTTCTCTCTCCTTTTGTAACGGCAGCACCATGAGGTGAAAGGCTCAACTGGTAAAGAAGTAGTCTATTCGCAATAGGTCTTTGTTCCTTCTTAAACCCTTCTTTGACCGTGAAACTAAAAACAAAATAGAAAAAAAACTTCTGTAATCCCTTTCACACATAACTCGGGCAAATACAGATACCGTGCGTGATTCTTACCTCTATTCACCTCAAAGAATGCCCCCTTTGCAAAGTCTTAAAGTCGCAGCTCCGTCAGCCAACAAGTGTGTTATGCTCGGAGAAATGGTAAAAAAGGGCCAACCCTTCTAACGGTGTCATGTGTGACTGGTTGGTGTACAATAGTAATGTGTACCCAACTCTAAGGTGCCCATACCAAACAAGGGGGATAGCTCCCTCAGTTACACCTTTTAAGATTGCAGCTCTTGAGTTGAGCCTTTTGGCCTTTGGACTGTAAAGGTTGGGAGGACTCCTACCATAAAACAAACCAATCTAACGTAATGGTGAGTCTACTCTTATAATAACTATTATACCTCACATGCCTCCATTGTGGTAGTACCTCTAAGCATCCAATAAATGTAATGGTGATTTAAAAAGGACTATTTTGACTTTCAAGTCTACCTTACAAATGGTCATGTGCATTGTAAAGTTTTGAATATAACCTAACCTAACCTAATCTAACCATTGACATTAATACAGAAATGACCCACTCATGTAATATACCATCCAACCAATTATTGGTATTGAACTTTTTTTCTCTTTTAAGTTTCTCAAAGATCAGTCAGTGGAAAGAATGAAAGTCTACAGGGAACAGTATGATGTCTTCAAGAAATCTCTTACACCAGAACAGACAGCCGCAATCAAGGAACTACGCCTTAAAAAAAAAGAGAACAGAGCAAAAAAAAAGAAAAAAGAAGTAAGAGCCTCTTCTATTCTCTTTTTGTTTTCCTTGACTTGTAATTAAAGTTACAAAATGTTATATTTGAAATATCATATTTGTATTAACATAGAAAGATTACATATTAAATAACCCACAAAGGTTGATATACCAATAAACAGAAAGACCCAAACTATTCAATGCTGTTAAACGAGCTCATTAAAGTGGGATAGAATATATACAAACCAAATAAAACATTAAAGTCCTGAACTAAACAAAAGTATTTTCTAATTTTATTAAATGAGCTTCAAAAAAGGTTTAAACCAAATTTTAAACATGATTTCAGGATTTTTACACCCCTAAAAATTTTTTATAAAAAGTTAATTTTCTTCGAAACCTAAGAACCAGGATTTTATTATTTGTAATGGAACATAATACAATGAAAACCGATATTATCAGGTATTATTTATTTACCGGGCCAGTGGCCTAATGAGTAGAGTGTTTGTCAATGGTCTGGTAGACTGGGGTTCAATCCCTGGTCGAGTCATACCAAAGACTAAAAAAAAATGGTACTTGATATTGCCTTGCTTAACACTCAGCATTATAAGGTAGAAATCAAGGGTAAAGTGGGGCAATCCAGGGAATGGAGTAGCGCCCTCCCCAACACCTCAGTGTAGTAGCTATTGAAAAGGGAGCCTTTGGGTCACCCTCGACTAAGGTCACCAACTTTACTTACTTTTATTTATTACCAAGAATAAATAATGATAATCTATAAAATAAGTGACATAGAATTATTATACAAACAATGTGATTTAAAGGGTGTTTTTTTTTTAATCTTTATAAATCTAATACATAAAAAAACAATGAAATGTAATGGATGAATTTTTAACATTTAATAAACTTTTTTATCTTTATAAACAATCTAATACATAAAAAAATAAAAATAAGCAAAAAATCTTGAGCTAAACAACAGAATTTTCTTATTGCATCAAATGAACTTGAAAAATGATTAACTTTACCTCTGCTTAGGAATGTTTACTATTTACTATACCTTTTCCAGTTCAAAATGGGAATAGTTCAGTTCAAAATGGAAAAATTATTATAAGTATAAATATAAAAAAGCTGCAAAGAGACAATATGGGGGTCCAGTTGTGATGGTTGTTGACAATGCCCCATGTCACTCAAACATTGAAGAAGTTTTTAGTGAAGAAGAATTTCTAGGATGGGAAGTGCTTAGGTTGGGACATTACAGTCCAATGTTTAATCCGATTGAACAAGTATGGTCTTTAATCAAAGCTTACGTCAAGCAGGAATTGGCTGCTAAAATTGTGAGTATTCTTGCAATGGAGAGAAGAGATAGCTTGTCACTTACTGAACAAAGGGCAAGAGCTTTGACTTCATTAATTGAGGAAGAATTGGGAAGGGTTACACCAGAAGTATGCAATCGTTTCATAGCTGGAATTCAATCTAAAATTCCTGCAGCTGTAGCATTAGAAGATGTTGTGTTCTAATAAATGACTTGAAGAATTTTTTTTATATTATAAAATGTTAACAATTTTATTGCTAAAATAATTTATAAAATATTTTTTATATTTATACTTATAATAATTTTTCCATTTTGAATTGAACAAGGTATAGAGGACCTGCCAAGAATAATCGCTAATAGGGATGGATGACAAGAGAGTATTGAAGGAATCCATGCTATTGGCATAACTTGATGATGTTTGGTGTTTATTGAAATTTTACTAATAATATGATTTATCTAAATGCTAATTTTTTAATTACCTCCATCTGCTGATTATTATAAAAATCAAAATTTTTTGAATTTTTCTAACTGCTCACAGATGTGATATTTTCTATGAATTCTATCTCCTTAAATTAATTCAAAACAGTTACAATATTTGTTGTTTAAATTAGTTTTGGTTGGTTGTTTGAGTTTCACGGCACATCAACCACTATGGGTTATTCAATGCCAAATCCAGTTTTCATATATGAATTATATATGATTTGTAACCATTTTTTTATATGAACTCACTTTTTCTTCATAAACTCACTTTAAATTAGTTTTTATTGATTATTAATAAATCACGTTTAATTTTGATAGTTTTGATAGAATTTCTAAATAAAATTCTTCTAAATTAGGATTTTATTACAAGCTACAAAAAACATGGTATTATATCTAATATCAAAATAAAAAAAAATAAATAAATTTTTTTTTTTAAATAAAAAATAAATTTTCTTAGCGAAATTTAAAAAATCTTTTTTCAAAAATGCCTATGTGTTTAGCACACATAGGCATTTTTGAAAAAAGATTTTTTAAATTTCTCAAGTTCTATGAGGATTCTGAAATTTTAAAAATCTGCAACTATTACATTACCTTTTTTTGAAAAAAATGAATAAAATAATTTCCAAACCGATCACTATCAATGAAATAATTTCCAAACCGAACACTATCAATGAAATAATTTCCAAACCGAACACTATCAATAAAATAATTTCCAAACAGAACACTATCAATAAAACACTTAGGATTTTTTTTTTTTTTTTTTTTTTTTAAATAATTTTTGGAGGATGAGACATTATATAACATCATCCTGAAAATGATTTAAAAAAAAAAAATAAATGTCTAACATTTGCATATTATTAATATATAAATAGGTACATCTTTTGAGCATTTTGGGTTTTTTTTTCATAGATCCTATCAATAGATTTAAATAAGTATTTTATTTATTAGAAGATTTAGATAAGTTGATTTTAAATAAATAAATATTTTGTTCATGAGTAGATTTAAATAAATATTTTATGGGTAGATTTAAGAAAAAAATATTTTGTTTATAAGAAAATTTAAATTAGTATTTTATTAATAGATTTAAATAAATGTTTTGATAAGTAGATTTAAATAAATATTTCCCTTAAAAGTCATCATCATCATCATTATGTCGTGCCATCAGCAAGGATATCACTGACCCTTTCCCACCACCCCTCTCTATCGTCCATCACTCCCGGTAGGTCTTGAAGGCTACATCCTGAATCAGCACAGAGCTGTTGTATGTAGTTTCTAGCTGGTCGTCCTGCTTTTGCTCGTCTATGTGAAGGGGTCCACTGGAGTATCTCACTTATAAGTTTATCACTTAAAAGTAAATTTAGATAACTATTTTATCCATGAGTAGATCTAAATAGATATTTCATGAGTAGATTTTAATAGGTATTTATTTATAAGTAGATTTAAATAAGGTATTTTACAAGTTGATTTAAATATCTATTCTATTTATTAGTAGATTCAAATAAGTGTTTCATGAGTAAATTTGAATGTGAGAGTTTTATGAGTAGATTTAAATAAATAAGGATTCTATGAGTAGATTTTTAAAAAAAATGAGTATTTTATAAGTAGATTTATATAACTAAGTATCTTATTTGTAAGTTGATGTAAATGAATAAGAATTCTATCCGTAGATTTAAATAAATTTTCTATTTGTTGATTTAAATAAAATAAATATTTCATTTACAAGTAGATTTATATAACTAAGTATCTTATTTATAAGTAGACTGAAATGTTTGTTTGATTTAGGATAATTTAAATAAATTTAAATAATTTAATGAATATTTTAAATAATTTAGGATAATTTAAATGTTCTATTTGTTGATTTAAATAAAATAAGTATTTTATTTTCAAGTAGATTTAAATAACTAAGTATCTTATTTATAAGTAGACTGAAATGTTTGTTTTATAAGTAGATTTAAGTAAATACGTATATTTTTTAAAAAAAGTACATCATTTATGAGTAGATTCTTATGAATATTTTATTTATAAATAAAAGTAATAGAGCTTTTTAACTAGATTTAAATAAATATTCTATACGTAGATTTGAATAAATATGAATTCGATTTATAAGTAGATTTAAATGAATATTTTTTATAAGTAGATTTAAGTAAATAGGTATTTTATTCATACGGTCATTCCATGTCAAAACACCATCCAAAGTTGAAATCTGCACCCACCTATGCCTAATTAGTTGAAATTTGGTATAAATGTTCCCCTTCATGAGTTAGGAAAGTGTGCCAAATTATTTTGTACTAGACCTTACCGTCCTGGGGGGGGGGTAAATTTTCCTGCTTTTGCCTCTAAATTAAAGCTGCGCGATGTTGCAGAATCTTAATGTTTTTTAAAAATACTTCCATGCATTCAATTTTTCTGAAATTTGGTATGTATGGCAAATAAGAAATGCAGAATTCAAATATCCAACTATTTTAACCCTATACCTGATGATAAAAAATTTTATTTTCCTCACCAAAATGCAATCAAGAAAATAAAAAAACTAAGTATTGATATTAAATGTGATGAAATTGATATAATGAATACCATTAATGATGACACTTTTAATCTGCATAATAACCCTTTAAATAATGTTGCCCAGTCGGCTGGGGCTGTAGAATACACTGACTGCACCTCTGCAGAGGGGTATGACCCCCCCCCAACAAGTGTCCTGGATATGACACTAAACAATCTGATGGTGAGGTTCCAGCAGTGCTGGAGCTTTGGGTAATGCGGAGTACCCCTTCATTGCCATCGCTCCCAGGTTCACTCTGGCCCGGAGTGGTAGCACCTGATAGGGCCCCATCTATGGGTTAAATAGAACTAACAGCATACTTATGCTAAACTGAATTGTTTGAAATAGAAATGTTTTTGACAATTAAACCATACTTACATTTAAACTGCGTGCTTATATTTAACTGAATTATTTCAAATAGAACTGTTTTTTGACATTAAAACTGTATTTACACTTAACTGAATTGTTACATATAACTGCTTGAATAGTTAGAAATGGAAATGTTTTTGACAATTAAACTGTGTACTTATGCTAAACCGAATTGTTTTAAATAGAACAGATTATTTACATAAAAATGGATTTGGCGTTAAATAACCTACAAAGGTTAATATGCCATAAAACCCACCAAACCAAACCAAACCAAACTTTAAATAATGACAATAGGTATATGAAAGTTACTCTAAGGTCTAAACTAATAGGAGTTGCCAGGTGGTTAATTTTGGCTGATTATCATGAATTTTAAACCTACCTATGGCATAAAAGATGCAGTAAAAGATATTTTTAGTAAAAAAAAACAAAACATACGCCTTATATGTCATTAAATATGGTAAGTATTTTATAAGTAGACTTACAATTTTTTACAGACTTTAAAATTTATTTCTTTTTCTTATATTGAAATTTTCTCAGCTTGAGCGTAAATTCTGCCGTCCAAAGCGTCCTATGAATGCTTATGCCATCTTTACACGGGCTGCTAAAGTGGAACGTGGCAAGACACCTTTTGTGGTGAGTGAAAAGCAATTTTGTTTCTTAGGTTTAGTTGTTCATTAAACAATGTTGAGTCTATTCTGTTTGCATAAATTCTTCAGTTGATGAAAATCATTCTTTGTGCTTTCATTGTCACCACAACATTTTAGCCAGTCCATTCTACGGCCATCTTTATGGTAGGCAGTAAGTGGGTAGAATTTGATCCATTTTTCCTTTGTGAATGGAGTCAAAGGCCTTAGTAAAGTCAACAAATAATATGGTTGCCTGTAGGTTTTTTGCACATACACCTTTAAGAATTCTACGGATAGTCGTTTTTCTTTTTGAGCTGGGCACTCAGCAAAGATTATGGAAAAATGTTTTTCTTATAACAAAGTCAAAACAAATCAGTAGTTTGAAGGACTTTTCAACTGAAAATGACATATATGAATATACATAAATCTCTGTATGTGTGTATAATATATATATATATATAGACCTAGTGGGTATAGTGTTCACCAGTGGTTCAGGAGACCTGGGTTCAATCCCAGGTCGCATCATACTAAAGACTTCAAAAATGGTACGTGATACCTCCTTGCTTAACACTTAGCAATATAAGGTATGTATCAAGGGTAAAGTGGAGCAATCCAGGGAAAGGAGTAGTGCCCTCTCCTACACCTCGATGTAGTAGCTATTAAAAAGGGAGCCTTCTGGTTGCCCTCCACTTCAGTTGCCAACTTTACTTTTACTTCCAACAACTTCTAGAAGGCCCCATGGAGGTCCTCTTGTGTGAGCATGTCAATGACCTTCGTCGCAGCCTCTTTCATCTCCTCAATTGTCTCATAATGACAGCCTCTGAGCTTACGGAATCACCAAAAGTCACGGGGAGCAAGGTCTGGACTATAGGGAGAGTAAGGAACTGTCTTGATGCCCATCTTGGTCAAATAGTCTGTGACAAGGATGGAGTTGTGGACTGGTACATTGTCCTGGTGGAAATGCCATTGACCCGATTTGAAGAGTGTTGGCCTCTTCCAACGGAATCTCTTCCTGAACTCCCTTAAAACCTCAACATAGTAACCCTAACCCTTTGGCCAATCAACTCTGGTGTATTGACTTCCTTACTCCTCCCACACCTCTCATCATCCCTCACAGGCTCCCTGCCTGCCTTTCTTGAATCTCTTATTTCCATTCAAAAACTGATGCTCGATTCATGCAAGATGGTCGAAAAGCAATCTGAAGCATTCAATACGTTTCTGTGGCATTTTTTCCCAGTTTAAAACAGAATTTTATTGCATATCGTTCTTCTAAAGTGTCCACACATTCAGATTGCATTTTTGAAATTCACCAGCTGTGACAATTAGTAGGGTGTATTCCAATTGCTGCTGTAGCTGTTCATTTGAAGCTGAAATCATAAAAATTGGTCAGTCATCTCATAAGATATATAGCAATAACATAGTGAATTTTCAAGAGTCTACGACAATTTTAAATGCCTATACAAAAAAATGTCTGGAAACTTATTGAAGGCACCACATGTATGTATATATATATATATATATATATATATATATATATATATAACAACTCATCTGTGTGGCAAGACACACCAGACATTTCTTGCTGGGATTGAAACCCGCCCAACTTTGTTAGACTTAGAATCATACCGCTCAGCCATCAGTCAACATACATCAGCTTGGGAATTATAAGGCATTATGTAGTAGCTTTTGCTTGTTTATATTTTGCCTTACTGGATACCAGAGTGCTCAATTCATAGGAAGAGCTTTGCATTACATGAGTGGCAGCTATTTATTCCTTCACCATATATGTATATATATATATATATATATATATATATAAAGTGTGTGTGTGTGAATATATGCATATAATTGTGTGTGTATGCATGCGCACACACACACGCATACATATATATGCATATCCAACCCCTCTCTTCTTGCAGGATGCGTCATCTTGTCAATGTGCAGATCAACAGGTTTTAATTCATAGTTTTTCTTCAAGACCAGTTTCCATCTCAAAGTTAAAAAATCTAGTCTGCCCTACTATTCACTCATAGCTGGAGGAAGAATAACTTGAATTATGTCTTTTCAAAGGGTATTAGTTTGATGTGAAATGTAAATGTTATATATTGATCTTCGGTCTGGGCCAACATGCCATTCCAAAGTGATACACCGGAAGGAAGTGACACATCCTAATGGTCAGTAATCGAAAGAAATCACGTAGGCGGATTTGACTGATGAAATGGGACAAGGTAAAAATCCCATGATACACTCATAGACTGATGCACTGGAAGAGAGTGACCTCTGAACTGCATGACAGTTATTTCCGCTTGATGACGATCAAACGTGCCATTCCAAAGATTGAGTGGGTGATTGAGTGGGCGTTGAACTATTATATAATTCGGTCAAGACTGGAAGTCAAAAGAGTTGGAGATAAGATGAGTTAGAGATGAGATGTGGTAGGGAAAGCCACACCTGGCCGAAGGGGCCCTCGGGACCCCCAGTAGTTTTGGAGACCCGTTGGTGACAAGATGTGGTAGAGAAAGTCAGCACTCAGTAGAAAGCTGAGCCCCCGGGCTTCCGGTTGAGCATCAGGAGAACGAGAACGACACACAGCTATGTCCAGAGGAGCTGGGTGGGGGTCAATATATTGCAGTTCTGTTTGGTCTCCAGCTCCCTCTCACACACAAACCTTGCAATAAAGTGAGAGGTATATTTTTCTAAAGAAGTCTTCGCTCGTCTGTTTATTCATTGCGTCAGTATGTATTCAGCATATATATGTATTATTTGTTTGTATAGTTAATCATGGTCATGGTTATTGAGTGGCGATACAACATAAACAACTTTATCCAGGATTCCAATAACAGTTAATCCATCCATTTCCTATGAGAGTAACCATTACACTATGAATGTGTGTGTGTGTGTGTGTGTGTGTATATATATATATATATATATATATATATATATATATATATATATATATATATATAGTATTAGTAGTAGAGGGCAACCCGAAGGCACCCTTTTCATTAGCTACTACACTGGGAAGGGTGCTACTCTTTTCTCTAGATTGCTTCACTTTACCCTTGATCCATACCTTATGATGCTGAGTGTTAAGCAAGGGGGCATCAAGTACATTTTTTGAGTCTTTGGTATGACTCAACCTGGGATTAAACCGTGGTCTCCCGAGCCATTACCAAACACTCTATCTATATATATATATGTTCTTCTTGAAAGATGGCTTTGGCATTAAATAACCTACAAAGGGTGACTGATATGCCATTAAACAAAGAAACCAACCAACCAACCAACTGGGATTGTAAAATACACCAACCACATCTCTGCAGAGGGGTAAGACCCTCCCTCCATCCCAACAAGTGTCCTGCATAGGACATTAAACCATCTGATAGCAAGGTTCCAGCCATTACTCCCAGGTCCACCTGATAGGGTCCTATCTATGGGTCAAATAGAACAAACTGTATACAAACAAATGACTGATGTTAAATTGTGACTGTGAGATAGCAATACTTGAAACCATTTAATTGTGTGCAAATAAATCTCAGGCTCATTTAAACATGTTATCTACAAAATTTTTAACAAAATATATATATATATATATATATATATATATAGTCTAACCTAAAGTTGGATGGGTTTCGATCCCGGCTTCGAGCGTCCTATGTGTCTAACCACACTGAAGAATTCTGATAGAACGAAACAGTCTGTCTGTGGATGACAATATATATATATATATATATATATATATATGAACAGGATTTGGCATTAAATAACCTACAATAGTTGATATGCCATAAAACCCAACCCAACCAAATCATATATATCAAATATATATCTATAAAGATGATTCGGCATTAAATAACCTACAATGGTTGATATGCCATAAAACCCAACCCAACCAAATCATATATATCAAATATATATGTATAAAGATGATTCAGCATTAAATAACCTACAATAGTTGATATGCCATAAAACCCAACCCAACCAAATCATATATATCAAATATATATGTATAAAGATGATTCAGCATTAAATAATCTACAATGGTTGATATGCCATAAAACCCAACCAAACACCCACTTGTATAGTCACCTTATGTTTTATTATCAGTAGTTTTTTTTTTTAATTTCCTTTGTTTGTTTTTTTTCAGCAATATTCTAGAAAACTTGCCTCTTTATGGAAAAATATGCCACAAGATGAAAAAGCTGTAAGTAATATACTCTATCTCTTAAAATGTTCATTATGTTATATAATTCTAAAATACTAAAACAGACTATTCTTTCGTTTTAGTTTCATTTGTTTGGTGATCAGGTGAGCACTCATTTGATTGCAGTAATGTATGATACTTTATGTAGTGGGGGAAAATAGTTTGTGTTTTAGCATTTTATAATAATACTAGCAGAATTAGCTGGTCCATGATTGGACTAAAAGGATTTTTGAAACACTTTTGAGTGAAATAGAAAGAGGGAA
Organism: Sepioteuthis lessoniana; assembly: GCA_963585895.1. Classification (NCBI taxonomy): domain Eukaryota; kingdom Metazoa; phylum Mollusca; class Cephalopoda; order Myopsida; family Loliginidae; genus Sepioteuthis; species Sepioteuthis lessoniana. The sequence goes on along the minus strand of OY757926.1, from coordinate 27,172,645 downwards.
GTGAGGTGTAAGCTAAGAATTAAAAATTTGTATGTATTTGTTGTTGAAAGATTTTGCCTATTTTATAGAATGTTTTTTTTTTTCTTTTTTAGTTTACATTTATGATAATATATGAAAATATGTAACCCTATACTGGTGAAAGATTTAAAACATTTTCATATTTTTTTGGGGTGGGGGGGTCTAATAAATTTTTATTTTTCATAATTTAATACTCAGTTACAGAACAATTCTTTAGTTTATAATTTTTGAATTTTAGTAAAAATTTTAAATACCCTCTAAAAATTTAATGATAAAAGAATCTAAGAATTCACTTATTATAATATTTTTCTTATTTTAGAAATTTTTTTTGCTTACATTTAAAATATCATTTTAAAAAATGTGATCCTAAACTTCGGAGTGGTTTGAAATATTACAATTTTATTTTTCTAAAGCCTAAGCCCCACCTTTTTTTTTTTTTTTTTTTTTTTTTAAATATAATAAATTTAAATTCATTTTTTGATTGCCTGTTGAGTTACAATAAAAAAAAAGTATTCCTTTTGTGAATAGAATTACCATGACCAGAAAATCCAGCAAACACTTATGCAAGACACACGGAAACTCTAGACAGCTGTTTCGACAGCAGTGTATACCATGATCTCCACCACTGATCACAGATTGCAGAGCCAAAACTCTACAACTGAGCCAACAGTTCCTATCGCACACAAGTGACACCAAATTAACTAGTCATGGTAATTGCGCGGCCAATTAACCTAAATGTGTCTTGTAAGTTACATCTGTACACTTTACAGAGGACACGGTCACCACCAGGGCCACCTCTTCCTAAGTGGATTAGTAATACACATCCGCGTAATTATTATGACATCAAGAGCAAAAATATAGATCTATATTTTTCTTTTTTCTGGTCATGGTAATTCAATTCACATTATAATTTCTCTGCTTAAGAAAAATATATATCTATAGGTATTCATTTATTTTCTTTTTCGCCCTATAAAAATGTAACAATAAAAAGAAGGTAAGATTTAAAGATGTATCCTTATTTTTTGGTGGAAAATTTTACATTTTACTTAAAATGAAAAGTATTTGTTTATTCTATAAATAGTTTATTTTAGAAAATAAATAAACATAAGTTTCTGAGTTGCTCTGATTAAAATTTAATATATTTTGTTCTAAGAAATCTGGAAAGTATTTTCTAAAAATCAGTTATTGAGTCATTGATAAACAATGCTTTTCTTTTATTTTTATTTTTTAACCTCTAGAAATGTAACATTTTTCTACAATAAAAAGAAGCTAAGGATTAAAAATGTGACAGTTAAAAAAAAAAAGCCAAGAATTAAAATTTTGTCCTTACAATAAAAAGAAGCAAAGAAATAAAAATGTCCCCTTACTATAAAAAGAAGCTAAAAAATTAAAAAATTTCTTTTTTTTTTTTTTGGTTTACATTTTAAATAGTATTTCAAAAATTTACTCTTTGGTTTAAAATGCTTTCTTTTTTTTTTTTTTAGTTCTCTAAAAATTTAATAAGTTTTTTCAGTTAGTACTAAATAACAAAACAATTTTTGAAAAGGCATCAAATTCAATTTTTGCTTATCGAGCGTGTGTGATATTTAAACATGTCAGATCTTAAGAACTGAAGAGTTGCATATGCTTTTTGTACTTACTTATGAAGTACTGTGAAGAGTTCCACAAATGGATAGGTTTTTAATTATTGAATTATATCATTTAATCAGTAAAAATCAAATTCTGTATTTTTCCTTATTAAAAACATATTAAAGTGTATTACAATTTTATGCTCAATGACATCATTTAAAAAAAATTTTTTTTTAGTTATAAGATGTACATATCAAAACAGACATGATTTGTTTTTATATATATATATATTGATAGATCCACTCTATGGATAGAATATCACTCTTCTTCATTTGACCTGAAGTATGAAATATTAATCAGAATCCCTCTCTCCTTTCTAAATAGAAACATCAAACATCATATTACGATGGGAGACCGATGGTTTTAATCGGTCATTTTAGTTTATTAAATTAGGATTTGCTTTTATAGAATGAAAGTGAAAAAGAAACAAATATATATCTAAAATGTATAGTCTTTTTTTCAAATTAATTGAGGGCCCCAGCTCTGGGTTAAATACTACCACTACTGTTCTTCTAGAAAGATGGCTTTGGCATTAAATAAAGAAACCAAACTAAATCCAATTGAGGGCCTCTTCACAAATCTCTTAAGGATTCTCTATGGTTTTCAAAGCTCATTTGATGTTCTGCATGTAGTGATATTTGATGGTCTTAATTTAGTAATTAGTCTTCTTTATAAGCTTGCTAATCATTTTACCATGACTAGCATGCATTTTGTGTTTGTATTTGATATACTAGGGTGAGTCAAAAGTTTTATGATATTTTGGTATGTGCTAGTTTGCGGCATGTATATCATGTGACCAAAGCAGTTCAAGCTATGGAAGGTACTCGCTATGATTGGGAGTATTGTTGTGGTTGGTACCCTAACATGTGCATTGCTTTACTCTGTGTAGGATTCTAAAATCTGCAGAGATGAATGTGCAATGTAGGCTAATTTAGGAATTTATGCTCTGTTTAAACTGGAATGCTGCTGTGGAAACAGCCAAAAGCATTTATTGTGCAAAAAAAGGTACTCACTATGATTGTGAGTATTGTTGTGGTTGGTACCCTAACATGTGCATTGCTTTATTCTGTGTAGGATTTTAAAATCTGCAGAAATGAATGTGCGATGTAGGCTAATTTAGGAATTTATGCTCTGTGTTTAAACTGGACTGTGTTTAAACTGGACACAGCAGTTTAAACTGGACTCTGTGTTTAAACTGCTGTGGAAACAGCCAAAAGCATTTATTGTGCAAAAAATGAAGATGCAGTTTATCACAGTACAGTAACTAGATGTTTGTAAAATTTTAGTTGGGTTTTATGAGAATATTCATGATTTGGCAAGATTAAACCTGTGGATTTTGTGGTTGTGCTCCAAGCGATAGAGGTAAATCCAGCAAGTGGCATGAGAAGAGTATCATGCAAGCTTGGCATTTCACAGTCCAACTTTACAACTTTGGCAAAAAACATTTGGAGCTGTCAAATTGTGCCTCATGGTACCAAGACATTGCAAAACTTTTGACTCACCTTAGTAAATATGAACTCATTTTCCCCCTCATTAGGTGAATTCCTTTTAACAATCATTTTTTTCTGATTTTCTTGTTTGTTTTGTGATCAGTAATTAGCAAAAGAAAAATCATCCAGATACACAGTGTATCTTGTCCTTTTTTTTTTTTTTTTTTTAATTGTAGATTTATCTTGAAGAAGCTCGTTTAGAAAGAGAAAGATATGCTGAAGAAATGATCAACTGGGAACGGGTAATGTTTGAAAAGGGCCAACAAGAAGTTATCAGAGGTTACCATAAACCAACAAAATCTCCTAAGAAAAAGGCTATGCCAAAGACTAAGTCCCAGAAAGTAACAAGAAAACGGATTTCTAAGAAAACTGCTACTAAATCCTCTGTATAAAAAGACAATTATAGTTTCATTTAAAGAGATAACTGCATATGTGTTTGAATGTGAATTAGAAAAATAAATTAGATTTTGATTTTCTTTGTTTTTGGTTTTATTTATCCATATTTACCAACCCCTCTGCTCAGACAGGATATGACACAAGATCAATTTTTTTTAAGCGGAGTTTAACAGGTTTGAATTCAGAGTTTTCCTTCCCCTTGACTAGTTGCCTCACCAAGGCTGAAGAACCTAGTCTGCCCTACTATTTACCCATAGCTGGAGGGAGAATAATTGGATACATACCTTTCCCAAGGGTATTAATGCTATATGAAAATGCAATCAGTCTTGTCCAGGATTTGAACTTGTGTCGCCATGTCCATTCCCGACAACGATAACCATTACACCATGGGCACCTGGGTTTTATTTATCAAAGCTCCAAGGTTTGGACATACTTACAATATAAAAACAAAACAAAAACTTACCCCACACAAATTTTTCCTATGCATTTCTTTGTTTCTGGCTTTTGGTTGGGGGTGTTATTCAGGTGGTGTGTGGGGGGTGTCCTCATGGCGTAATGGTTAAAGCGATGGACTGCGGAATCGTAGTACGCGAGTTTGTACTCCAGTCGCGCTATTACGTTCACTTTCGGGCAAATACTCTTGGGAAAGGTATGAACCCCCTTATCCTCCCAGCTATGGTTTAACTAGTACCACTACTGTTCTTCTTGGAGAATGGCTTTGGCATTAAATAACCTACAAAGGTTGATATGCCATTAAACAAAGAAACTAAACTAAACTAATCAGGTGGTGTGTGTTTTGGGCAGGAAGAACCTGAGAGAGCTCATCCCTTTCAGGGCTATAACTGCATTGAAATGAGTTTTCTTTCTCCTAGACTGGTTGCCACACTATGGTTAAATTCTCCCTTCAGTTACCTGGAAGAAGAATTAGTTAGATTTATAACTATCCCTAAAGATATTGGCCCTATGGGAAATGCAAACAAACAGCTTTCTTCAGGATTTGAACCCTGGTTGCTAGGTCCAGTTCCAATGAAGGTAACTTTTACACAACACGTGCCACCTATGTATGTATTTACCCAAGCCCTCAACATGGGCAGGATGTGACACAAGGTCATTTTTTAAACAGGGTTTAAAAATTTGAATTCGGTGTTTTTCTTCTAGACTGGTTATCACACCAAGACTAAAGAACCCAGTCTGTCCTACTATTTACTTATAGCTGATGGGAGAATTGTTGGGTGAATACCTTTCCCAAAGGTCTTAGCATTATGTGAAATGCAAACAGCCTTGTTCAGGATTTGAACTCGGGTCTCCATGTTCATTGACTATGATGATAACCATTATATAAGTACCTCCTTGATGCTGCATAAGTATAAATCATTTGTATTAAGAATAATTATTAGGAACTTTGTTTTGCAAAGAATAATATCTTAGACGTTTTAGCCATTTTGTAAATATAGCATTTTAAACGACAGTTTTTGTGAAGATTCCAACGTATTATTCAGGTGTGTTTGTTTGTTTGTTTGTTTTTTTTTTTTGTTTTTGTTTTTTTTTATTCGTAAACCGTTCGATAAGGAAATTTTAACGTATAGTAATGCGCAGCATCTGTCTTGGTTTGTAATTGTATATTTATGTACGGTGTTTAATGAAAATAAGTTTTAAAACAAAAACTAAGTGTATGTCAATTTTATATAGGAGTTTGTTGTTTTAATTGCAATTTTATATTCATGTACAGAAATTTTTTTTTTTTTTTTTTTTTTTTCTGTTAGTTTGGAAAAAAAAAAGGAAAAAGGCGGGGAATACATACCGAAGTGAACAAATGGCCGAATAACGTCATTGCGGCCTAAAAGCAAGAGTCAAGTGGTCTCCCGATTTTTAAAGAAAAGATTTAGAAGTCATCAGTAGAGCTTAGCTCTGATTGGCTGTTGCAAAATTATATATAGAGCCTTTTCTGTTGTCATTTTTTTTTTTTTTTTTTTCTTGTGTGGATGTGCAGGTTAGCTGCCGGGATGGGAGTTGGAGTAACATCAATGCCAACTGGGTCATTTGAGCGAAGGGGTCTGATGTTGCATGACCCGAACCCCCCGCCATGAACCCAAAGCAAACATCACTGATGACCCATCCTGATGCATTAATGAAGATGTATGATATAAATAAATTATTATTAGTTAATTGAGACCATATAGCTGTGTGCAAACAAATGATTATTATCAAATAGAAATAATTACTTGAAACCATATAATTATTAGTTTAGGTAAGAATACTTGAAAGCACACAACTGTGTGTAACTGATTTGTATTAGATAGTGTGACGGCAAATTCACTAAAATCCCAAAACGGGACTTTATTTTTGCACGTGTGAAGACGGGGCAGACTGGCACTTGATCCCTTGTAGAATAAGTCCTCATTCAGAGTTTTCCTCAGGCATATAAGAACTGGCATATTATGTGGGGGATTAACTTATGGCTAGACTGACCACCGCTGGCGAGGGGTTTCCAAATTTCACACTATACACACACCCACCAAGGCCACTAGTCTTCCTCCCCTAGAACAATGGAAGATATGGACCTCTAGGTTTATATGTAATGATATTAATTATAGTAGTCAGCAACTCCGGTTTCCCGTATAAAAATTCAAAAGGAATTAATAGGACAATTTTAAGCAAGCATAACATAAGGCGACATAATGCTGGAAAAGAAACATGAAATAACAAATTCATAGCAGACGATACAAAGAACGACTCGAGCACATGGGAACATTAAAATACATCAATCTTTTACTACACATAGATATACACCTTCAATGTGTCAAATATATCATAAATGGATAGTACATGAACATAAATGTTTTTCTTCTTTTCTTTCTTCTTTAGTCTTTCTTCAAATTGAGAGAGAGAGGATATATAATTGGGTATAGGGAGAAACAGTCTCAAAGTTTACTTATCTTATTTCGATGGATTCCTGTGGAGAATATTTCCTCTTTTAACAGGCTAACAGACTTTGTTATTTTTAGTACTGGCTTGAAGATGTGGCTCCTTCTTGTCCAAGCTATTTTTCGTCTTTCATTACCCGGAGCCTTGGCTTTAGCTGTGCCCCATCTGTTCCTGATGAGCTCTGTCCAAAAGACTGATTTTCTTATTATCTATTTCCACTGACGGGAAGGAGTCCCCACTTCCGTTTTAGGGTCCCAGCCAATCATTTTGCTTCTCTCTTCTTCTCCTTGGTCAGGCGATTCGTGAGGGCTACTATATGTCACCCTGTATCCCATTCTTTATCCATCAGGTCACCAAGTACAAACATCTGTTTTTCCTTCAACGGTCAGCCGAAGTTGACCCAATTCTTTGTTTCTCTTTTAATGGTCAATCTTTGATGGCTTGCTAATTCACGCACGCACGGGGAATAGTAGTAATCTTATTTCTATCTTCTCAGTGGGACACCACGTGACAATAGGAATATTTGAAAATTTATGACTATTTGAAAAAAAACTCTAACGGAACAACTACAAAAAAAAACTGCCGGTGTTCAATGAATGCAACTTTCTAACCTTTTTTTTTTTTTTTTTTATGCAGAGTTTAACAGGTTTGAATTAAGTGTCTTCCTTCTAGACTGGTTGGCTAACCAAGGCTTAAGAACCCAGTCTGCCCAACTATATACCCATAGCTGGAGGGAGGATAATTGAATGCATACCTTTTCCAAGAGTTTTAGTGCTATGTGAAATGCAATCAGCCTTGTCCAGGATTTTAAACTTGTTTGGTTTAGTTGGTTTATTGTGTTTTATGGCATATTAACCTTTGTAGGTTATTTAACGCCAAATCCATTTTTATGTAAATAATCTGTTCTATTTAAAATAATTCAGTTTATCATAAGTACAGTTTAATTGTCAAAAACATTTCCATTTCAAACTATTCAAGCAGTTATATGTAACAATTCAGTTAAGTGTAAATATAGTTTTAATGTCAAAAAACAGTTCTATTTGAAATAATTCAGTTAAGCATAAGCACGTAGTTTAAATGTCAGTATGGTTTAATTGTCAAAAACATTTCTATTTCAAGCTATTCAGTTGAGCATAAGTATGCTGTTAGTTCTATTTAACCCATAGATAGGACCCTTATCAGGTGCTACCACTCCAGGCCAGAGTGGACCTGGGAGCGATGGCAATGAAGGGGTACTCCGTATTCCCCAAAGCTCCAGCACTGCTGGAACCTCACCATCAGATTGTTTAGTGTCGTTTCCAGGACACTTGTTGGGGGGGGGGTCTTACCCCTCTGCAGAGAAGCAGTCGGTGTATTCTACAGCCCCAGCAGACTGGGCAATGTAAACTTGTGCCACTATGTCTATTCCCTATGATTGCCATTAGACCTCAGGTGCCTTCTATGTATTTTTTTTTTTTTTTTTTTTTTTTTTTGCTTTTAAATTTAAGTTTCATCTAAAGTTATTTCACTCTGTCATTCAGACTTGGAATGCATGTCCCGCGGGAGGTGTACTTCGTGGAACAAAAAAAATAGAATCAGCAGACAAAGTTCAAATCCTGGACTAAGCGATTTGTATTCTATTTCATGCTAATGCCTTTGTAAAAGTCCTGAATTCATTTGTTCTCTCTCTAGCTATGGATAAATGTAACATAATGGCCAAGGGATTTCGGTTCATGCCTTTGAGTTGAGTTAGGCTGAGAACCTTTTGACTCAGCACATGGGTTAGTTAGGTGCAAACCTTGATGTAGGTGGTAAGGCGTGCGCAGGGCGGACATGCCACTCAGAGATGTCACAATAGCCCGAGATGACGGAACGGGGTGACAGGGTGCAGGTGACGTCACGCACCGGAAACGCGCGGAGGTTTGTGGGAGATTTGAAGAAAGTTAAGAGAGTTGAAATTAGACGCTGGACAGAGACGGTCGACTTTTGGGCTCGCAGCGGCGAGACAATTTTGCACGCCATGGGTGCCGCACAAGATAGGGGCCAAATGAATAAGACGGCATAGCAAGATTGTATCTCTCCTCCTTATGTTGAAACCTTTAACTCAAAGCTAATAAAAAGGTTTCGTACCTGAACAAGAAGTCGTTACGTGTTTTTGAATTTCGAGATTCCTATGTTCTTTATGTGTTCTACGTTATGTATATATGTAATGAACGTCCCATGTACATTTTGCAAATAGCCGTATTTACCTATAGTACATAAATAGTAGGGCAGATTAGGTTCTTTTAGCTTTGGTTAGGCAACCAGTCTAGGAGAAGGAAAACTGAATACAAACCAGCTTTACTCTGCTATAAAAAATGACCTTTTGTCACATCCTACCCTTAGTAGAGAGGTTTGGTAAGAACGCCTAACCAAAAAAAATTTGGGGCTTGGATAAGGAATTACATCCTGTGTTGAGGCTTCAGTTCTGGAAAATTGGAGAAGTGTGGAGTCACTCCTCTATTACCATTACTGCCAGGTCCACTTATACCCAAAATGGTATGGTGTAGTTGGCTAGGGCTGCAGAATACACCAACTGCATCTCTGCAGGGGGGTAAGACTACCCAATGAGTGTTCTATATATGACACTAAACAATCTGATGGTGAGGCTCCAGTAATGCCGGAGCTTTAGGAAATGTGGAGTACCCCTTCATTGACATGACTCCCAGGTCCACTCTGGCCCAAAGTAGTAGCACTTGATAAGGTCCTATCTATAGAGCAAATAGAACTGTTTGACTATTTAAACTGTGTATAAATAGATGACTGATGTTTAATTGAAATGTTAGTCATATATAGCAATTCTTTTGCATCATTTAATTTTGTTGACATGCTAAACTGAATTGTTTGAAATAGAACTGTTTGATCATTTAACTATGTAAACAAATGACTGATGTCTAATTGAATTGTTAGTGATTAATAGTAAATAGAATTATTTGTATTACATAGAAATAAGTGAAAACATTTCACTGTGTGCAAAAAAAAATGAGCTCAGGCTTGTTTAAAAATGTTATCTACAAAATGTGTTTAGAAATCATATATTTAATATATATGTATTAAAAGGATTTGGCATTAGATAGCCAACAATGGTTGATATGCCATAATACCAAACCAAACCATTCTGATAGTGAGACTCCAGTCTTGGAGCTTTGGGAAGTGCAGTGTACCCCATCATTACCATCACTTCTAAGTCCACTCTAACCTGGAGTGGTAACACCTGATAGGGTCCTGTCCATAGGCCAAATTGAAGTTTGACATTTAAACTGTGTAATTATGCTAAAGTGAATTGTTTGAAAAAGAACTGCTTTTACATTTAACTGTGTGTAAACTAATGACTGATGGCCTAGTCAGCTGGGGCTGCAGAATACACTGATTGCGTCTCTGTAGAGAGGTAAGACTACCACGAGTGTCCTGGATATGACATTAAACAATCTGATGGTGAGTCTTCTGTAATGCTGGAAGTTTGGGGAATGCGGAGTACCCCTTCATTGCATATCACTCCCTAATCCACTCTGGCCCAGAGTGGTAGCACCTGATAGGGTCCTATCTATGGATCAAATAGAACTGTTTGATCATTTAACTGTGTGTAAACAAATGAGTGATATTTAATTGAATTGTTAGTGATACATAGCAATACTTGAAGACTATAAACTGTAAAAATAAAGGATAAATAGTAAATAGAATTATTTGTATTAGATAGGAATAAGTGAAACCATTTAACTGTGAGAAAAAAAAAATGAGCTCAGGCTTATTTCAAAATGTTTTCTACAAAATGTGTTTAGAAATCATATATTTGATATATATGTCTAAAAGAAAATTGGCATTAAATAACCTACAATGGTTGATATGCCATAAAACCAAACCAAAGTGGTAGTATGTGTTAGGACTCCACCTATGAGACTGGTTTGGTTTGTTGGGTTTTATGGCATATCAACCTTTGTAGGTTATTTAACGCCAAATCCACTTTTATGCAAATATTCAGTTCTATTTCAAACAATTCAGTTTGGCATGAGTACACAGTTTAATTTTCAAAAACATTTCTATTTCAAACTATTCAAGCAGTTATATATAACAATTCAGTTTAGATGTCAAAAACAGTTCTATTTTAAACAATTCAGTTTAGCATGAATACACAGTTTAAATGCAAAAAATCAGTATAGCGAAGGAAGCACGGTTTAGTTCTATTTGACCCATAGGACCCTTATCAGATGCTACCACTCCGGGTCAGAGTGAACCTGGGAGCGATGACAATAAACGGGTACTCCGCATTTCCCAAAGCTCCAGCATTGCTGGAACCTCACCATCAGATTGTTTAGTGTCATATTCAAGACACCCGTTGGGGGGGGGTCTTATCCCTCTGCAGAGAAGCAGTTGGTGTATTCTACAGCCCCAGCCGACAGCAAACCTATGGGATTGTATAGGTATGACTACAGTATCTGGAAATTATTAGAAGTACTTACAATTATTTAAGTGTGTTATTTAGCAATACCCATCTCTCAGGGCAATAAGGGTTAAAAACAGGTGACATCTCCACACTAAACAGTAGCCCTCTGGAACTAGTAGACAAGTTCACTTACCTAGGAAGCAGTGTCTAATCAACCAAGACAGACATCAATATGCAAGTAGCAAAGGCATGGGCAGCTATCAATAGGCTATCGGTCATCTGGAAGTCAGACCTGACTGATAAAATGAAACGCAGTTTCTTCCTAGCAGCGGTTGTGTTGATACTGCTATATGGATGCACTACATGGATACTAACTATACAGATGGAGGAAAAGCTTGACGGCAACTAAACTAGAATGCTGCAAGCAATATTGAACAAGTCCTGGAGGCAACACCCCACAAAGCAGCAGCTGTACAGCCATCTACCACCCATCACAAAAACTATTAAAATTAGATGAACCAGACATGCAGGACACTGCTGGAGAAGTAGGGATGTGCTCATAAGTGATGTACTCTTGAAGCCAGAATTGTTTTCAAATGATTATATCAAAATTCAACAGTTATATATTGAAAAAAAACAAAAAACAAACTATATTTACCAAAATACTTTGTGTGTGTATGTATATATATTAGTCATCCACAGACAGACTGTTTCAACTCTTTAATGTTGTTAGACATGCAGAATGCTTTAAGCTAGGACTGAAACCCACCTAACTTTTACAGTAGACTTTGTATCTTACTGGTCAGCCATTTCAGTGATCTACATCGACTTGGGAATTATCATACATTTTTTTTATTAGCTTTCATTTGTTTACATTTTGTTCTATCGGATACTGGAGGGCTCAATTTGTTAGAAGAACTTTGCAAGCTTTGCATTTCGCGGGTGGCAGCTGTTAATTCCTTTGCCAGAGTGCTCAACCCCCGAGAGGGGAGTGTATAAGTACTTAATAAATACAATAGATTAACTCTAATTCCTTTTAGTGTTAAATCACCGACAAAGGAATGAAATGTTGCTAAATAAATTAAACCAAATCTTGAGTTTTTTTTTAATTTTGCAAAAACAATTTACATACAAAACTAACAAAATTATTATCAATCGAATAATAATTTGATGCTATATTAATTCTATAAGTTTAATATTCTAACGAAATTTGATACAATATATTATTCTAATATCATCATTAAGTATTATTAATGTATTAAAAGTATTTTTTAATTTGCTTGAAACATTGCACAAATTATTTTATTTTATTGTATTGATTGCCCACTTGGCTGGGGCTGTAGACTACACCGACTGCTTCTCTGCAGAAGGGTAAAACACCCCCTCAACGAGTGTCCTGGATATGACACTAAACAATCTGATGGTGAGGTTCCAGCGATGCTGGAGCTTTGGGAAATGCGGAGTATCCCTTCATTGCCATCACACCCAGGTCCACCCTGGCCTGGAGGGGTAGCACCTGATAAGGGTCCTATCTATAGGTTAAATAGAACTAAACCGTTTTTTGCATTTTAACTGTGTATTTATGCTAAACTGAATTGTTTAAAATAGAACTGTTTTGACATTTAAACTTCGTACTTATGATAAACAGAATTATCTGAAATAAAACTATTTTGACATTAACTCTGTGTATTGCCCAGTCGGCTGGGGCTGTAGAATACACCAACTACACCTCTGCAGAGGGGTAAAACCCCTTGCCAATGAATATCCTGCTTATGACACTAAAAATTCTGATGGTGAGGCTCCAATGATACTGGAGCTTTGGGAAATGCAGAGCATCTCTTCATTGCTATTGCTCCCAGGTTCACTCTGGCCCAGAATGGTAGCACCTTATAGGGCCCTATTTATGGGTTAAATAGAACTAACTGCATACTTATGCTAAACTGAATTGTTTGGATTAGAACTGTTTGACTAAAGTGAATAGCTTGAAATAGAAATGTTTTTGACAATTAAACTAAATTTAAACTGCTTGTTTATGCTAAACCAAATTGTTTGAAATGGAACTGTTTTTGACATTGAAACTCTACTTACACTAAACTGAATTGTTTAATATAAAACTGTTTTGACATTTAACTGTGTAAACAAAACCTGTAAACTGAATTAGCTGAATTAGAACTGTTTGAATAAACTGAATAGCTGAAAAAAAATGTTTTTGACAATTAATCTGTGTATTCTTGCTAAACTGAATTGTTTGAAATAGAACTATTTGCATAAAAATGGATTTGGCATTAAATGACCTACAAATGTTGATATGCCATAAAACAACCAACCAACCAACCATTTATTGCATTGAATTAATTTAGAGGGCTATTGCAATGCGAAATAATGTTCGAGTCTGATTAATTTCAAAGTAAAACTTCATCATCAGAGACTTTTGTTTATAAATGAACACGATATTGGATTTTCAATTTTTTCTTTTTTTAATTTGAACATCCAACATAGTCTTCATTTAAAAAAAAAAGTCTATGATGAAATTTTACTTTGAAATTAATTAGACTCAAATAATTATTATTTCGCATTGCAATAGCCCTCTAATATTTTATTTTATTGTATTGAATTAATTTAATGTATTCTCCCCTACACCTTGGTGTAGTAGCCATCGAAAAGGGAGCCTTCGGGTTACCCTCGACTATGTTCGCCAACTTTACTTATTTTAAAATAATACTTAACCCTTAGAAACCTGAGTAGCCCAACCCAATTCCTGGTTGAAAATATAAAATGTAGTAATCTGTTATTTAACAGGCAATTTTATAGGCATCAGCACTGTAGAAATGGGGCTTTCCTGGCCAGAATTCAGCTTACCCAGGTATATGTCGTTCTAGGGAGCAGCGCAAATACTAAACACTCTGGTTCTAAGAGTTAATAATATAAAATTTTTCTTCCGAGCCCAATTTAAATTTTTTTAAAACTTCATGCAAACATACTTTGATCAAGGTTGTTTCACTTTGTCTAATCTACCAACACCCAAAGATGGGTAAATAGTAGGGCAGACTGGGTTCTTTAGCCTTGGAAAGGAAACAGATTTAAGAGAAAGATAACTTTAAATTCAAACTTACTATATTCTACTCAGGGTGGAGGGGTTGGGTAAATACATGCTCTCTTTAAGATAGACCATTTACTTCAGGTACTATTTACCAACCCCTCCGCTCGGGCAGGATATGACACAAGGTCAATTTTTAAGCGGAGTTTAACAGGTTTGAATTCAGAGTTTTCCTTCTCCTAGACTAGTTGCCTCACCAAGGCTGAAGAACCTAGTCCGTCCTACTATTTACCCATAGCTGGAGGGAGAATAAGGGGGTTCATACCTTTCCCAAGGGTATTTGCCCGAAAGTGAACGTAATAGCGCGACTGGAGTACGAACTCGCGTACTACGATTCCGCAGTTCATCGCTTTAACCATTACACCACGAGGACACCATTTACTTCAGGTGCTTCACAATATTTTTCTTTATATTCCTAAATATCTATAGATAGCCTTGTATTATTTTTGTACAGTTCATTTCTAAATTAAGCTTTGTAATTATTGTATCTTTCCTCCCACAATTGCTCAGACAATCCCGTCATGATCATATAATATGTTATAATTTTTTAAAGTGGCTTCATAAACCACATTTTTGATCAAGCATTTATTCTCCAATGGACATTTTGACAGTTCATTTAATTTAGTATTATAATGGTTTGGTTTTGGATTATTTTGTGCAAATTATCAATAAGAATATACCCTACAAATGCCTGATTGTCACAGCTGGTGAATTTCAAAAATGCAATCTGACACTTTAGAAGAATGATATGCAATAAAATTGTTTTAAACTTGGAAAAAATGCCACAGAAACGTATTGAATGCTTCGGACTGCTTTTCGACCATCTTGCATGAATCAAGCATCAGTTTTTGAGTGGCATAAGAGATTCAAGGAAGGCAGGCAGGGAGCCTGTGAGGGATGATGAGAGGTGTGGGAGGAGTAAGAAAGTCAATACACCAGAGTTGATTGGCCAAAGTGTTAGGGTTACTATGATGAGGTTTTAAGGGAGTTCAGAAAGAGATTCCGTTTGAAGAGGCCAGCAAATCGAATCAGTGGCATTTCCACCGGGACAATACACCAGTCCACAACTCCATCCTTGTCATAGACTATTTGACCAAGATAGGCATTAAGACAGTTCCTCACCCTCCCTATAGTCTAGACCTTGCTCCCTGTGACTTTTCATTATTCCCTAAGCTCAGAGGCTGTCGTTATGAGACAATTGAGGAGATGAAAGAGGCTGTGACAAAGGTCATTGACATGCTCACACAAGAGGACTTCCATGAGGCCTTCTAGAAGTTGTTGGAACGGTACAAGTGCCTTGCAGCCAGAGATTACTGCGAAGGAGACAAGAGTTTCATGTGTGTACTATCAATAAAAGTACCCATACGAAAAAAGTCTGGGAACTTATCATATGCACCTCGTGTGTGTGTGTATATATATATATATATATATATATATATATATATATATATACACACACACACAATTAAATTTGATGATGAACCCAATATTATTTAAGTGTTAAAGATATTCATTTTGGTCTCTATAAAGTCTTTGGGTGAAAATCCATCTGAAGAACCTGTCAATAGATAAGAGAAATAAATTTATAATGGAAAATACTCATTAATTTTCTCGTTCTCAAAGATATTTTACTCTTCATAGGTTTCTTTATATACGTTTACATTCACTAATCAGCCGTGCACTGAACACTCCATTTTGATGATTACTAGTTCTGTTATCGTAGATGTCACAGTCATACAATACAACAATCTCAGTGGTGTCTCACTGGCAGCAGAGTAACCCTATAGAATAGTATCTGTTTAAACATGTACAGTTAGGTTCTATCTGATCAAATGGTTGGTTCCAGAGATATTCAGAATGGTTTTTTGGGGTTTTATGGCATATCAACCTTTGAAGGTTATTTAATGCCAAATCCATTTTTATACAAATAAACAGTTCTATTTCAAACAATTCAGTTTAGTCAAAGGTTCTAATTCAAACAATTCAGTTTAGTGTATGTATAGTTTTTGTTTACACAGTTAAATGTCAAAACAGTTCTATTTCAAGCAATTTAGTTCAGCATAAGTGTGCAGTTTAGTTCTATCTGACCTATAGATAGGACCCTATCAGGTGCTACCATTCCGGCCAGAATGAACCTGGGAGCAATGGCAATGAAGGGGGTGCTCCGCATTCCCCAAAGCTCCAACATTACTGGAACCTCACCATCAAATTGTTTAGTGTCATATTCAGGACACTCGTTGGGACCCACCTCCCCAAGAGGTGTAGTTGGTGTATTAAGAATAGTTAGTTATGTTATAGATAGACCTCATAATCTTGCAGGACAGAAGAAAAGAAAGAAAAAAATAAATAAAAACAGTTTTCTTCCAAATTTTTAATTTTTTTTTATTGATCCATTAAACTGTATGAATAAAGTCAATGAAAAATGGCAATTTATGTACAAAATTTATATTACAGCTGTTTTGTTTTTTGTTTTTTTAAGGTGGGGAGTTGACAAAGCTGAAAAATAAATAAATCATGAAGAGAAGGGGAAAAGAGTTTGACCATTGAGTGAAATGCTGCCGTCAGTCTCCGTTTTTAATCAGAAGTTGATAGATGGGGAAAAAATACACAGTTTAAAGCTTTTGTTTAAAAAATTTTTTTAAATTACTTTTAAGGTTGACACTTTGAAACCCCAGCAGCAGCTAGTTTTACTGGCTGACAGTTGTTGCTATTTAAAAACTTGGGCCAATAATCAACTCTGTTGCATCTGATCTTAGGTCTACTTCTGGCATTAGAGCTACAACTAAGCTAAGCTTAGTAAATAATTATAATAGGGTAGCTGGGGTTGAAAAATACAACCTCTGTTCCATAATGGTTAGGATATTTAGTGTTGAAAATTTGTGTGAAAATGTAACAACTATTATGGGACAAGAAAAAGGGAAGAAATCTATCTATTACATAATAGTACATGTAGTGTATGATATTTATATTAAAAAAAATGTAACAACTATAATGGGATAGAGATAATAGAATTCTTTCACATTCACTGAAAGGAGCCAAAACTGAATTAATATCAAGTGTTGTTATTAGAACTAATTGTCCTTAGAAGGAAAGTTTTCAAAAGTTTTATTTCCTTTAAAGAAAAAGGTTGTATAAGCCCATGTGAAGATAAGATATGGTTAACTGCATTGCTGACCCCTTCCCACAACCTACACATCATATCTAGTTGATTAAGTATACAAATATTTTCTTATCAACCCATTCTCAAATGACTTGTTTAATTTCTCTGGTAACAGCATCTCTATCACTTGATCTGGATTTTAAAAAATAAATAACTATGAATAGCCTTAAAGTTGTATTATAATTGCAAGCTTGGTTGCTTCTTTATCTACTGACATGAATTAGAAGCCACAACATTTAGTTTGGCTGCCTGATAGGTGAGACTTGTTAACCACAACTCATCTTGATGAAAAAAAAAAAAAAAAGTTTTTAGACTAAAATAGAACCTATCAAACAGACGATAATGATAAACAATTGTTGTTATAGACTGTAAAAGAGTTGGACATTTTAGATTAATACATGTTCAAGATATAAGAAAATAAACAAAACAGGAGGTTATAAAAATTCCATTGATTCTTTTTTTTTTTTTTTTTTTTTTTTTTAAAATCATTATTACTATTATTATTCACTCATTAGAGCTTTTCACATCAGCGATAGCCAATGGTTTTTCTCTGAAGTCTCAGTGACAGCAAGTCTCCTCAAGTCTCCAGGACTCTTCTTAGTATTCTGACAGTTCTCAACAATGCTGTCGTTTGGATGGTCTCCACTCATCTGCCAACCTCTAAGTCCTCTAGTCCCTTTAGTAATTCCTTGGTTACTGTTCCAAACGCACATTATTATTATTATTATTATTGTCTAGTATTTCCTTTAATTATTTAGTTTTAGTTGCTTTTTATCAAAACTTATTCAAGTCATTATTTCTATGACAGCAAGGAACAGTATATAACTGAAACAATGATACAAGATAAGCTCTCTATAAGACTACAACTCACGTCTCTTGATTTACATAATTTATCTATGAGACATGAAGAAAGGGATGCATTATAGGTGTGATTTGTTTCTTCAATACCAAGAATTCTCATAGGATTGTAGGTAAAACAGCTGGTACAGATAACAAAGCATCTCAAAGGCAAAAAAAAGGAGCAAGTGAGTAAGTCTCACTGAGAAAAAGACAATCTTTTATTGTCTCAGTGTTTCTTGCTGTTCTAGAAATCACTTGAGTGAACTAAAAAAAATGAAAGAAAATCCTAATCTAAATAATAATAATGATAGAGTTTTATCTAAAACAAAGTAAAAATAAAATTTAAAAAAAAAAGGGGGGGTAAATTCTATGAACTAAGGAAAAAAGCACGGAGTAAAATCACTTTGAAAAAAATTTTTGAAATAAAAATTGCAACACTTGATTTTTTTTCTTTAAAATGAAATTATTGCATTTCATGTTAATAAATCCCACCCACCATCAGAAAATAATGTTTGTTTGTTGAACCCGCCCCATTTTGTAAAATTAACAATTTTCAAATATGTCATCGAAACTAATGCAGTATATGCGAACTCCTTGAGATGCAAGAACAGAAATTGACAACAGTTTACCAGTGTTTGAGATACAGTAAGTAACAATGCACATTAACAATAAAGCTTTAGAAAAATAGTTTGGATTCATCATTAAAATTGTCTGTACAAAAAATGCTGAATGCATTGGAAAAAAAAAAACAAAAAAAAAACGAACAAAAAACCCCACCACACACACACACACACACACACACACACACAATGTAGAGCAAGATCTTTAAAAAAAATAAAAATAATATGTAGTACAATCTGTCAGACTTATACTCAAGTATTGTCTAATCCCAGTGAAAATGAACCAGGAAATATTTTTGTTTCTCATATTCTAAGTAAAAGTCAAGCTGAAAATTTAGTTTTATTTGGCTAGCATATAACTAATATTAAGAAGTGAAAATTGTATTTGGAAATATGTATATGTATGTATAAGCATGAATGTGTCTATGTAAATGTCCTCCTCCCCAACCAGACAAGTAAACTGGGATTGTCAGTTGACATGGGTAGATATTAATATTCACTGTAAAAGTTTTACACAATTTGATTGCTGGTTGAAAAGTAAAAAAAAAAAAAAATTGCTCTAATTACACATACTATTTTGGGGGGGGAGGGAGGATTTGTGGTAAAACGATCATAACTATTAATATCAATTTTGACTAGTATTTTCAGTACAATTCCAATCAAGTGGACCCAAGATTGATTTATTTCAAAAAGGACATTTAAAAATGTTTTTTTTTTCTTCTTTTTACAATATATCTGACTTTGCATGTTACATCAAGATTTTGGTAAAAACCCAATGGAAATTAGATATGTGTGTGGAAATAGCAACTGGAAAGAATTCTATTTGTTCTGAGTTTAGATGAACTGTTTGTAATTAGAATTTAAGTTATTTTTTTAAAATCCATAATACAAATTTAAAATAAATAAAGAAACAATATTCTAAGCAGAAGTTAAAAAATAGTCATAAAAAATTATGCAAAATAAAATATTAGATTTAAATATAATGTCAGATTGTGTGAAAATTTGTCCTTTTTGAAGTAAATCTTTTTCTAGGACCACTTAACTGGAGTTGTACAGTATTTTCTCTTATCATTAATTTTAGTTGCTTTTTTATCATAATTTATTCAGGTTGTTGATCTACAACAATAAGGAACATACTAATAAACAAAACATGCAAATAAATAAATTAAATAATTCTAGAAGGGAAAAATAACAAACATGGCACCAAGTGATTTGGTTGGGTTTTATGACATATCAACCATTGTAGGTTAGTCAATGCCTGTCCTGCTTTTTATATATATGATTTGTAAACATATTTTATAGATAACATTCTTAAACAAGCTGGAGTTCTTTTTTTGCACACAGTTTAAGGGTTTACTGTATTGCTATATAAGTCACAATGTAACATCAGTCAATTGTTTGCATACAGTTTGTTCTATTTGACCCATAGATAGGTCCCTATCCGGTGCAACCACTCTGGGTCAGAGTGAACCTGGGAGCAATGGCAACATTCCCCAAATCTCCAAGGCCAGAATCTTGCCATCAGATGGTTTTAATGTCATATTCAGGACACTCATTGTTACCCCTCTGCAGTCAGTGTATTCTACAGCCCCAGCCAACTGGGCTGGGCACCAAGTGTATTCAAGAAACAGAATTGAAGGTTTAAAGGTTTGATTTGGACTTCTGTAAACCAATAACTCTTCATAGCTCAGTTGGTAAAGCAGCTGGTGTGATTAACCAGGTCTTCCTGAAGTAAAAGGATGCAAGTTCAAATCTTATCTTTTATTTCCATGTTATAGATGAACCACATAAATGAGATGGGATAAAAAGCAACTATTTACATCATTATATTATTTATTACTATTTACATATTTCATACTATTGTCCTAATCTTGGTTGTTATATTTGCAATATTTTGACCACTGTACCCTCCAGCCTTCAACAGGTGTCTTTCATTATAGTTGGAAATCTTCAGAGAATTTTGAACTAAACCCTTTTCAAAACATTGTAAATATATATATATTTACCAATCTCTCCGCTCGGGCAGGATATGACACAAGGTCAATTTTTAAGCGGAGTTTAACAGGTTTCAATTCAGAGTTTTCCTTCTCCTAGACTAGTTGCCTCACCAAGGCTGAAGAACCCAGTCTGTCCTACTATTTACCCATAGCTGGAGGGAGAATAAGTGGATTCATGCCTTTCCCAAGCTCTCTTTTATTAGTGCTATAATTCTATTTGATATCAATCATGTTTTTACAGAGTAAATGGTTTCCAGTATGGCTAGTTAACATAAGTAATTCTATTTATCAAGTAGTGCAATGTGAAATGCAATCAGTCTCGTGCAGGATTTGAACTAGTGTCGCCGTGCCCATTTCCTACAACGATAACCATTACACTATGAGCACCTCCATAAAAAACATTGCAAATATAACAATCAAGATGAGGACAACAGTCCAAGACATGTAAATAATATAAATAACTCATTTCAGAAATTTTGGCAGAAAAACAAATACTGTTGATAATTGATAATACTTCATTTAAAAAGTAAAAATATGAAAAACTCATAGCCATTTTATTAAACTGTTGCAGTCGTAGATATTTATCTTTTCCAATTACATATCAAATTGAGTTGATAAAAGAAATATCTTTTAAATCACTCAATCAAATATGGCCTTATAGAAAAAAATGACTTCATTAACATGAGAGCTACAATTATTACCTTTGAGGAAAAAGAAAAAAAATTGTCTCTAGCCCATAATAGTTCTTACATTTTGACATAAAATCCAATAGACTAAACCAACAATTAAGTAATATTTTTTGCCAATACTCCAACATGACAATATTCAGATATGCTGATATCCAAGAGCTTTGAAAAGCATTTTACTTAGGAGCAAAAAAAAAAAAAAAAGAAAATAATGAGATTTCAAGACACTTTATTTTGAACAGTGGAGTTTAGCAATGCTTCACATTAGTTCTAGAAATTTTGATTTTACCCTGAGTAATTCAACCCCTGCATAAGTGTCATCATGTGGCCTTGTAAAAAAAAAATTGAAAAAAATGTGTTTTTTTCTTAAATAATTTTTGTTACTTTCCATTCAGAACTTCCTCTACAAAGGAAATTTATCAAATTTGAAATCGATTTTTTATGGAGTTAAACGGAAAGTTATGTGAGAGATAGGACTTACCATGTCCAATTCTATTTAAAAAAAATAAAAAATAAATAAATAAAAAGATATATATATATGACAAATTTCCAGAATAGAAGTTCTAAATGGAAAAGCAAGCAAAATTATTTGTAAAAAAATATTCTTTACAAGTGGGACCATACAATGTCACTTGTGCCTTTATCTCTGTTCCCATTAAATGCAACAGTTATTACATGACAGAAGTAGTACATAAAATCCAGAACTTAAATGAGTATTTGAGCATTATTTGCAGACCTTATAAAACATCTTGGTATCTATTCAGCACAGCTAAGAAACATACACAACAAATGATGATGTCATAGATTGTTGTGTGCAATATTGAGCAATGCTGTAGTTATAAGTTTAATAGACTTAGAACCACCCAACATAACAAAGAAATTTTGTTTGTTATGTACAATTCTTTATAAACCTGAACAGACACCAATTCTAAAAAGTATCCTATTTTGAAATCTTTTTCATAACAGTTTGTAAATTCTTCAGAACATAGTATTTTCAATTACTAAGCTTTGCTTAGTCTGGTGCTCAGTCTCCAGGTTGCTTACAGTACCTACAATTACAAAGTAGTCACTAATCAAAGTACTGTAAAGGCTCATTATAGCTTAATAGGGACCACTATTTTCAGGATGACTTAGTTTTGATTGTAAAAATAGTAAAGCAGTAACAATATGCGGCTTTGATTTCTGCATTCCACTGCCTATTAATTTTTCTCCTGTTTTCATAATATTCAAGGAACCAAAAAGCCTATGAGAAACTAAAGATGTAGAGTGTGCATAAGATATTGATACTTCTGAAGTAATCTTGTGGGGGGGGAGGGTAATTTTTAGAAAAATATGTTAAAGCCAGCTATCTAGTTCATCTGACTTGGATATTTTTTGTGATAGGTAGTAGGTGGCCATACAGCTGATGTTTTGTGGGGTGTTTTCTCCAGGACTTGTTCAATATTGCTCACAGCATTCTTGTGTAATTGCTGTCAAACTTTTTCTTCTTATGTTTAGTTAGTGTCTATGTAGTGCATCCATATAGCAGTATCGGCACAACTGCTGCTTAGAAAAAACTGTGTTTTATTTTATCGGTCAAGCCTGACTTCCATATGACTGATAGCCAATTGATAGCAGTTAAAATCACTGAACTTCTTTTTTTCTTCGAAACTTTCAAAATTCATATACAACATTATATTTTTACTGCATGGGTTTTTTTTTTTAGGATTAGAGTTGAGTCTTAATTCAAACCTAAATCTAGGCAGTGTTCCTTATTGTATACAACAATGTATAACATCATAGTTTCTTGCATACAATTCTTTACATTTGTGGACAGCCACCAATTCTAAACAAGTATCCATAAAATATTTGCAAAATTCAAGTTTCCAGACTTAAAAAAAAAGTAATTTTAAAAAATTATTACTACAGCCAGAAAGTGTTAAATGGAAAAGTTTAGTTTATAAAACAAGTATTTGTTATCAACACTCATACTTGATTGGTGAGACTTATTTATAAGTAATTGATAAAAAAAAGAAAAAGAATAATAAAAACAGTATCTACACACAGGTCAGAAAACCCCTTTTAACATTAATTTCTAAGAAAAGATATTTTGTTCATTTTTACACTTCAACCAATTTGTTCTTTGTAGAGTGTGGATATAGTGGCTCAAAGAGAAAAAAAAAAAGCCCAAATTTGAACTAGAAAAATTCAAACAATTAAGGCCTTAAGATAGAAAAAAAATTTTTTTTCAAATTTAAAAATAATTTAAAAAACATATTAGACTTATAAAATCTATGATGCCTAAATAAAATAATCTCTGTGCTCATCTTCAGCTATCATATCCTCAAATCCAACATTCTGACAAAAGAAAAAAAAAAAAAAAAAAAAAGAAAGATAAGGATATTAGTCTGAATAAATTACTGTGCAGCAATTCTCTTAATGTCAAAAATGAAGCAAATACAGCAGAGACAGTTTTATAAACTGACATGAATTCAAATGAAAAAAAGAAAAAAAAAAACAAATAAATAAATAAAAAAAACAACACAAAAAAAACCTGAGAACATACAGTCAAATGCATCTTTTTTTGTCTGACCCTCACTTAAGAGAAATTTTACAGGAAGGTTACCATTCCAATGACTTCCTCCTGCCAACCAGAATATTGGAATTTATCATTATGATAAAAGATTATAATGAGGACCTCTATTTAAAAAAATGAATAAACATTAGATGAAGTTACAATTATTATCATTATTTCTTTTTTCTTAATCCCCATGTATTGAGTCGTTGAAGGTTGCAACTAGAAAGTACAGAGACTATACTTGATTCAACAACAAATAAAACAAAAATTCTCCCTTAAGGGATCTTTTTCACAAAAAAGGTGTTACATATATAAAAAGCTGACCCAGAAAAAAATGCTGTAAGATTGCAATGGAACAAGGCACAAAGATCATTGGTAAACATGCTTAAAGAATGATCATTTTTTTTTTTTTTTTTTTTACAAGACATGAACGCTGACAAATGCCATCAGTTTTTAAAGAAAATTTTCTAGAAAAAAAAAAAAAAAAAAAGACTAAGTCAAGAAACATGAGATAAGGATAATCCATACACCAAAAAAAAAAAAAAAAAAAAAAAAAAAAAGAAGAAAGAAAAAGAAATCCTTTCCACTTTTTTCTACCACGAGGAATTCCAGGAAGTACTTCACTTGTCCTGACTTAAAATATGGTATTCATTCATCTCCCTTTACTATTGTCACATCTACAAACAGGGTACAACAGTATTTAAAAAAAAAACAAAAAAAAAAAAAAGAACTTTTAAATGTGAGATAAGAACATTCTGTTACTTATTACATGGACCAGGGCTATTTTTAGCTTTGCCAATATGCATGGGCTCCCTTCTTTAAGCTGACCAGATGTTAAAACTTGTCTCGAGGAGAGATAATTAAACATCCCCACTTTAAGAATCAAGTGCAGAAGCTCTTTAGGGTAGAGAGATTTTAGAGCTCTGACCAATATTTAAAAAAAAAAAAATTTGGGATGTAATCATTTAAATATAGTCATATCCATTTGTTCTTGATTATTTCCTCATTTTTCAAGAGATAAAGAATACAATATTACACGATTATAGGGTTTCTATAAAAATAAGGTGCAGCAAATTGTTCACTGATGGCAAAAATTGAAGACCTTCAACAAACCATTATGGGAAAAACAAAAAAACAATGTTTCAATCATGAGGAGAGAAAAAAAAACAAACTATCCAACAAGAATGAATGGATGAAAGTAGATTTTCTTCAATCAAAGGAAAAGTTGTATGAAGTAAAATTGGAATTTTCACTGACAAAGAACTGGCCAAATACAAGATATAAAATTTTTTTTTTTAAATACCAAAAGGTACAAAAATTAAAACACAGATTCATATGATAGAACAATCCTCATTTTATAACAACAATAAAAAAAAAATTAAACCTTGGAACCCCTACCCACCCATGACTTTCAGATACTCTGAAACTGAGCTTTCCCCAACCACACCCCATTTAAACTTCCCTTCAGGGCACAGGCATCTTTGCTTAAAGTTATCTGATCATTTGATTAAAAGAAAAAGCTGTAAATGTAATAGTAAGCCTTTTATTGTTATCTGACATGATTCCCGCCCACCACCAGCGAACCCAAAATATTGGGCTTACAATGTATAGAAAAAATAGCATCCAGTATGAAATATCAGGTTTATAATATATCATACAATAGCTCACAGCCCAAAATATCGGACTTAAGGTTCAAAAGGTTAAATTGATTATTTTTATACATTGATATATACTAAAGTGTTTCAATGAAAACGGGTTGGTCTTATAGAATCCTCCTTGACATCTAAAATGCCTTTTTTTTAACACTGAATTGACTGACAATATTTCCTTTTGCTCATACTTTTGGACTTCTCTCCAAGTGATGGAGATATTAAATAATTCTTAGAAATCAAAGCAAATCATTCATTACTTAAGTTTCTCCATTTAACTTGTCAAATGGAGAAAATCTTAATGGCATACGCTCCTTTTCTACTTTCAGGAAATCAATGGCCATTTTTGTTTTTAAAGAAGAAACCCGAGTCTAATTGTAACAATCTTATCATCTATTTCTATTTTATATCTTTATTTTTTTTCTTCTTCTTTTAGTGAAAATGGCAGAAGAAAAAAAAAAGGCCATTTGAAAGAATTTTTAACTTTCTTATTCATTTTCAAAAGGTACATGATTTATCTGTATGAATTCATAATAGTTTAAAAAAAAAAAATTTAGAGGATGGGGTCTGAGGAAAAAAACTTTCAAGTTTTTTTTACATATCATGAAATTACTTATAACCTTTGTACCCCCCAAAAATTAAAAAAGATAAAAATACAAAAACAAATTAGTTCAGGTTCAAGTGCAGAAAGGGTAACCTGAAACCAAAAATTTGGCTTTGGATTACTTTTACTGCACTTTTAACTTGGACTATGAATAAAAATAGATTAAATCAAAAATGTAAATTTGTCACAAACTGAATGATATGTGCTCGAATAATTCAAAGTGACAATAAAGACAGAATTGTGCAACAAAGATTAGAATCTTCTGTTTGTTTGTTTTTTTTATAAAAAAAAAGGTTCTATTTCCATAGCAACAGATCCTTCCAACATGTACTTAAAGGAGACTTCCACCAAAAATATAAATAGAACCAAATATTTATACATGTATTACTTTATGTGTGGAGAGTAAGGATGCACTAGTTCTGTCCCATAGAACACGATCTTTTGTGATAGTGGCTGAGCAGACAATCAGCCTTAAACTTCATCGATCCACACCAGTGTCCAAGCCAAGAATTTGTTTGGCTGTTTCATATGTAGCGAATGAAACTGCTACTGTTGGGATGACACGGATATAATTGACTGTGAGGCCACGGAAAAGGCCATTGCTGACACCATCCTCTCTGTAGATGATCAAAAGGGTTCGAAGCCAACCTCTGTAGAAAAGAAAAATAACATAACACTAAGACTATATGGAAAATGTAATCATAACAGCTTCATTGGATTTATGTTTAATTACATTTTAATAAATTGATACAAAAGTCTTCAGCATATTTTTTTAAAAATTTTAGTTTATAGCATCATTATTCAGTCATCTAAGTATTTTCCCAGTGGAATTTTCTTTATAGAGATAGATACAGATATAGAGATAGAGATATTCTAAGCACTGTCAACAGGGCTAGAACCTACCAAAGCCCGACTCCACAAACCCCTAAAACAAAAGTTTACATAATTGATTTTTGACCTCTCCCAGTCACTCAAGTCCACTATAGTTGGGTGCTGAGGTTGTTGGTTTGCAGAAAGCCATAACATTATATTCTCCTTAACTGATCACCTTACAAAGGCTTAATAACCTAGTCTGCCTTACTATTTATAGCTGGAAGAACAGATGGGAAGGTAGTTAAACATATTGGTTTTACTATCATCATCATGTCAAGCTGCCAGCACAGATCTTCCTGACCCTCTCTCGCCACCTGTCTCTATCGTCTATCGCTCCTGGGAGGTCTTCAAGGCCTGCATCGGCACAGAGCCGTTGTATATAGGTTCTAGCCAGTTGTCCCGCCTTTGCTCATCCATGTAAAGGGGTCCACAGAAGTATGTCGCTTATGAGCTCATCCTTACTTCTCCAGCAGTGTCTCGCATGTCTAGTTCATCTGACTTGGATATTTTTTGTGATAGGTGGTAGAGGGCCGTACAGCTGCTGTTTTGTGGGGTGTTGTCTCCAGGACTTGTTCAATATTGCTCACAGCATTCTAGTGTAATTGCTGTCAAGCTTTTTCTTATGTTTAGTTAGCGTCCATGTAGGGCATCCATATAGCAGTATCGACACAACTGCTGCTTAGAAAAAACTCTGTTTAATTTCATCGGTCAAGCCTGACTTCCATATGACCAATAACCAATTGATAGCTGTTCATGTCTTTGCTAGTCACATGTTGATGTCGTTTTCGGTTGATGGGACACAGCTTCTGAGGTAGGTGAACTTGTTTACTAGTTTCAGAGAACTACAATTTAGTGTGGAGATGTCACCTCTTTGATTAAAGCACATGCATTTTGTTTTGTCTGCATTGACATGAAGGCCTATGCCAGCAGCTGCTCATTCCAGACTATGTAGCAGGGTTTCGGCTTGGGCAGGTGTATTTGTCAGAAGTGCTATGTCATTGGCATAGTCCGTATCCGTAATTGTTTGAGCAGGGTATCTTCTGTTTCTTTCCTTTGCCAGATTGAAACCGTTATCTTTCATTATATCAATAGACATTCTAAGCACATAGTCTAGGCAGATGATAAACAGGTATGGGGCTAATGTGTCTCCCTGCAGCACACCAGCTACAATGTCAAAATAGTCAGTGTCTCTATCCGGGGAGTGGACTTTGACTTTCGTGTTTTTATATAGCATAATTTTGGCAGCAACAGTTTCTTTGGGTAGGCTGTATGTGAGTAGTATTTGCTCCATCTTCCCTTTATGTATGGAGTCAAAGGCCTTGGAGAAGTCAACAAATAATATTCTAGAATTCGACTGATAGCCAAAATTTGTGATGTCGTGGATCAATTTCTTCGAAAGTCATTTTGGTTCTAAGTATCTTCTCAATTTTGGGTTCTAGTAGAGCATTGTAGATCTTGGCTGCTATGGATGTAAGGGTTATACCTCGGTAGATCTTGACTATTTTGAGGTCACCTTTTTTTAGGGAAAGGGAGGATGCATCCCTTTGTCCATCTGTCTATTGTGTTTTGGTTATATACAGCATTACAGTGTTGGAGCTGTATGTTGTCAAATTCCCTGGTCTTGCATACTTCTGGGGGTATTTCATCAAGCCCTGTTGCTTTCCTATTTTTAATTTTTCTTAGTACTGAGTCAAGTTCTTCTGGCATAAACTGTCCAAGTTTGATGTCTAATTGATTATTAATAATTTTTGTTATTGGTTCATGCGTAACTTTTGGAGATTTTCCAAGTAAATTCTCAAAATGTTGTTTCCACAGTTGTATTTGTTCTTCTTGGCTGGTAGCTTTCACAGTGCTCTTCCTTTTGCTCACTTCATTTACCGTCTGTCATGCTATCATAGATTGTCTATCTTCAAACTAGTCTCTAATCTTATTGATCTGATTTTGTATGTGTTCTGTTTCTTCTTTTAGGTATATGTTAGCTAATTCATTTTGTGCTTTCTTAAGTTTCAGGGCATTGATATTCGTTGGGTTCCTCCTATTGCATTTGGAAGTGGTTCTCATGTCTGTATGCTTTTTACTAACTGCTTATGTCTCCAATGGGACTCTAGGTTTAGTTTTTTTGTTTAATTGGTATGCATTCTGCTACCGCTTCTAAGTGGGCATTGACGAAATTGTCATATTAATCATTCAGAGTAGGTGTTTCCGATATCTCCTGAAGTGCATCGAATTTGTTTCCTAGTGTTTACGTATATTTATCTCTAATATCCTTGTTAAGCAGGGACCAGTCATAGTGTGTTGTTGTTGTTCGGGCCGCTTTCTTTTGTTGGTTCAGTTGTATCTTTGCCGTGACAATTCAGTGATCGGAGGACACACCCTCGAAAGAGGAATATGCCTTGCAATTCAATGCAATATTGTTCCATTTCTTATATATAAAGACATAGTCTATATCTGTGCTTTAGTATTATTTGTGTAGGCGTAGGTCCATAGTTTTCCCTTTCTTTTCTTTAATTTAGTATTGAGGCATGTTAATCTATTTTCTAGTGTGAAATCTGTTAGATGTTCCCTATTTCTGTTTGACGAGTTGTGTAAACTGAATTTGTGGTTTATGTTTTTACCAATATGGGCATTCATGTCTCCACTGATGATAAAAACGTTATGTTTTGGGATGCTAAGAACAAGTGAAGATAGTTTGTTATAGAAGGTGATGAGGTCAGTTTCTTCACTAACATTGGTAGGGCTGTAGCAGAAGATGATTGTTGCGCCAGGGTTGCCATTTAAAGTACCTACCATCATCCTCGATTGTATTTTCTTGAAACTATTTAGTGATTTTAGGGCCTGTGTTCCTATAAGCATACCTACACCTCCAATCGTGGCATTAACAGAGTTTTTCCATGCAGATGCAGAAACAAATATCCATCCATTGCCGGTATTGTGATATTTAATATCTTCACTATGAATGTATCTGTGCTCTTGTATGCATATTATGATCCATTGCCAAAACTGTTGGCTCCAGTAGTTGGCCTATTCTATTAAAAGTTCAAATGTTAAATGTTGCTATTTGTATTGTGCATTTGCATTTTAGTAATTTTTGTTTTAGTTTGAGCTCTGTAGCTGATTTTTGAACAATGGGGCCAGGGCTCTAACTTCAGGAGGACGCACCCCTTTTTTACCCACGTGAAGAGCAATGTGGTTTGGACAAGTGCTTTGAGTGTGAGTCATGGTAATCTTTTGATGGCTGTGTTTTATTCTAATCTATAGAAGCCACCTTTATAGATGAGCAGCAGTAGTTCCCCGACCAAAATATTTGATCCTGGCCGTTGTCTCGTAGGATTCATATGCCCAAAACCTGGTTAAGCATGGCATTGCACTGTCATAGGGTTTGTCTGCCAGCCTTTACGTCCACCATATTACTTCCCATGGCTTTCAAGAGGAAAAAAAAAAAAAAAAAATCCTTCCCCCTCCTGACTGTATTTAGCTTTAACTTAGTACAAGTCCACAATTACTTTTTTTAAAATTTCATCAGACTCCTTATTTATGGTTCATTGCATCCTTATAGGCATTCTATTTTTACGCTAACTTAAGTTTACAAATTCTAATAAATTCCAAAAGTATTAGTATCTTTTATCTCTTTTTAAAAGGTTCAACTGTTACTTGGAATTACAGTATTTGTCTTTTTACATTTAACGCACAGATAATATACAACAGTGATTTTACAAAAAATTAAATCTTTCATGCAATTTAATTAGTTTAATAGTGAGTTAATAATTTTCCAGAAAGCTTAGTATTCAACATTTGCTAGGAATCTTCAAATACAAAAGCCACTAGAGGGACAAACAATCATCTATATTCTTATATGTAGATGCTTATGGCATAATCGTTATCATTATAGGAAACGGAGCAGCCAACCCAAATTCAAAATCCTGGACAAAGCTTTTTACATTTCCCATAATTTAAAATATCCTTGGGAAAGGTATGAATCCAACAATTCTCTCATCCAGCTAGGAGTAAATAATTGGATAGCCTGGGCTTTTTAACATTGGTATGGTAACTGGACAAGGAGAAGGAAAACTCTAAATTCAAACTTGTTAAATTCTATTTGAAAATTGACCTTATGTCACATCCTGCCCATGTGGAGAGGTTCATAAATACATATATTATCATATGTAAATACATCAACAACAGCTTTATCTAATTTTAACCTAACTGTATGAATATCTGCAATGGACAAAATCCTTCCCAAGCATCCGATATTTGTTTAAAATTTTAAGGCATAATAAGGTAATTTCTACTATTACACTCATCTCCTTTTAGAGGTGAAATTTTTTCCCCAATAGTTTTTAATGTGTTTTGAACAAATCTGGCCTTCAAAACAGTAAAAAAAAAAAAAAAAAAAAAAAAAAAAAAATCACTCATTTTTTTAGTTAACCCACCTCCAGCCATCAGTATGAGGGCCTCTGGTAGGAACCAGGAGTTCTTGGGTGACAAAACTATAGCTAACCCTACTGGTTAGTAGTGCATGCAGGTATGAACATAAATTTCTAGTCTAGTCAGACAGCAGCAAGAAAAACTTGGCCAGAGATTTGAAAAAAAAGAAAAAAAAAAAAAAAAAGAAAAAAAAGACTATCTCCAAAACAGCTAAATTGCAATGATCTATATATAGGAGAAATGCCTAAGAATATCAAGATTTACTTGAAGAGCATAAAATAATAATTGGGTGAGGGATGAGTTGGGTGTAAGATAAAACCAATAATAATAATACTTACTGATCATACTTATGAGATTCTGGTAACATCCGTGATAACTGCATCCGACGTCTCACCACATCCAGAGGATAACTGAGGAAAAAAGCATTTTAAAAATTATACAACTGAAAATGTTCTATCAGAAATTAGCTGAATTTAATAAATTATATTTGTTTTACAAAAAGAAGCATCCTCAATGTAGTATTTTCTTTTAGGTGTTACAATAAATCTTAAATAAAACTTGTTACGATTACATTGTCTGTTATATTTTATTATAAGAATATTTATCTTACAGAATATCCAATCATTAATTTTATAATTTGAACAAGTTAAAAGTAATTTATTTGATGAAATAATGACCCGAGTGAGAGTATGTAAAAAAAAATATTAAAGATGAAAGAAAAAAACTAGTCAAAATTAATACTGCATATCATATTTACCAACCCCTCCGCTCGGGCAGGATAGGACACAAGGTCAATTTTTTAAGCGAAGTTTAACAGGTTTGAATTCAGAGTTTTCCTTCTCCTAGACTAGTTGCCTCATCAAGGTTGAAGAACCTAGTCTGCCCTACTATTTACCCATAGCTGGAGGGGGAATAATTGGATTCATACCTTTCCCAAGGGTATTAGTGCTATGTGAAAATGCAATCAGTCTTGTCCAGGATTTGAACACGTTGTCGCCGTGTCCATTTCATGCGGCGATACTCATTACACTATGGGCACCTCCATAAATTAAAACTGTATATACTAGTATATAACATGACATTCTGAGACATGAATTTTAGCCTAATATTAATATATATGAGATACAATCTAGGCCTAGCTCTTTACACACAAAGTTTGTATCTCATATATGGCATGACTCCCTAATATTAAGCTAAAATTTAAGTCTGAGATAATCACATGATATGCTAATATGTACAGTAATGATGATTGACAATGCTTCATCTAGAAATTAAAAGGTTTGGTTTGGCTGGGTTTTATGGCATATCAACCATTGTAGGTTATCTAATGCCAAATCCTCTTTATATATATTAAATATATATGATTTGGTTTGGCTGGGTTTTATGACATATCAACCATTGTAGGTTATTTAATGCCAAATCCTCTTTATATATATTAAATATATATGATTTGGTTTGGTTGAGTTTTATGGCATATCAACCATTGTAGGTTATTTAATGCCAAATCGTCTTTATATATATTAAATATATATGATTTGGTTTGGTTGAGTTTTATGGCATATCAACCATTGTAGGTTATTTAATGCCAAATCCTATTTATACATATATATTGAATATATAGGATTTGGTTTGACTGGGTTTTATGGCATATCAACCATTGCAGGTTATTTAATGCCAAATTCTTTATATATATTAAATATATATGATTTAGTTTGGCTGGGTTTTATGGCATATCAACCATTGTAGGTTATTTAATGCCAAATCCTCTTTATATATATATTAAATATATATGATTTGGTTTGGCTGAGTTTTATGGCATATCAACCATTGTAGGTTATTTAATGCCAAATCCTTTTTATACATATATGTTAAATATGATTTCTAAACATATTTTGTATATAATATTTTTACATGAGCCTGAGCTCATTTTTTTTGCACACAGTTAAATGGTTTCACTTATTTCTATCTAATACAAATAAATCTATTTACTATTAATCATTTGTTTGCACACAGTATTGTTATTTAACCCTAACAATTCAATTAAACATCACTCATTTGTTTATACACAGTTAAATAATCAATCAGTTCTATTTCAAACAATTCAGTTTACCACAAGCCAACAAAATTAAATGGTTCCAAGTATTGCTATGTATCTAAAAACTAAATTGAACATCACTCATTTGTCTACACACAGTTGAATGATCAAACAGTTCTATTTCAACAATTCAGTTTAGCGTAAATCATTTGTTTGCACTCAGTTTAAATGTCAAACAGTTCTATTTGACCCATAGACAGGCCCCTATCAGGTACTACTACTCTGGGCCAGAGTGTACCTGGGAGCAATAGCAATAAAGGGGTACTTTACATTCCCCAAAGCTCCAGCATTACTGGAACCTCACCATCAGCTTGTTTAGTGTCATATTCAGAACACTTGTTGGAGGAGTCTTACCCCTCTGCAGAGATGCAGTTTTTGTATTCTACACTCTCAACTGACTAGGCCAAGAAATTAAAAGAGGTAAGAAAATCCTAGTTCTATTAATAGTAAAATTGTACCGGCTCATTGGCCTAGTGAGTAGAGTGTCCGGGAGACCTGGGTTCAATCCCAGGTCGCGTCATACCAAAGACTTTAAAAATGGTACTTGAAACCTCCTTGCTTAACACTCAGCAATGTAAGGTATGTATCAAGGGTAAAGTGGAGCAATCCAAGGAAAGGAGTAGCGCCCTCCCCTAAACCTTGGTGTAGTAGCTATTGAAAAGGGAGCCTTCTGGTCGCCCTTGACTACAGTTGCCAACTTTACTTACTTACCTTAAAATAAAAAAAATGTGATTAACATTGTGTAGCAGTGAGGTGGACAACCATGAAGCCTCTGAAAAACACAGGTTTGTTGCATGTGGACTGTCTTAATGGAGAAGACAGAGAAGAGAGGGGTGGTTCATGTGCTTGCCAAGAAATGGAACACCTGGTTGTCACCAATCATGCAAATGAGGATAAAAACAAGACTGGGAGAGTGACAGATATTCATCTTTTGTTTGACATCTGCATTGTTCATTTTCCTAGTTAGCTGGCAACTGCTATGTTTCAACAAGAACAACAATACATTACTATTGTATAAAAACAAAGGATAAGTTTAAGTTGGAATTTAGGCTTCTGTAATACCAATAACTACTGCAGTTAAGTTGATGAAGCAGATGATATTGCCATCCAAGCTTCACTAAGGCAAAAAAGGACAAGTTAAAGCCTCACTAAGATATTATCCATTATTTGTCTCAGATTTGTATGGTTCCTAATCATCTTAGACATAAATTGAGTGAGTCACAATAAAAAAGCAACTAAAATTAAAAGATTAAAAAAAAAATACAAATCAGTTTATTTTCTTCAAAATGTTTATCAGAAATCAGAAAAAGATTTGGCCCAGTCGGCTGGGGCTGAAGAATACACCAACTACATCTCTGCAGAGGGGAAGATCCCACCCCCCATGAGTGTCCTGGATATGATACTAAACAATCTGATGGTGAGGTTCCAGTAATGCTGGAGCTTTGGGGAATGTGGAGTACCCCTTCATTGCCATCACTCCCAGTTCCACTCTGGTCTGGGGTGGTAGCACTTGATAGGGTCCTATCTATGGGTCAAATAGAACTAAACTGTGTACCTATGCTAAATTGAATAATTTGAAATAGAACTGTTTTGACATTTAACTGCGTGTAAACAAAAACTATACTTATACTAAATAGAATTGTTTGACTAAACTGAATAGCTTGAAATAGAAATGTTTTTGACAATTAAACTGTGTACTTATGCTAAACTGAATTGTTTGAAATAGAACTGTTTATTTGTATAAAAATAGAGTTGGCATTAAATAACCTACAAATGTTGATATGCCATAAAACCCAAACAAACAGAAAAAGATTTATTTTTTTTGTCAAACATTCAGAGAATCAAGAAAGTGTCATAAAACTTACGCTGTAGTCTGTGCAATGACTCCAGCCAAGGCACCACACAACAACTTGGCTGGCAGCACCAGCACAACACCACCAGTGTTTTTATGGCACTGCCGGCCCAAAGAATCAGGAAAGTAGTCCAAGCAGAAGTTCTTCAACATCTCAAAACAAGTGAATGACAAACCTAAAAAGAATATTTGCAATGTTATGCATCTTATCATCAAATCACAAGTATACACAAATCATCTATGTCACATTTATCATAACCCATAGAATTGAAATTTCAACAGAGAAAACTCAAGAAATAAAGACTGAATTACTTCCTTTCAATACACCATTTATAACAGCAAATATAGGTTAATTTGAGTAGTGAAATACTGGATAGCAAGTTACCTTAGTCGGTCATTATTATTACATGTATCATACCCCATAGAATTAAAATTTCAATAGAGTAAACTTAAAAACTCAGTTACACCTTTGAATATACCATTTACAAGAGCAAATACAGGTCAAGTTGGGTTATTTTATGCCAAAATCCATTTGGCCTCCAATTACATATACAAAAATAGATCTTCACAATCATTTTAAACAGGTAAATACTTCCTACTTAGTCACAATATCAATGTCTTAAAAGCTAATGTAGTTCAAAATCCTTTTAAACAGTATCTCAAACTGATCTATTTGAACCCTAGATGGAATACTAACAAATACTACCACTCCAGGTCAGAGTGGACCAGGACATAATGACAGCTAAAGGGTGATTTCCCACTCCCTAAACTTCCAGAACTGGAGCCTCACTATCAGATGCAGTTTGGTTTCATACACAGAATAATCTACCATATCAAGTTGACGTGAAAGTTTATAGTTTTTTTTAAAGACAAAGTTTTATTCATGTAAATTTACAGCATCATTATTCAATCATGAAAAGACATTGAAAAGCTTTAGGACACATATGGTCAAATATAACTGAAGTTTCCAACATTGGTTAATTTTTGTCAGGTAAGAATAGTAAGTAGTAAAGTTGGTGACCATAGTCGAGGGCGACCAGAAGGCTCCCTTTTCAATAGCTACTACACCGAGGTGTAGGGGAGGGTGCTACTCCTTTCCCTAGGTTGCTTCACTTTACTCTTTATATGTACCTTACATTGCTGAGTGTTAAGCAAGGAGGTTTCAAGTACCATTTTTAAAGTCTTTGGTATGACTCAACCAGGGAATGAATCCAGGTCTCTTAGTGAACACTCTACCCACTAGGCCAATAAGAATAATTCTTTCTAATATTCAAAGCTTTTATTGTGTTTTTTATAAATTTGCTATAACTTTAATCTGATTATATTTCAAATGATCCTCAAAAGGTGATATATACTCCTAACAGGCTGTCTGATTTGACAAAATTTAGCAAACAGATGACTACCTGAGTTGACAGGGTTCAATCTATGTGCATTTTCTTTCTTTTTTTTTTTATTGCTTGTTTGCAACGTGGCCTGATGTCTCTGTGGTAGAGTTTCGGCTCTGCATTCTGTGGTCACTGGTTCAATCTCCAGTGGGGGAGATTATAGTATACACTGCTGATGAGACCTAATAAGGTCAAAACCGCTGTCTAGTGTTTCCATATGTTGTGCACAAATGTTTGCTGGATTTTCTGGTCAGGGTAATTCAATTCACAGAGTTCAATTTATCTTCTACTTTGCTAGCAGTAACATGATACACTTGATCTAACACTTAGCAAGTGGTGATGGGAGCTGATAGATGTCATCCCACTGAGGCAGAAGCAGGAGGTGGAGATGTTCTGTGAATCCCAATATATCACAGAATTTCAGGATTCACACTCTGTTTCTCAAGGAATAAAAGCAAAGATGTGGGAAGAGCCCTGTTCCAGCCTCAAAGAATCAATGGAGAGTATATAAAACTATAAAAAGATCCTAACACTAAAAATCATGTTGTGTTTTTGTGTGTTATCCTCCCCATTTACCAAATAGCCTCACTGACATAGCAGTTACTGCAGACCATGCTACAGACATTCATTTGGGTGCAATGCTACATAAATCTATGATTATTATTATGATGATGAAATAATGAATAGGAAAGGAGAAGCAATGAAATAATGGTACACTCACCAGCATATGGAGAAATTCCCAGTATTGAAGGTACCATGCCTTTATAAAGGGCACTTGTACCTCCTTCAAGGTGCATCATGGACTTCATGGTGTCCACAATGCCAAAATAAAGGTGCTCTCCCTTCACTTGGAATGCTAAACGAGCTCGTACTACATCAAGTGGATAAGTCACAACAACTGCTACCATACCTATAAATAAATAAAAATATTTACATTAGCATAAATTTGAATTGTCAACAAACTTTTTACCAAAAATTTTTTTAAAATCAAAACAAAGCATCGAAAGTTTCCTAATGTTATATTCAACATAAAATACATCTAAATATTAAAAAGAAAATAAAAAGGAGAGAGTGAGAGAACATAAATAAAAAAGAATTTAAGAGAGAAAAATGTTTGCCATTATAGTTTAACCTTTTAAGTCCTGTGATTTTGTGTATGTTTAGGTACAAAAACTGTTTGTATTTATGTGGAAAAAAGTTAAGTAATTTCCTGTGGACATTTAAAAAATTCATTAGAATTATCTTAAACTAATTTCATAAAATTTGCCAACTTTTGAAAAAACAGACCATCAGCTTCTAAGAATGAACCAACAATGTTTTGATTTCAGGTCTTCTAAAAACTTTTTACTTGATGCACCCCTTGTAACCCAATTTCCATTCACCTCCAAAAAAGTGAATATTAAATTACAAAACTAACTTAGTCTCACTGGATGCCATCACAAGAAAGGTTGATTTTTAAAAAGAATGTTTTCAGTTTCAAGATTAAAATTTCGATGAAATACAGAAAAGTTATTGTAGATGGAATATTTGAATCATATAACATTAACACTAACAATTACTTGGAAATATTGAAATTGACTTTAACAAGTGAAGATCTAAATCTTTTGATTCAGAGTGGAATTTTTCATTAAGAGTAATCTAATTTCATTTATTTTTTTATACTAATTTTTAACCTAGACATTTCCTTATTATCTAAACCAGGGCTTTTTAAACTTTTCACTAGATACACTGCTTGTAACCAAATTTAATTTCCATTCACTCCCCCCCAATTAAACTAATTGGATATTAAATTACAAAACAAAACTAATTTACTTGGGTTTGATACAATTTACATGAGAAAATAATCAGTAAACTATAAATGCAAACACACTTTTAATTCTTGAATCATTTTTCAATGGAAAGGATGGGTTTGTCAAGCACTGGGTAAATTATGAATATTAGGTTTCAAGTTTATGAATTTGAGCCACAGTTCAACACATTCCATGTTCAAAGTAACTAATGCACATGGCTAAACCCAGATTCCACAATATATGCACTTGGAAAAGTAAGTAAAATGGGCTCAATATAGTTGCAAAAATCTTTGGATATTTTGCTACTGTTTCTTCATTCATCCAATAATATCCAATTCCTTTAAATGTGTACATAGACTTCACTTCAAGATTGAAAGTCATTTTAATGAATTCTTTTTTAAATGAAAGGTCATTCATTTATTTAAAGGATCAATATGTTGTGAACAACATCACCAGAGGCCATTACACCCAAACAAGAATTCAATTAGGTGTACAATATCTGGAAAATAGTCGACATGATCCAATAATTTTTGTTCTCTTTATAAAGGGATTTATAAATGTAAATTAATGAATTCATCTCCTCTGCCCCAGCCAGAATTTTATTTCGCCCTCAAGGATCTATATGAACTACTTGAGAAACCTTGGATTAGAAGAATGCCTCTAAAGTCAAAATTTCCAAATTTTTTCCAAGGAACCTACAACAGATATGGAGACTGCAATAGAACATGTTTTCAGTTACAAAATACTATTTTTCCAGAGTCACCACAACTGGTTATGCATTTTTACTATCAATGAACAATAGGTTGTATACAACACTCATAAGAGGTTCACTACAAAAGTAATGCCTCCTATATTGTTATGTGTTGGCCTATAATATTAGAGAGAAATGTTGATGGTATGGCAGTAGAGGATAAACTTTCCGATTAATAACCCAGCATTTTTTTTGCTTGTTACAGATAGCAGCTGAATAACAGTCTATTAATATCAACATTTTCTATTGCCTAAATTTGAGAAATTATTTTCCCATTATAGTATTGTAGAAGCGACACGCGAAAATCATGTGGCATTTTTAGAGGCTTGTTTTTGTTTATTTTTCTTTTTAAGAAAGGCATTCAAGTGGTCATTAAGTTAATCTAGCAAACTATTACTAATAAGTTCTATTTTTATTGGATGCTCTTTACTTCTGACCTGGTGCCAAACTAAGTTGAGTTTAGCAAATGATTCTAATTATACTAGTCTAACTACTAACGTGTTCTAAAATGAAACAAGCAATTTTCTGTAGAATTATTTGGCTATCAACTATTGAAAAAAAGTTGATTTCATATAAAGAAGTAGTGTTTCACTAACTATCCGCAGAAATACATTTTAGTTTAACAGTTATTTGGAATGTTCATGAATCATTTTAAAAGTACATACAAACTGCATAGCAAATTTTAAAAAGAGGAGAATAAGAAATAATAATGATAACAGAAAAAGGTAGTTGTTGAAAAGTCTATAGTTACCTGCCAAGGATCCTGCGGTCAGCTTGACAACATGAGAGTGACAATTTGTAACGGACTTGAGAATCTGTTGAGAAGCATTACAATCAGAAAACACAAATGGTGCACAGGCAAAAAAGGAACAAAACAAAACAAAAGGAAAAGGAAAAAAAAAAAAAAAAAAAAAAAAGCACCCTGAAATGGTGCCAGGTAATTGGAGAAAAATAAATTTGCTGAGTATATTTGCTTAACACACACACACACACACACACACACACACACACACACACACACACACACACCTACAGGAACTAAAAGATTACGCTCCTTGTTAAAAATAATTCTTTTGTTGATTTTTAGTATCACGTGCATGAGTTTACCTGTGCTGTCAAAAAAAAAAAAAAAAAAAAGAAATTATTAAAATCAGGGAGCTAAAAATAATCTAAGATATAAACGAATTAAAATGATAGAAATTTTTATTTTACTATATAACCATAGCAGCCTTTCGTTATTTTTTTTTAAATGAATAATGAAAAGAGTGTTCTTCTATTTCTAGATTAGCAAGAAGAGCCAACTATGAACTCGTGTGATGATATAGCAAAGTCTTATATATAAATATATATCCGTAACAGAAATGGAAGAAAACTTAACATACAGTTACTGTGCCATTATAAATTTATTTCAACGTTATACTCTGCATCTTCAGATGGTGTATGTTGAGTTTTCTTCCATTTGCATTACAGACATATTTGCTCTGTATGTGAGTTTTTTGGGGTTTTTTTAAAAATATATATCCAGATGAATTATATGAAATTTCTTATATATATATATATATATATATATATATATATATATATATATATATATATATATATATATATATTCTTAGCTCATAGTCTCTGGACACAAACCAGATATAACTTTATATATATAAACATAAAAAGATACAAATGAGAAAAGTTTACAAGAAATAGGACTCAACACTACTATGGCAGAATAGGTGTAAAACCCAGAAAAATATCAAATGACAAACACTAAAAGCTGATAACTTTAAGTTTCATGTGGTGTGCACAATAATTAGATGGAAAAGGGACTTTTATGTCTGATGATTGTGTACACTGCATGGAACTTAAAGTTATGGACTGCTAATATTCATAATTTGAGATGCATGTATGCGCGTGTGTGTATAGGTATCCACCTACACTCACAAAGTGAAATGAATTCGAAGCCAGAGGAGTACTGATTTAGTTTTATGGCATATCAACCATTGTCAGTTATTTAAAGCCAAATCCTCTCTCTCTCTCTATATATATATATATATATATATGGTTTGGTTTGGTTTGATGGCATATCAACCATTGTAGGTTTTTTAATGCCATATCCTCTTTATGAATATATATGACTTGTAAACACAATTTGTAAACAACATTTTTAAATGAGCCTGAGCTCATTTTTTTGCACACAGTTAAATGGTTTCAAGTATAGCTATATAACAGTCACAATTTAAAATCAGTCATTTGTTTACATACATAGTTTGTGGGTAATTTCATTTTTAAATGAGTTCGAACTAATTTGTTTCCATACTAGTATTGTTATTGTTTCTACACAGTTAAATGGTTTCAATTATTGCTATCTAAAACTT
The DNA here is from genome assembly GCA_963585895.1 of Sepioteuthis lessoniana. NCBI lineage: Eukaryota > Metazoa > Mollusca > Cephalopoda > Myopsida > Loliginidae > Sepioteuthis > Sepioteuthis lessoniana. Next base: position 27,131,038 of record OY757926.1, on the reverse strand, counting down.
ATAATTCTATTCAATATCAATCATTTGTTTTCATACATTAAAGTGATTACAAGTATTGCTATTTAACACTAATTCAATCCAACATTACTTATTTGTTTTTTCACAGTTCAATGGTTCCAAGCACTGCTAGGTATCTCTGACAATTCAATTGAACATCATTCATTTGTTTATGCACAGTTGAAATAATCAAACAGTTCTATTTCTAACAATTCCATTTTGTATGTCATTTGTTTGCACTCAGTTTAAATGTCAAATAGTTCTATTTGACCCATAAATAGGACCTTATCAAGTGCTACCATGCTGGGCCAGAGTGGACCTGGGAGCAATGTCCATGAAGAGGTACTTCATATTCACCAAAGCTCCAAGACTGGAACCTTACCATTAGATGGTTTTGTGTCATATCCAGGACACTCATTGGGGGGGGTATTACCCAGTCTGCAAGGATGCAGCTAGTGTATTCTACAGCCCCAGCTGACCAGAGAATTTGTGCCATATTGTGCACCATTCTCCTGTTATACAAAGGCCTCCATGGCTAGAAATAAATTAACTACACAATTTACATCTTCAACTGAATTGTTGGACCTTTACATGACAACTTTGGTTTAACAATATATCAACCCCTTATGGATTATTTAAAGCTGAAACATTTCTAAATCTTTGATTATAATCATAACCATTTTTTCAATATTCCATTGCAATAATTTTTTTATCACTTTTTTTGTCTATAATAATCATTTGTTTGCACAGTTATATAGTTTCAAGTATTTTTATCTAATACCAACAATTTGCACACAATCATATCATTTCAAGTAACTAATAATAATCCTAAGTAAGCAATTATAGTATCAAGTCACTTTTCTTAATACAAATAGTTTGAACATAGTAATATGGTATCTAAAAAGAATAATTTTCAAACACATCTATTTGATCCATACATGGACCCTACAGGTATGACTAGTCTGAGTCAGAGTGTACCTGAGAGTAATAGCAATGAAGGGGTACTTCACACTCCATAAACTAAACCTCCATAAAAGGATATAGAACACCAACATCATATATTACATACATTGCATTTTATATAGATTATTTTCAAATGTTTATAACAATAATAATTTGCTGTATTAATATTAAACTTTGCTCCAAATTCTGTCCATTTTTAAGCTGTATATGAAGCTTTTTGCAATGTATTAATAACATTGTCACACTAATAAATCAAGAGAAATTCTATGGTTATTGTTTTATAACTAAATGCATACATCTGCAAAAATATGTAAATATTTTGCTTTCTATGATATTACAAAATATTCAGAATAACAATAACAAAAAAAGTTAATATGAAGTTGAAGTAGCAGAGATTGAAAACTTTATTATATTTGTGATTAAAATAATAACTTTGGGTTTTAAAATATCTGGTGAAATCATTCAATTTGCAAATTTAAACTGATTTTTTTCTCATTTAATATTTATACGGAATAGTGTCATATCGAAGAAAATTTAAATACCATAGAAATCTTTTGGAAAATTGCCAAGTAAGAATTATACAGCTTAAAAGATACTTAGAAAAAACTAATTTTATTACTTATTCTGAACCAGCAGACCAGAAAAATAACTTGATTCTCTATAAACTAAAAAGGCTAAAATTCTATTTAAAAAAAAGATTCATAAATATATCTTGAACTTTCAGACAAACATATCTTGGTTTATCTGTTTAATGGCACATCAACCTTTGTTGGTTGATTTAAGACCAACACCATCCTAATAGAAAAACAGTAGTAGTACTAGTTAAATCATAGCTGAATGAAAGTCTTATTTCTACAGCTATGGTATTATTCCAAAAGTGAATGTTATAGCACAACTGGAGTTCAAACTCACTAATTACAATGTTGCAGTCCAGAACATTAGCCACAATACCACAGAGACTCCTCTATGCAAATGTAACAATTATAGGACAGTATTTTTTTTTTATCAAGGGAAATAATCAAGGCTTTTTAATCGAACTTCATTTTTACAAGACAGAAGTATAAAATTACATTATTTTGGTAATTTAGGAAATAATTTTGGAAGATATATTTATTGCTAAAAGATTAGACTGTATGCTTTTATTTAATTGTTGGGTAGCATTTATCAATATATTGATGTGGTGTTTTCTTATATAAAAACCACAAACAAAAAGTATATTAGATTCCATGTTTTTCTGAATATTGAAGAATATATAGTGCCAAATTGGAAGAAATGATATTCATAAGAATATAGTCTGCACAAATGTAGTATATTTTTTTAAGAGACTTAAGAAAACCTCAGCATTTACTTCAGAGTGCTTGACACACAAACATTAAATAGGGAGTTATATAGAGCAATTAGTTTCACATCAGGTTTGTAAAGAAAATAACAATTAACCATTTATTCATGTGATGACAATAATGAACAGTAATTGGATAAAAATCCAGGTTGACTGTTATTTTCTTTTAAACATTAGCATACACACAAATTCTCTAAATCTAAAGACAATCAACATTCTTTTAGATAAACTCAGTCATTTTCTGTTAGGAAAGGATTTCGCTCCAACAAAGAAGTGATATTGGAAACTGAGGTGCATTTTGAGGCCAAAGACAAATCGTTCTACAAAAAAGGCATCAAATTGTTAGAGAATCGTTGGAATCAGTGTATCACCCTAGAAGGAGACTATGTTGAGGAATAAAGTCAAATTTTGCCTGAAAGTTGTTGTTTTATTAGTTAGGCCGAGGACTTATTGAGTGATGTGTTAAAGTTCTTATGATACAACTAAAATAAATAAGGCATTAAACTTGATATAAAAATTTTGAATTTTGTAGGGAAATTTTTTTTATTGGATAAGGAATACGTACCTTGCTTCTTAGAAATTCATGCCATTGATATATATAATATATACCCAAGCATCAGTTAAATTTTAGACCTAATTTTTTATGTTGTACTACAAACATAATGAAAAGGTTAAGGAGCAACACTTGCTTTCAAAAATTAATGATTTCATATATTATAATTCATCATGTTAAGTATGGTAATCAAAAAGTGCTTGAAATATTTGCTTATAGAAATAGAGAAGTGGGAACTTTCAGTTGACTGCTAATTGAAGAGAATATACAAAAAGTGTTGGGCCACAAGACTCCATTATAGTTAAAACAGACATCACCTCGATAATGATTACTTTTGAGATATGTAACAAGGATAATACCACACTTGATAGATAAGATTATTATTCCATATGAATAGCTTAAAACTATCTAATATGCTTTTATGATTAGATAAAAATCATTAAATGGTTCAGGAGAGAATTAAAAAAAAATATATAAAAAGGTTCAAGACTGATTTTTCTAAGAGCACATTCTTTTATCAATATGTATACATATAACAAACCTTTCTTTAACCTTTAGAATACTGAGATCCTCCAGGGCACCTGGTTGAAATAATAGCTGGTATAAACAGTTAAATAACATTTTATACACAATAGCTAAGTTGCAACATGGAATTCAGGCAGCTCAGGCATATGTATTTTCAAATAGAAGCACAAATATTGGCTATTCATGTTCTAAGGGTTAATGTGCCATAAGAGGCTGGTCATATTCTTTATTACTTATCTTAACTCTACAAAAAAATTATCTTTGTTACTTTGTATATCTGTAAATACTTACAGATATAAGATAAAGATATGATTTCAGATAAAAACTTTAAAATGTGATACAACATATGGTAACCCAGTTGGTTGTATTAAGAAAATATTTTTATAATCTGTGCAAAAGTTGTTTTCTGATATGTCAGGCAGGATTTCTTTCTGCTAACTGTAGATAAAATTATCCATATTTACAATTTTTATGAATGAGACAGAGATTCTTTTTTTAATTGAACAGTTAAATTTATTACAATCATCATCAGAAATCATTTCTAAAGAAGCACTCATGGGGTAATAACAGTTAATCTTGTAGGAAGTTGACTAGGCTACCAGAGTTCAAATCCTGAATGAAGCTGTTAGTATTTCAAATTTCCCCATTACTCCTGGGAAAAATATGAATCTAACTATTTTCCCTCTAGCTACGGGTAAATAGTCAGGTAGACTGGGCTCTTCAATCTTGGTACGGTGACCAGTCTAGGAGAAGGAAAACCTCTGAATTTAAACCAGACCTGGAGAGAGATGGGTTTCACCAGGTTATTACAGCCCAAAATGCAGTACATAATAGCATAATATGACCAAACTAGTCTTTAATCCTTTCTTATCATAAGTAAACATTTCCTCAGAGTATTATTAAATTAAACAGTTAAATTGAGTTATAAAAGTTTAATAGTAAAATACTAAAGAAGACATCATTTGTAAGACAAAATGACCTTGGTGGAGAAATTACTGTTTTAATTAAAAAGAAAACCTTGACAAAAAAAATCTAAAGGAAATTTAAGGTGTTAATAACTTTTATAGATACAAACCTATCAACAGTAAAATGGTAAGAGGCTCAAATAACAAATTATTTGTTTTGGCTTATTTAATGGTTCCTGAGGTGTGTTATTTAGAGAATCTGTGGCACAGTGGTGCACCATTCTTCTGTCATCAGCTCCTCTACATTAAGGTGTTAATATCTTCTGTAAATACCACCTTATTAACAGTAAAATGGCAAAAAGAGGATCAAATAACAAATTATTTGTTAGCAACAAAGCTACATCTACAAAGCAAATCAGGTCATAAAATTGGTTTAGTTAAAAAAGGAGAAAAAGTTAGAACAGATTATTGCTATACAATATTTTCTATGGTTTTTGCATCAATCTTTATAAAATGATTGAAATAAAATCTTCAAAATGAAGTAGCAATAAAAAAAAATATTTCATAAGATTGTTCAGAACAATGAAGTGTGGAACAAAAATGAAAAGAATAGAAAAATGCTTAGAAATAAAAGAACACACATCAATTCACTAAAGTTTTATCAGCAAATATTTGATATTCAGTAAATATAGCATGGTATGATATAAATAGGTATATACAAAGTGTTTCCTCAACTGTGGGTAAATTCATAGAGCAGCCTGGGCTCTCTAGCCTTGGCAAGAGAAGAAAAAAATTCTTAATTCAAAACCTGATGGGTATTGTTTGGAGAACCTGTGGCACATTGGGACACCATTCTTCTGTTATAAGCACATCTAAAAATTGTCGCTGGTTCTACACAAACCTTCATCACCATAAACAAATCATGTATTGCACATCAGTGTACTATTCTTCTGTTATCAGCTCATCCAAGAAATGTGACTGGTTCTATATAAACCTTCATCACTATAAACAAATCCTCTACTTAAGTAGTCAAACAAATTACATCTTTTGCCAAACTGATAGATCCTCATACTGTTGACAATCTGTGGCACATTGGTGCACCATTCTTCTGTTATCAGCTCATCCAAGAACTCTCTGATTCTACTCAAGCCTCTATCACTATTAACAAATCACCTATGTAGATCATTTGGTAATTTTTGGCTTAGTTCATGGTTCCTGAGGAGTGTTATTCAGGAGAATCTGTGGCACACTGCTGCACCATTCTTCAGTTATTAGCTCATCCAAAAAGTGTGGCTGGTTCTACACAAACCTTCATTACTATAAATAAATCCCCTGTGTGGGTAGTCAAACAGATTACCTCTTTAACCGAACTGATAGATCCTTGTATTATTAAGAATCTGTGGCACACTGCTGCATCATTCTTCTGCTATCAACTCATCCAAAATGTGTGGCTGGTTCTACACAAACCTTCATCATTATAAACAAATCACCCTTGTAAGCAATTTAGCAGTTCACATCTTTAATTGAAATGTTGGCCAGTTTTACATAATGTATGATGAGAGAGCTATTATAACAGCAGGATTTTTCAAAAAAGATTTTAACCCTAAAGACAAGGGGTTAGAATTTACACACATAAATTTTATGCTACCATGTTGGCTGTGTGACTTTACTATATTCAAGAGCAACAGCATGTAGCAATCAAAATGACTGTCATGTGCTAACTTCACTTATGCATCCATTCCTTTGTATTGTATCAAATATGCTGAACTGCAAGGATTACAGTTCACTGTTGAGACTTATTTCACATATAAACTTCTTCCTTTGGGGATTTTTGAAAGATGTAATATTTGAAAACAATCTTTGTACACTTGAAGAATTGAAGGTCAACATGAAAAGGTGATTTTAAATATAAAGAAAAATAAAAAGAATTAAAAGTAGATAACAATTGTAATGAAACAGATATAACCCTGAATCCTGGTTCAAGGAAATATTTTTCAACATAACGATGTATGTATAATTAGCATCTTTTCATAATTTGTCTTTTCAAGTTTAGATACAAGTTGTCAAAAAGTCAATTGTGTTAGATTTGTATGCCATGTAAAAACCAAACAGTTTTAACATAGCTTGGCAAGCCCACTTATTTTTTTGGAGTGAGTTCTATCATGGAGCTCTATTAAAGTTCTGTATATTTCTTCTTAGTTAATTGGTTATCAGTCACCTGAAGATGCTATGCCAGTGTAAACCATAAATCATTAGACCCTTTGAAATTTGTTGTTAATATATCTGCTGCTATGCCTATATATATATATATATATATATATATATATATATATTCCAACCAATAAATTGCATTTTTTTTTTACAAACACCATGCACATGTCAACATAACTCCATACTATAACTAATAAAGGTTGCAGATTTGACAATTGGCTTGAATTAGTCTCTGTATCTAACATAAAATAGTGATTTTACTCCAATAGGAGGAATTCTTGTAATTACAATAAATTTATTAATATTTCCAAGTAACAAGATCTGTCATCCAAAACATTTGACTTCCTTTATTAATTAACCTTCAATGAGTCTATATTAAACCAGAACATTTTTTTTTAATTGAAGAGTAAAATTTGAGAAACAAATTTAGAAAATATAGAGACAAAATAATTATTGACTGAAAGAAACAAATAAACAAATTCTTTATAAAAAGAAGAAAAAGAAAATAAACTAGTACAGATATATAAAGACAGTTCAAAGTATTGCTAGAGCATTAATATTTGAATAGCTGGACCTGCAGAAATTCAATGGAATCTATACTTGTTGGTACACCTACCTAATTACCTATCATTAGTGCATGTCACACTTTCAGTTATGAATATGCATAAGAGAGTAAGTGAAAGAGAGAAGTCTTAAGGATATACTGATAAGAGCAGGGTTTGGTTTTGTTTATTTGTTTAACAGCACATTAACTTATGGGATATTTAATGCCAAAATTTCATTCACTTGTAAATCTTTGATTATAATCATAACTATATTTTCAATGTTCCATTGCATTAAAAAAAATTACACTTCTATTTATATAAGATAATTTGCTTGCACACTGTTATACATCAATTATTCTAATACAAATAATTTGCATACAGTTAAATGGTTTCAAGTATTTCTATCTAACATTAATAATTCTATTTAATAACCATTTTTTTGCTCAGTTATATGGTTTCAAGTATCCCTATCCAATACTAATAATTTTCAAACAGATCTATTTGACCTGTAGATAGGACTCTAACAGGTATTACCACTCCAGGTAACAGTGGATCTGGGAGTAATGGCAATGAAAGGATACTTTGAATTAGAGCCTCACTACTGGATACAGTTTAGTGTCATATACAGGACACAAGGAGGGAGAGATGAACTGACAAAGCTAAATGAAACTTACCCACCCCCATATCTGTGATTTTACTACACAAATCAGCATCTATATATTAAGTTTGTACCTACTGCCAATACATGGGGAAAGAAAAGAATGAACTAAAAAACCATAATGTTTTATTTTCCTATTTTTTTACCCATATTGACAATTTGGTATTTTTTTTTAGGATAGCCTGTTGTGAAAATGGCTTTGGCAGTGTTTAAAACAATTAGATCAAAATGTATCACATACATTGACAATCCAGATTAGAATAAATTTTCAGTCAGTCTTCTTTGACAACCTCAAAAAAAAAAAAAAAATCCAACTTTAAAAAGATGGCCAGATTGACTACTTGAACAATATTGATGTCTGTTGAATAAGTATATTGGTTGGAAACCAGCCATAGCTGACATCATATGGGCTTTTTATTAATAAATACAAGGGACGCAATTCCTCTTGTAGAGTGATCAAATTTTGGACTGGTCCCTATCCATTGAACTGTCTAGCTTGGTTGAACATTCCAAGGTGAACTTGCTCCTACCAGTATAGATTTATGGATCAGCAGAGCACATAAGATTACAATAAGATAAATGAATGAAAGGTATCTTGTTTTTTGTTTTTTTTAAGACTTCAAAAATCACAATTTTTTTTCCAGTTAGAAAAAAAAAAAAAAAAAAAAAAAAAAAAAAGAAAAGAATATAAAGCTTTAGAGATTCAGAAAAGTGACATCAGCCTTGTCTGCTTTTTAGGCTTTAAATCAAATTGATTTTTTCAATTTAGAAAAAAAAAAAAAAAAAAAAAAAAAAGACACTGTGCTTTAAAGACTAAAAAAATGTGATGTTTATTTAGTTTGCTTTACAGAGCTGAAAATAAGTGAATGGCATAAGTTGGGAATGTAGTAGCTGAGAAATAATATACATAATAGTAGTCTTAGTTTCTGTGAATTCTCTTAGATAAAATATCAATAATTATAATTTTTCACATGTTTTGTCTTATTTCTGTTGCTTTCTAACGCAATGGTCAGGTTTTTATTTAGCAAGTGAAAATAAGCTTCTGGCAAAAAAAATGGAGAGGGGCTAGATACCCACATTTCTTCAAATTAGACTAATAATATATACTTTCTGCTTTCTAACTTCCATTCATAAGGGTTTCTTCCCTCTTTTTTATTGAGAAGAAGAGGGCTGAAGACTCAATCAACCAAAATGTCAACAACATAAAGAAAACAAAAGAGATCAAGTAGAATTCGAAATACTTGGTATGACTCAAAGAGGAGGAACAAAATTAGTAGTATCCAAAACCAATAGGAATATGATACAAAAATTATTTTTAAGAAAGTAAATAGCAAAATAAATGATTTGATTCTCTAACTTGTCATCTTGAGACCAAAATTTGATGAAAATGTATTATGAAATCAAAGAACTGTATCTATAATCACAAACACATACATTAATACAGGAGAAACTAGCTACGAGTTAATGTCCAGAGAGTAAAGTTGTTATGATAAAAAGAACAAACCAAGCCAAATTAACACTCATTCCAATTTCTAAGTTTAAAGAATTGGGAGGAGGCATCTTTGTGAACATGCAATATACACAAACCTTTTTGAATTCTTCATATGCAGCAAACTGGATGGCAGAATATGGAAATATACGTAACATCTGCACTCCGTTGCCTTTGTAAAGTCCAATAAATCCTTCTTTCTGGATGACATGGTTCAAAGAAGAAAACACACCTGCAGAGATGATAAAAGAATTGATTGACAAAGTCAAAAATTGTATATTATTGATGTAAAGATTATTTTCTTGTGAGACTAAAAAGGATAATTTCGAAATCAGACTACAAAAAGTGTAGTGAAGGGAAAACCATGATACAAGTCCAAACATTACATTGCCCTGAAGATGGTTGTAAAGTCTGAAATGTTGGCAAATTTCATGTAAAGAATACAGGGTTTGAATTTTTTGTTTTTTCATATTCTATATTTACATACTGTTGGATTTATTTCTAGCTTTTTGTTTATATATATATATATATATATATATATATATATATATATATATATATATATAATCTCCATCCCAAGGAAAAGGAGTAGCATCCTCCCCTACACCTAAGTGTAGTAGCCATTGAAAAGGAAACCTTTAGGTCACCCTCGACAACGTTTGACCAACAACTATATATATATATATATATATATATATACACACACACACAGAGAATGTGATGGGTAAATTATAGTTTAAATTACACAAAGATGATAATAGCACTGACATCTCATTTTATAAGATATATTTACCAAAATTACATGAAAGTATCTTGAAATATTATAGATTAAATTTATTCACAACAAATCGCCATTGGCTTCAACCACACCCTCCAGATAACTTTGGGATCTCTTGTAAGATTTTCTGATGGTCTCCTTGTTTTGATTGGTAACTGTTGCCATTATCCTTGCTTTCAGTTCATCTTTGGTGTTGTAAAGAATTTATAATAATCAAGAGAAAAGCAATCTGGGGAGTTAGACAACCAGATGTTAGGGGTGATGAGGTAGCAAAATTTTTCTGACAGCCAACACTGAGTTCTTCTGCTTATGTGGCATGGTGCAGAGTCCTGTTGCCAAACTTAGGGTCTTCCAGTAGCTAACCTCTCAATCCAGAGCAACACTAAGACCTATAGCAACTTGATGTAGGTCTCCATGTTGAGTCTGAGGCCATGTGGGAAAATGAAAGGAAAAAATAATGTCACTATCGCTAGTGACTACTCCAAACACCATGATATGGACTGGGTGTTTGGTTTTCATTGCTATTGGTGCATCTTGTGGGAACAGAGCAAGCTAAAGGTTGTTTTGTGAGCTCACCATCTAATCCTAGCAAAAGTTTTTCTCATCTGACAAAAATTAAAGCATGTTTGGTTGGAAGGGATGCTTGAGTTTGCTTGAAAGCTTTGCAGCATGGTCTTTCCTCTTGTCCTTTATGGCCAGTGATAAAATCTGACCCTTTCTCATCTTGTATGAGAAATACAGAATATCTTCATGCACTACCTGCCTGATAAGAAACTTAGAGACTCCCATGTTCCTGGATATGGACTAGCTGGGATCGTTGTCAATTATAGTCTGGATCTCATCAACAAATTCAGGAGTTCTTTTCCCTTCAGAAAAATCAGAGTGAGGATTCGAAGCTGCTGTACCTTAGTAATCACCATTGGACTCATCTAACACTTTTCAAATCCTTTGAAGTGTCCTCAGACCCAAATACTGTAAAATTGGAACTTCCAGTATGAATGCTAAGTAGTACAAAATGGCATCTCAAAATTTCTGGAGGAGTGAATTGCATCATGATGCTGCTTTCCTCATAGACAGTGTCCAACTGACTCTAGTAAACAAAAGCTGAAACAAAAAAGTATGTGCGAAATTAATAATTTAAAAGAGCAACAATTTACCCATTAGACCATGTATATATACACATGCTTACATACATATATGTGTGTGTGTGTGTGTGTGTATACATATGTGTAGTTAGGCAGTAATCATTCATTTAACCATGTTTCATTAAATAATAAAGACAAATTTTGTCTGCATAATTTATTCAAGATCCTTTTAAGCCTCCTGATAAGTGTCTCATTTTAAAAACAACACACCTTACACAAGCAGTTTTGAAACAACACACTTTAGACAAGCAAACAACTCCTGATGATGGCCTAAGAAGGGTCCATAAGCTCTTGGGACAATTTTGGGAAATTCATCTACTAATTCCAACCTGAAACTAAGACACTTGAAAGGATCTTAAATAAATTATACAGACAAAATTTGTCTTTATTATTTAATGAAATATATATATATATATATATATATATATATATATATATATATATATATACTTAATATTTGCAACCTAAAATAAAAAGATAAATACAACCTGCTTTGTTTTGCTTAGTGTTCAATATCTGGGATAGAGCTACTGAAAAGTTTAACATAAACCGTGGTAAAAAAACATTTAAAACTAAATTGTAACAAGCTTCTGATTTATCATTGTGAAACTGACATTGATGCAAAAACTATAAGGTTTTAAACATTTTTAAAAAGGGATTTAAAAAAAAAAAAGACAACTATATATATATATATATATATATATATATATATATATATATATATATATATATACACACACACACACACACACACACAAATTAAGTTTATAGCTCAACTTGAGACATAAAACTTAACTGAACAAAGCAGTTAAAATATTTTCCAGTTGCTGATGTGAGCAGCTGTAAAACCAGCTGCTGACTATATGGGCCATGAATTTTTAACTAATGGAAGATCTCAATCAATTGTGCAGTATACAAGTTCAAAAACTAAAAATAAAGTGTGAATAAATCTTCTAAACAAGTAACGCTACATTAAAGCAACATTGGCAACCAACTTGTAAATATGTCACAAAGTGAACAATAAAAGTCTATTATAAAATCCTCTTGCTTAAGACTAGCACAGATTTGTTGGTGTATGAGTCTGATTTAATACAAGTTAGAAAAAGCTGATAAAATGGAAGATATTTGCCAATAAATGTTATGATGTGTATTTCTATGTGAAAAGAAAAAAATATACTTCAAGAAACACTAAAAACTATATAAGATTCTATATGTAGGTATCATGCAAAAAACCTTGAGGTGACACTCTTAGTTGTAGATTTCTCCAAGGTATTTGACGCCATACACAGAGGGAAGAGGGAGCAAATACTTCTTTTCCAATGGTCTCCTCAAAGAAATTGTCACCAGATGGAGACACAGACTTCTTTGATAGTGTCGCAGGTGTTCTGCAAGGCAATACTTTAGCCTCATACCTGTCCCTAATCTACCTAGACTACATGCTTTGAACATTGATAGATTTAATGAAAGAAAATGACTTTACACTGAAAAAGTAGATGATACTCTACACAAAATATTATGGATGCAGACTGATGACACAGCGCTGCTAGTAAATACACCCACCCAGGCTGAATCCCTGCTGCATAGTCTGGAGAAGACAGCAGGCGGTATAGGCCTCCATATCAATGTGGACAAAACAGAGTGCATGTGCTTCAATCAAAATCAAACCAGAGACATCTCCACTCTAATAGGTAGTTCCTTGAAAATAGCAGACAAATTCACCTACCTCAGAAACAGCGTCTCATCTACTGAAAATGACATCAATACGCGACTAGCAAAGGCATGGACAGCTATCATTAGGCAGTCCTATCCGATAAAGCAAAACACAATTTTTTCCAAGCAGCAGTCAGGTCTATACTACTATATGAACGCACCACATAGACGCTGACAAAACACATGGAGAAAAAGCTTGACAGCAATTGCACAAGAATGCTATGAACCATATTGAAAAAATCCTGGAAGAAACATTCCACAAAACAGCAGCTGTATGCTCACCTACCTCCCACCTCTAAAACCATTCAAATCAGATGAACAAGACATGCAGAACAATGCTGGAAAAGTAAGGATGAGCTCAGAAGTGATGTTCTCTAGTGGACTCCTTCACACCAACAAGTAGGTGTTGGATGTCTGGCTAGAACTTATCTACAACAGCTCTGTACAGACAGAGGATGTAGTCTATAGGACCTGCCGAATTTGATGAACAATAGAGACAAATGGAGAGGGAAAGTCAAGGAAATCTGTGCTCATGGCATGACATGATGATGATATACATTAGAGAAAAGTGGAAATAAATCCGACAGTATGCAAATATGAAAAAAATAAAGAATACATCTTCTAAATATTTTTATCAGAAATTTGCCAATGTTTTAGTCTTTACAACCATCTTCAGGACAATATATGAGATGTTTAATGCTTCATCTGGAAAAAAAGAAATTTCCAAATGAAAAAATTAAATAAAAATTTTTCATTTGAAAATTATTTTTTCAAATAAAACAATTACATTACTCTGAAAATGGTTGTAAAATCTGAAACTGTGGAAAATTTCATATAAAGAATACATTGTCTGAATCTTTTTTTTTTTTTTTTTTTCATTTTATATATATATATATATATATATAAATACACACACACACACAGAGAAAACTAATATAGTATTATTCAAAAGAAGTTTGGTTTCTTTATTCAATGGCATATCAACCTTTGAGGGTTATGTAATACCAAAGTCATCCTTGTAGAAGAACAGCAATGATACTATTTAACTCATAGCTAAGAGGATAAGGGAGATCATAGCTTTTCCCAAGAGTATTAGTCCAAATGAGACTGTAATAGAACACATGACTGGAATTTGAACTTGCTTACTTTGAGACTGCAGTTCATTACTTTAGCCATTATGCCATCTGGACTTCACTGAAAAGAAGAGAGACAAAGCCATTTTCAAGAGTTTTTAAGCAGAAATATCTATCTGTTTGCTCATGAAAAAAAGAAAAACATCTCCATTTTACTTCTATAACTATTATTTTCGACTTAACTACTTATAGAAAAAGCAAACCATATATTTCCACTTTGCCTTTAATCTTTAGATTAAGACTTGCCTCTCCTCAACGACTTGTGCCAGTAGCAAGCTATATAACTTTTAGGTCAAAACTTCTATGACAATTGGTCAAGATTTAGCCAAAATACTGTAATTTCATTAGAAAATAATTTTTTTTTTTTTTTTTTTTGCATTTAGTTCCACTATGTTTGAAAATAACTTTCACTTCAATAAGGAATTTTTATTTTTTTAAGATATTTTGAAGGGTTCAGTTTACAATAGATATATAATTAGACACTGGCTTTGTGTCTGATTTTATTACACCTGATGATGTTAAATTGACAATGTAAATCAAATATAAACTGGACCCTGAACCCTACAAACTGAAAATTAAAAAATTGTAAACTGTACCCCCAATTTATGGCCACCACAATCGAACTTACTATTAAAATGAAAAATCATTTTCTAACTTAACAGACTTAGGATGAAATTCATTATCATTTTACTAGAAATAGACATGCTATAGAAATCTTCTAGGTCAAAATTATGGAATGTCACACTTTATTTATATATTTAAGAAATTTAACAAAATATCTAAAATTGTCAATATAAACAATATATTTGTCAACTTTTAATCAATTGTGTGGGAAGTATTTATTAAATTGTCAGTGAAATGTTTTGGATATTTTAGTATATGCATATTATGATACCACTTCCAGAGTTTGAGTTTGTTAAATATTTTCCCTCTTGAAGATCAGTAACATACTGTTATATACCCTACCTATAAACATTAATTGGTATGTCCCATTCCTCATACTGTTATATACCCTACCTATGAACATTAATTGGTATGTCCCATTCCTCATAAATACGTTGGATACTATTGTAAGGCGGTGGGGGATGTAAATGCTGACTAAGTAGTTCACCACTAGCAGTGGGTACTTTCTTGGTTTGGTTGGTTGGTTTCTTTGTTTAATGGCATATCAACTCTTTTTAGGTTATTTAATGCCAAAGCCATTCTCCGAGAAGAACAGTAGTGGTACTATTTAACCCATAGCTGGGAGGATAAGGGGGTTCATACCTTTCCCAAGGGTATTTGCCCAAAAGTGAATGTAATAGCGCGACTGGAGTACGAACTTGCGTACTACGGTTCCGCAGTCCATCGATTTAACCATTACACCACAAGGACACCCCCGGGTACTTTCTTCCCGCCACTGATAAGTATTGTATTTTGTTAATGTTATAAATATTTCCATTTCATTTCCAACCTCCATTTTGGTTATTACTCACTCATTGACCTTTTTATTAGGTTACAACATTGATGACAAAGGATTTGGCTGAACTCAAACATTCACCAGTACAAGTTTTTGACAAACAAGGATTTCCAGAGAACACTACTCACATAAACATTCACAAATACAATACTCTAAAGCAAAACTCACATAAAATTCACTAAAGCTACATTAGCAAAGGAAGTTTAAAAAATTACCAAAGCTACAAAGCATTTTTTGGCAACAAGGATTTTCTAAGGATTACATGGATATAAACCAAGTTGTTTGAAATACAACATTCAGAAAAATATGGTATATTATTCCAGCTATAAAGAACTAAAAACATAACAAAAGATATGTGAAATGGGAAATTCTCAATTTACAAAAATCATGTATTGTTCAGAGGGTGTTCTCAGTGTAAAGTTATTATGTTGGAAGTTAAATTACTAGGAAGATTTAAAGTGTTTTCGAGAGACAGTTTTATAAAAAAGAAAAAGATATACTTTTTGTGAAAAGTTAGTTCACATAAAGTACAAAATGGGAGAATTTAAAACAGCTTTACAGGAAATATTGAAACAACAAGATGAACAAGGGAAAAATTACAAAAAAGGGCTTGAAAAATTTGAAGAATCGTTTGCAGAACAACAATGGAAAATGTTAACGAGTAACAAGAACGAAGATTCAGGTGTTTTTCACAGGATGCAATCAAAAATGCAATTGCTGAATTTAATTATAAGCTTGAAGAGGAAGTAACTTTTTCATCATATTTCCATAGATATGAAGACCTTTACAAAACGGACTGTGCAAATTGGTCTGATCACTAAATGGTTAAGAATTGTGCTAAGGAAACTAAGTGTTGTCGAACACACAAAATTCGTAAATTATATATTACCAAAAAAACTAGTGACCTAACATTTAAAGAAACGGTTACTTTGCTTTTTGAAGTTTCAACCCCAAAACGTTGTCGTTCCATATAAGATGGAAATGCATGAACTTAATAAAAAAGGAAGATGAAGATTTCACAAAAAAATTTGCTAGTGTGAAGGGTTCAAACTGGCAGAATTAAGCCATGACAATTTTAAATGTCTAATATTTGTGCATTTATTTTAAAACCCTTCTCCTGATTTTAGCATCTTTTGTTGACACCAAGTCAACAGAAGATGCTAAAATCAGGAGAAGGGTTTTAAATAAACTTGAAAATGAATCCAATCTGACTTTGCAAAACCTAGCAGAAGATTGTTTGGGATTTATAAACGTTTGGCAAGATGCTAAAGATATTGAAAGTTGCAGTGATGGGGAACCATCTTATTGAATTACAATTTCAGGATGAAATTCTTGCCATCAAGTAAGTCGTGTCCCACAGACAGATTGTCCAGACTTATCCCCAAAAATAGTGAACCTTTGCAAGACAGTCATTGTTTCTTTACAAGCAGAAGTAGAGATTAAAAAAAAAACAAAAAAAAAATGCAATACAGCGCAGGAACTACCTGTGACTTTGGAAGAAATAAAAAAAATAAAGCATTGGATGTATATTCAATTTGCAATGACATTCTGATGTACAGCAAAAGAGTAGTGGTACATCTATCACTACAGAAACAAGTGGCTAGAGATATTGAGAAACCAATCATGGGAGTAGTAATTGGGTTTCTACATGTACTGTTCACGAGGTTCAGGGTTCCAGATTCCATTGTTTCGGATAATGCCACCGAATTTACATTAAAAAAATCAAAGGATCTTGTAAAATGTTTGGTAGAGCATATAACAACTGCCCCTTACCATCCTAGAAGCAACGGCCAAGCAGAACGGTTCATCAAGAGGGCCCTAAAAAAATCCAACGGTGGGTTCACGGATGCAGCATTGCAACAGTTTCTACAAGTGTATCAGCTTACACCAAATAAAAATGCACCTTCGGCCATGACTCCGGCAGAAATTATGTTTGCATGGAAATAAGCAATGTCCTACTGGTTATAATAATAACCAGTAGGACACGTAGCATAATGGTTGTAGGCGTTGGCTCCCTAAGCTTTGAAGTGACAATCATCAGTAGGTTGTAGGTTCAATCCTGACTGCAGGCGAGTAACAATATAGGAATATTTAACACTTGTACCCAGTTATGGTTAATGGGATCAGAGCAAGTAATCCCCATAGACTGAATAAAGAACATGGTTTGAAGTTCCATGTAGGCTCCCGAGTTTGACAAGAAACACCTGAAGAAGGCTGGAGAACACATTGGCTGAAACGTGAATATAATAATAAAGATGAAGATAACAGTCCAAAAACCCTGAGTGATAAAATCATCAGGCTTCATCTTAGAAATTCAGACAACTAATAAGAAATTTTGTCTGTTATCCGTGATTACAATAGTAAATTAGCACCCAAGTCTATTTTTGCAAAGTGTCACACACCAACCAGAAAGAACTCTAGAAGAAAATAAAAAAACAGCAAGTATATTCTCAGAATCTGTTGTTGCTCTCCTATTTTTCCTTGAGGACTTGAGTTGGGACGTGTACAGTTTTGACACAAAACTATGAATAACTAATAGAATCTACAGAACGTGAGGTTTTGTTGTTTAGCAGAAAATTAGGCAATTTGAGGCAAAAGATTCATACACATTGACAAGCAGTAGCCTGATCATTAATTTTATCTAAAACAAATTTGAACCCAAAATAATAAATAAAATAAAATAAAAAACCCAAAGTATTTGTTTCATGATTTGAATATTAATTCTTTTATTACAATGCTTATCATATACACCCATGGACAAAAATATAAGACCACTCTCAAAAATGAAGAAAAAGATATTGTTTGCAATTTTTAAATTATGAAAATCAGATGTATGAAAGACAAGGCATAAAGACAATTAAATTCAAAATATAAAGAAATTTCAATATATATATATATATATATATATATATATATATATATATATATATAAGCATTTGTGCTTAATTTTAAAAGTTTGTTTTGACATAAATATAAAACCAATGAGCAGAACTATAGAATATAAAGGCAAATTTTTTATTTAATATTTTGCAGATCCGCCATTAGCTTTGATAACCTCAACTAGTTTCTGAATTTGAACCAAATATATTTTCCCCATGTGTCTAAGAATGCATTTTTGAGTTCAGAAATTGCTGAGTATTATTGACCTTCTTCATAAACTTTTGCAACTATCAACCGCCACAAATTTTCTATAGGATTGAGGTCTGGAGAGTATGCTTGGTGGTCAAGAAGTTTTATTTTTTGTTCAAGTTCAAGCAAGTACTTCATTATCGATGCATCGTGGATAGCAGCATTATCTTGCAAAAATTCATTCTTCTCCACATAGACAATGCCCTTCTTGTGCAAGAGATAAATCATTTAATATATTCACATAATCTGCTGCTTTTTGTTGCCCACTGACAAATTGTAGTTTAAGTTTTCCTGAAGATGAGAAGCCCTCCACCGATCATAAGAGAGCCTCCTCCACAATGCCATGCCTTGTTGAGTAATTCTCTTCTGGAAAATATTTTGCATGCCAGTACTTCTGAAAGCCATCTGGACTGTCTAAATTGAATTTCTTTTCGTCCAAGAAAACCAACTCATGGTTTGATATTGATGAGTTTATTCCAGTTGTTTCTCTTTGTGCTTCATAATTAACCTTGAATGATGAATTCTTTTCTTATGCTTAATTTTTTCGTTGTTTAAACGCCTGCTAATTGTTCTAGTACTGCAAGGAGCATTCACTAGAGATTTCAATATTTTTGATGTTGACGAAGTTTTCTTTTACTTTTTTTTTTTTTAACTTCACCAACAATTCTTGGTGATAATTTTTCTGGTCTGCCAGTCGGTTTTCTTGTTGCATACTTATTTGGACTTGTCAAGTAATTGCAGATAAGTACTTACCCAAGTGACGGTAGTGACGATTATGAGCTTGGAGTAAAATTTTCACTCTGTCTAATGGAGCAACTGTGGTTTTGGCACAACAACCAGCAATTCCTATAAAAAAAAAAAAATTACTGTTCAGTCACATTTAACGGTTGGAGGAGAAAAAAACACAAAGAATTTGTCAATAATTCTAA
The DNA here is from genome assembly GCA_963585895.1 of Sepioteuthis lessoniana. Lineage (NCBI taxonomy): Eukaryota > Metazoa > Mollusca > Cephalopoda > Myopsida > Loliginidae > Sepioteuthis > Sepioteuthis lessoniana. The sequence goes on along the minus strand of OY757926.1, from coordinate 27,111,570 downwards.
GTTGCTAATCAAATCATTCATTTATGATCCAATTTATGGTTCTAACGTTTAATAGCACATCAACTCCTTACTGTGTGGCGGGCATGCACAGAAACACCCGAGAACCGCATATGCATGCTTCAGCCAGGCATATATTCGAGGAAGTTAGTTAATGTCAAAATTTGATTTATATGTAAATGTTTGATTGTAATCATAACTATAGTTTCAACATTCTATTCCTACCTTTAAAAAAAAAAAAAAATTATACTTTTTACTTAATTATAATAATCATTTGCTTGCACAGTTATATAGTATCAAGTATCCCTATCTAACACATAATTTATACACAATTATATGGCTTAAAATAACTATTTCTATTTAATTTGTTTGCAGTTTTAATGAGGCAGATGTGCTTTAGTGCAGGCGTGTCAACTTCTCATGATTAGGTTTGGTTTAGTTAATTTGTTTAATAACATCTCAACTTCTTACAGGTTATGTAATGCAGAAACTTGATACTAATAATTTATACACAACTATAAAATTTCAAGTACATATTTATGCAACCCATCCACAACAGGTAGGATGTGACACAAGGTCAATTTTTAAGCAGAGTAAAGTTGATTTGAATTCAGTTTTCCTTCTAGACCAGTGGCCTAACCAAGGTTAAAGAACCAGTCTGCCCAACTATTTACCCATAGCTATGGCGATAACAGATGGATTCATACCTTTTCAAAGGGCATTAGCATGAAGGGAAATGCAAATAGTCTCATCTAGTATTGAAATCAGATTGCTGATTCCATTTCCTCTGTGTGTGTGTGTGTGCGCGTGTGTGTGTATATATATATATATATTCATTCAAGTAACTCTTCCTATTTGATAATAATGATAATTTCTTTGCACAGTTATATAGCATCAAGTATTTCAATCTAATACAAATAATTTAAACACGCCTATGGTCTGGGAGATCTGGGTTCAATCCCACGTCACGTCATGCTCAAGATTTTAAAAATGGTACTTGATACCACCTTGCTTAACACTCAGCAATATAAGGTACATATCAAGGGAAAAGTGGAGCAATCCAGGGAAAGGAGTAATGCCCCCCCTACACCTTGGTGTAGTAGCTATTGAAAAGGGTGCCTTCTAGTCACCCTCGACTATGTAATTTTTTTGGTTGGTGACCAATCTAATAATTCTTTGTTTGCACACAGTTATATGATGTCAAGGAAACTATTGTAGCTTCAAGTAACTATTCATAATACAAATAATTCACATACAGTTAAATGCTTTAAAAGTATTCTTATCTAACATTAATTCTATTTAATAATGATCATAATTTGTTTGCACACAGTAATGTTTCAAGTATTTCTATCCAATAGTAATAATTTTCAAACACAGATGAACCCGAACAGGTACTAAGAGTGAACCTGAGAGTAATGGTAATGAAGGAGTATTCCACACTCCCCATAACTCTGAAACTGGAGCTTCACCACAGAATGCAGTTTAGTGATATACACAAAATACTTTATGGTTACAGGCAATTATGGTGTGAATATTTATAGTCAAAGATTTGCCAGGTTTAAATTGTTATACACAAATTAAAATTTAGCTATTGATAAAATCAGCAAGAAATCACTTCTTTACCAAAATGGATAAACATCCATGAATAAATAATTTTATTTTAGTAATTTATTTGAAAGTGGGGTTAAATTTTGAGTGTGCTACAAGTGTAGTATTTTCAAATATCCTATTAGTTATATTTGAATAATATCATATAAACTGACTTTCAGGAATAGACTGAATGTTAACTGGTAACAGACCAGTTGACACCTGGAAAGGCAGGGAACACTAGGAAAGACTAGATGATCTCAATGGGCCAGCAACTCAGAGTTCATTAAACATCAGCTACAGACAGAAACGAAGGAAAATGCCTTCAGGATTCATTGAAAGGGAAAGAGGATGATGAATCCAATCAGAATGATCATCAATGACCCCAAACAAAGCACAATTAACGAATTCCTATGCGCCTGTGGTAAGAAATTTAGGTCTCAAAAAGGAGCGGAAATCCATCAAACAAAAAGGGTTGTATTTCTCAGACAGGGTTTCAGGAGCAGCGCTCTGCCAACACAGATAAGATGTCGGAAAACCAAAGCTAGGATGCATACCACAGTGCTGAGGATATCAGAGCTGCTTAATCAAAGGATGGGATGCAACCCGTTTTGCCAAGAATAAAATTTCTACCAGCATCTGACATGGAAGCTTGATGTATGCTTGACAATATCATAAGCAAGACTCTACATAAAGAACCGGAAAATAAGGATTACAACCAACAACTAAATAAACGTAGCCAAGTTATATACAATGTCTGCATGAGAATAAGAAATATTCTGTGAATCAATTCAAAATGAAGTTCGTTAAACTAACACTCGACTGCGAATGCGTAATGAGATTCACATAATATTCTCATAACACGCAGTTTTTTTCAAATCACATTTTGCCGCTACACTTCTGAGTCAACATCTAAGCTAAGCTTAGAAAACAACTAATAGGGCCTCAGTGATATATACATTATATTCAGTGAGAGGGGCCGGTGTGCAAATAAAACCATTGAGAGGAAGGCTCTGAAATGATATACATTCTCTCCTGATGACCCTAATACGATTTTTCGTAAAGAAAAGGATGAAGGCTAAAACTTTCATTCAACAAAGAAAATCCCATTATGTAGAGTTACTCTGTGGAATGTCAATGGCAAGAGAAGCACCTGTCCATCCGCTCACTTTTTGGTGAGTATCAATTACTTATTAAGTAATTTCCTTCTCCTATATTTGAATAATATTATATAAATTATTTGTGCATTTATATCAATCTTTCCTTGCAACTAGCACTGCTTTTAAGACTCAGTTATTTTCCTAAATGTTTTGACGAAAGCATACAGTAAGCAATATCGATCTTCTTTTCTATTCTGACCAAAGTATGGGTGATGAGCGTAAGATGACATTAAGTGGATTTTGCTGATTCTAGCTCAAGAAATACTCTCATTGTCAATCATCATGTAAATTTTTACAAAATTTTGTGTTTCTTATTTCTAAGCCAGTAAAATTTTTTTTTTTTTTTTAATATTACAACCACCAGAGTGTTATTTTTATAATATTCCTACAATACAGAATAAATCTAGCTTTTTTTGTATTTGTGAAGAAAGTAATTTTTACAAAAGACTTATTTTTATCTCAGAAAAGAATATTGCCAAGGGCACAGAGTGGAAGGATGATTAAGAAATGGGATATTTATGTATTCTGATATATTTAGCATTTATACTGACTTTCAACAAACAGGTGACATATTTTGATAAAAATGTGCTAATTTTATGGTATTAAACTTTGTTATTCATAAAAAAAATGACTGTAAAAAAATCTATCATATAAATAAAGGAGATCTTTGTATTTGAAAAATTGGTTTACATAGCAAAGTAAAATCTGTGCGTAAAAATAGCTTAGAAGATAATTTAACTCTGATTTTAAAAATCTACCAAATATCAGTCATTTCAATAAAATCTTTTATGACTGAATCTACTTCTGAAAATTTTATTTTCTAAGAAAAAAATGTATAGAAATATTTTCAAGTCAGTCAACCACATCATATTCAATTCTAATTGTGACTTGTTAAAACCTGTAAATGATACAGAAAGATGAGCATGTAATATTAGAAAACGTATATTATTAATCTGATTACATTAGATAATCAAATAATATATATATTTTTAAAGCCACATGTTCATCTTCCAAATTCTCATGAGACCAATGATTATTTACACATGGGGAAAGAAAAATAACAAAATGACAAATCATGAAGAGAAATCATTATGCAAAAAAGGAAAAAAAAATTGTAGGTAGATCCAATTGTTATTTTGAAATATACTTCCAAAAAGTAAAAAAAAACAAACAAAAAATTAGTCAGCTTTAAACATTCTCAGAAATTAAAAATATAGAAACCTCTCTTCAAAAGTGAAAAAAACCTGAATACCTCTAGCCCCTACAAACATTAACACTGAAAGTCTACACTGAGATATGAAACATGTGATTATGATTGGCTTAATACCAAGACAAGAGTGTAGCACACCCAAACTGTAACTTTTTAAAAATTTAATTTGATTATAAATTTGTGCACATTATTATAATGGAGATTATGTGTCTATAACTAAAATTATGTCAACACTGATATCACAATTCACATAATTATTTATGTAATATTCTTAATGTTTATTAAATAATCATTAATTAAACTGAACTAGCACATCTTATTTATTAACAATGTCTCTATAGAAGTCTAGCTAAGTTGGAATTGCCTCAAAACAGCCCATGTTATTATGGGATTTAACTGACTTCCCACCAAGTCAATATATGACACAAGGTAGTTTTATCATGAGAAGCCATGCACAAATTGAAACTCATGTGAGGCCATTTTGAAAAATGCTTGATCATTTCAAGTGTCTCAGGTGCCAAGCTACAAACTCAGCCCAGCAAAGCAAATATTGCATGGGGGGGGGGATGGCCCCCTGAGAGCAGGCAATTCAAATTAATAACATCCACCAGATGCAAATGCCACGCAGGCCCATATTATTAACGCTTTTAAAATCCTGCAATATCTGTTATATATCACTAAGAAATAAAGGTTTACATAGTAGATGGTGTGAATAATTTGCAGACAAGTTTTAACAAAAAAAGAGTTAATAAATAATTACTTGGTGTTATTGATTTGTAATATAATTGTTGTCTTCTCAAATGTATTAAAAGTGATTGTATGTATGATTTTATAAAGAAATCAATTAAAATAAAAATAAGTGTAATCTTTTATATGCAATCTTAGTTTGTTAGTCTTTTTAATATAATATAATATTCTATTGCATTAAAAGTTAAATACTTGTACCCAGAGGGTGCATATTTTTGCTGGAAAATATAATTATAATTTGGTTTAGTTTATTTAATTGCATATCATTATTTAATGCAAACAATTTGATTTATTCATAAATGTTTGATTATAATCATTGCTATATTTCCGATGTTTCATTGCATTTTTTGTCTATAATCATTTGTTTGCACATAGTTATAGGATATCAAGGATTCCTATCTAATATTAATAATTTGTATAGTTGTATGGTTTCAAGTATTTCTATCAAATACTAATGATTTATACACAATTATATGATTTCAATTTGGCCATTGGCCGAATGAGAGAGTGTTCACCAATAGATCCAGGAGACTGGGGTTCAATCCCAGGTCAAGTCATACCAAAGACTCCAAAAATGGTACTTGATGCCACCTTGCTTAACGCTCAGCATTATAAGGTAAGGATCAAGGGTAAAGTAGAACAATCCAGGGAAAGTACTAATGCCCTCCCCTACACCTTGGTGTAGTAGCTATTGAAAAGGGAGTCTCTGGGTCATCCTAGACTAAGGTTGCCAACTTTTTATATGATTTCAAGTAACTACGCCTATTTAATAATCATATGTTTGCACACATTTATATAGTTTCAAGTATTTCTATCTAATACTAATAATTTTCAAACAGACCTATTTGATCAGTAAATGAGACCCAAGCAGGTACTACCACTCCATGTCAGAGGGGAACAGAGAATGATAGCAATGAAGGGGTACTCCACATTTCCTAAAGCTCCAGTACTGAAACCTTACTGCAGGATGCAGTTTAGTGTCATACCTAGAACACCCCTTTTGGGGAAGGTCTTACCCCTCTGCAGAGGATGCAGTTAGCATATTCTAAGACCCACCAACAGGGCTGGGACCATATTAGGAAACCATTTATTAATTGATTAGCTTCAATTTCTTATTTGGAAGATGATGGTTACTGCTACACTTTTCACTTAGATTGATTTTAATGGTATATCACCCTGTCTAGGGTTATTTTATCCTTACAGGTTAAGGAACTGTGTTCTTTATATGTTCATATTTCCATTTTTTGTGTAGTTATTTCATAAGAGTTTTTTCCCCCTCTTTTTTTTTGCATATGGTCATAATGAATACAAATAATTTTAAAAACAGATTGATCAGATCTATAGATGAGATCCTAACAGGTACTACCACTCCAGTCACAGTGGATATGCGAGTAAAGACAATGAAGAGGTACACCACATTCCCCAGAACTCCAGAAGAGGGGCCTTGCCATCAATTGCAGTTCAGAATCAGGACACTGCTACACTTTTCCTAAATTGTGAATTTTAGGTTAGGTTAGGTTATTTGATTTAATGGCATATCAACCCTTGGTGGTTATTCAATGCCAATCTTGTTTATACATATATTTGATTTGTAAGTGAATAGTTTGTAGATAACTTTATTTTTAAAGACTTAGGCACATTTGTTTGCACACAGTTAAATGAGTTCAAGTATTGTTATTTAACATTATCAATTCTTTTATCTAATTCAATATTAATCATTTGTTTACACACAGTTAAATGGTTTTAAACATTTCTATTCAACATTAGTAATTCTATTTATCAAGTATTCCTATCTAATACAAACAACTTGCACACAGTTGTAAGCTTTCAAATAACTAATAATAATGCCTAATAAATGATTGAAGTCTACTTAACCCATAGATGGGACCCTAACAGGTACTACCACTCCAGGTCAGAGTGGATTTGGGAGTAATGGTAATGAAGAAGTACTCCACATTCCCCAAACTCTAAGACTGGAGCCTCACCAATAGATGGAGTTTAATGTCATACTCAGAACGATAAATGGTTTCAGGTATTCCTATTTAACACGAATAATTCTATTCATCATTATTCATTTGTGTTTGTATACAGTTAAATGGTTTCTAGTATAATAAATGATAAAATACTTCTATTTGATCCATAGATAGGACCCTAATAGGTACTTTCACCCTGGGTCAGAGTGAACCTGGGAGTAATACCAATGAAGAGATGCTCTATATTCTCCAAAGCTCCAGGACGGAAGCCTCATCATCAGATTGTTTAGTGTCATACCCAAGACACTAGTTGGGGCGGGGTAGACTTACGAAGGTGCAGTCAGCGTATTCTACAATGCCAGCCGACAAGGCAATCCATATGTACAGCAATTGTATGAGAGAAATTCATTATCATTATAAATATTGTACAAAATTTTTGGAATTTGACCCAGAACCCATAAGCTGTCCATCTTGTACTATCATAACTATTTATATTTTCAACATTCTATTTCAATCATATTTTTTCTAGTTGCCCATCTTTGTCTATAATAACTCTTCTGCACAGTTTTATGGCATCAATTTGTCATATTTAATATTAATAATTAATATACATCATCATCATCATGCTGGTGCTTTATCATTACTATTGTTATTTATTGTTGTTTGAACACAGTTTATATGGTTTTAAGTATTCCTATCCAATACTAATAATTATCAACTAGTTCTATTTGATCCATAGATGGGACCCTAACAGGTACTACCATTCCAGGTCAGAGTGGACCTAGGAGTAATGGAAATGAACAAGTAAACCACACTTTCCGAAGCACTAGAATTGAAAAGATTTTTTTTTAATCAATGCCAATTTGCAAGTGGCTTTTTGCAATTATCAGTCTTTATCATTTCAACAAACAATATCAGTTTATCATTAAGTGCTTCTTCTAAAAGCAGTGATAAAAGCCTTGACTTTTACATGTCCAGCATTTGATTCAAAAGGTTATAATTAACTGCTATCATGTACTTGACTGAAGATAAAATAGTGGCTCAAGATATAAAAATGATAGTCTAACAATCCCATCTTTATGAACCATTGCTCACTCAAAAACTTCCTTTTAAAAATACTTTAAGAATAATTTTACAATATTCATGTAAACAAATTGATAAGTTTATTTTAACATATCCACTTTTTAACTAAGTTGATTCAACTTCTGTCCAATAATACTTGTTAAATTTGCCCATGAATTCAATTGTAATGTGGTGGCCTTTTCCCCACCAACAACCTCAACCTCAGAGCTATGGGGTAGCAGACTTGACAGAAAAAGAGAGGTCAATCCCATGAGCTCAGGACTAGAAGGCAGTCAGTAGAGTTTTGGAGCAAATTTGAAAGGACAGCAAAGAGTAAAGTTGTACATTTTAGGGCTTAAGAGAAACCACCTCTACCACTGGGGGAAGAGATGACTTATAGATGTAACATACAAAATAAATGCAAGCAAGGTTTTGTCATAAATGTATTGTTTCTCCTTTCCACGTTATGGAGATCTTCTTCATTCCTTCCACCCTTTTGACAACCTTTTAAGAACCATCACAATGCCACATAATATACTAAATGTAACCATCATTATAGATCCCCTCTCTTGATTGGTGGACTGAGAGCACCAATTTATAAATGAACAAATGCTTCTTACCACGAGATTCAGTTTAGTATCATACCCAGGATACTCCTTTGTGGGTAAGAAGTGGCATACCCTTCCGCAGAAAATGTCATCAACATATTCTAAGCCCCACTGACAAGGCAACCATCAACTTGGCTAGAGGAAAATATTCTTCATAAAATTTTAAATATTATCATTTTTCAAGCAGTTTCCCAAATTTTGCTTTGTGGGAAATTTGATGTGATTTCCCCAACCCTGTCAAATCTTCAACTTCTCTTGAATCAAACTAATTTGTCTGTTCTATCTTCTTCCTGTCGTTTTGTTAGCGTCCATAAAAATCAAATCCACACCAGATTCAAGAATGCTGCATGCAATCCTGAACAAGTCCTGGCAGCAACACCCCACAAGACACCAACTGTACGGCCACCTGCCCCCTATCACGAAAACTATTCAAGTTAGACGAACCAGACATGCAGGACACTGCTGGAGAAGCAGAGATGAACTCATAAGAGATGTACTCTTATGGATCCCCACACATGGCTGCGCAAAAGCAGGACGACCAGCTCGAACGTACATTCAGCAGCTATGTGAGGATACAGGATGTTGTCCTGAAGACCTACCTAGGGCGATGAACGATAGGGAGGAGTGGCGAGAGAGGGTCAGGGATATCCGTGCTACCAGCGCGATATGATGATGATGATGATGATGATGATCTTCTTCCTATCCCATGACACCTATGACCAAACAAGTGCAATGTTACACACTTCACAAAACCTTCTTTCTCATAACTTGGTATCACCTCATGATGCCTGTTAATCGGAGCTCCTGTTGTCTTTCCTGGCTTGCTACAGGTGCAACCCTCTGACCTGCATCTAACAGCAGCAACACCCACCAAAACTATTACATGACATCATACAGGTGGAAAATGAAATAGCAAGGTCCTGAAGGATAATCCTGATTTGGGTATATGACTGATTTTAAAAGCATGTCAACCTGTCTAGTGTTATTTTATGCCTAGAGGTTTGGGAATTACATTCATATTTACATTTTTGTACAGTTGTTTCTTAATAGTTTTTGCACACAGTTGTAAGACTTCAAATATTCCTATCTAATACTAATAATATTATAGTTTCAAGGAACTATTTTTAATCAATAAGTCATTTGTTTGAACATGGTTATATGGTTTCTAGTAACTAATAATAGTAAGCCTAAGTAAACAATTATAGCTTCAAGTAATTCTTAATATAAATAAGTTACAGTTATATGGCAACAAGCATTCATATTGAATACGAATAATTTTTAAACCGATTTGTTTAACCCATAAATGGGACCTTAACAGGTATTACTACACAAGATCGGAGGGAACCTGGAAATAATAGCAACAAAGGAATACACCACACTCCCCACAACTGGAGCTTCACCACCAGATACAGTTTAGTGTCATACCCAGGACACACCTTTTTTTTTAGGGTGGAGGAGGAACTTAACCTTTCTGTAGGGGATATAGTCAGTGTATTCTAAGTCCTGCCAATAAGGCAGTAAGTAACTTGGGTACAGCTCATTCATGGGGTTTGAATAATGTTAATACACCCTTCATTTTGAAACTTGAGCACCAACTAATCCGCACATTGTAATTCAGTTATTTTAGCTCAACATTTAATCATGAGTAAACTGAAACACATTCAGGGCATTACAATTTTATTTTCCATCTGTATTTTTCATGTTAAAAAGCAAGCAAACAAATATGTGTGAGAGACAAACAAATTTAACACTTAAAAAGGTGCACTTATTTTCTTTAAATAAAGACAAATTATATAATGGAAAATGCTGGCGAGGAAGTGTTGGTCGCCACAAAAGATAGCAATTGTATGAGCACTGTCAATGTCAGCGAAAGTACATCGGATAATGCTTAGTAGGCCCAATAATATAATAGAGAATAACAGGATAATTATACACAGAGCAAAATAGAAATAAAGATCACCTAAAGAGATGAGAAATAAAATCTGTCACTCATTTCCTGTTTTTTAAAAACAAATTAACAAACAGGCCAAAAGGAAGTGAGTAACAACTACTTATAAAACAATCTGGCAAACAAAAATACATTGCATAGAAAGCTTTATATCAGTCTAATTTTTATTTATCATATAATACTGCATATGTGATCAAATGCCAACACTGAAAACATTTAAATATAAAACAATAAAAGCAAATCTTTTCGTCTGTCCTAAACATTATAATCTCTAAATCAGAAGCTAATGATTGTTTAATCATATACATGTAAACATTGTTGACAACTTTACTAATATTGACATATGAAGACAGTAATATTTCCATGCCTTTTGACATTTTTTAATCTTATTATAAGTAGTGTTATATTGCCTGTCTCACCAGACTCTTGTCATAGCCTAAATAGTTATAATTGATTTGTCTATGTGAAATATGTTGAGAGTTAAAATAAATACTGTATATACTTGCGTATCCTGTAACTTTCTGACACCTAAATTTTGGCCTAATATTTGGAGGTTGTGAGATACAAACTAGGCCTAGCCTTGGTCAACTATCGACACGCACAAAGTTTCTATATTGTGTATGGAGCGACTGTTTGATACCAGTTTTAATAGTTTTAATGACATATTAACACCAAAGCCATACTTGTAGAAAAACAGCAGTGATACTATTTAACCCATAGTTACCGGGCCATTGGCTTAATGAGTAGAGAGTTTGCCAGTGGTCCAGCAGACTGGGGTTCAATCCCAGGTCGAGTCATACCAAAGACTTAAAAAAATGGTACTTGATGCTGCCTTGCTTAACACTCAGCAATATAAGGCAGGGATCAAGGATAAAGTGGAGCAATCCAGGGAAAGGAGTAGTACCCTCCTCTACACTTCAGTGTAGTAGCTATTGAAAAGGGAGCCTTCAGGTCCCCCTCAACTACAGTCACCAACAACTAAAAGAAAAAGGGAGTTCATGCCTTTCCCAAAGGTATTAGCCTGAAAGTGAACATAACAGTGCAACTGGAGTTCAAACTTGCTTACTTCAAAGCTGCAGTCTCTTTAGCGATAACGTCATGGGGACTTCCGCCAATAACTTCTTTTTAAACTTATAACTTCAGGTAAGTACTTTTTAATACAAATAATTTGCAAAAATTATATAGTTTTAAGTAACTTCCTATTTAATAATTATAATTTGCTAACAATTAGATATCTTCAATTAACTATTCCTATCTCACACTAATAATTTGCAATTAGTCAAATGTAGCTCAATCATTTAAAACAGGTAAACGCTTCATATTTAGTCACATTATCAATGTTTTTGAGAGCCAATATATTAATAGAATTATTCTAAACATGACCTTAAATAGCTCTACTTCACCCACTACCACTCCAGATCAGAGAGAACCTAGGAGTAATGTCAATGATGGAGTGATCTGACATTCCCCAAAACTCCAGAATTGGAGCCTCATCAATGGATTCCATTTAGTGTCATACCCAGGACATAATATTATGCCTGTGTTTATTGCTGCAATAAAGAGTGAGATGGATAAATTCATGGAAAAGTTACATAATTTAAAATCCCACTGGCAAGGTGAGTATTCAGCCAATGAAAGGAGTACAAGACTTATATTTTAGAATCTTTTTGATATATTATATATCAAATAGACTTTTTTGTTGCCAATAAAATGAACTTACAGAAAATCTTAAACCTATTTTGATTATTCCTAAATTATTAAAAGATTGATTGATTAAAATAATGAAATAGGGAAATGGGAGTAGTGTAATAGCATTGCGAATGGAAGTAGCAAAAGAAGTTCAGAGCTTGGTCAGAACAGTTTTAATTCATGTTGCAATAATAGATTTGGGAAAGGCATGAACCCACTTTTACTCACAGTTGAGTAAATAGTAGAACAGTTAAAAACCATTTAGTTTGAAAAAAACATGTACCTAGTGTAACAGCTGTTGCCAGAAGTGGAATTGACAATCAGAGTTCTAATTCAGGATTAAACTGTTTGCCTTTCACTTTGTGCTAATGCCTCTGGGAAAGGCATGAATCCATCTGTTCTACCTCCAGCTATGGGGAAATAGTAAGGTAGACTGGGTTCTTTAGCCTCTATTAGACAACTCGTCTGAGAGAAGAAAAACTTAAAAATTGACCTAGTGTCACAACCTACTCATAGTGTAGGAGTCAGGAAAGAAAGCACTTAATCTAAGTTAGGTATAATAATAGGTTAGATTGAGGGATTGTTTTTATCGCTGGTATCATGTAACCCAATACAACTTGTCATATGTTAGTTGGAGAGAAGATGGGAACTTCTAAGTAACCTTCATTGCTCTGAGAGATGCTATACTTGGTATAGTGCACCAACTACCTAATAGGACAGACTGATTTCTTAAGTCTTGGTATGGTTACCAGTTTTGGAAAGAGAAGACACTGAATTCAAAACGATTTAACTCTGCTTAAAATTAACTTTGTGTCACATCCTACCCATGGCAGAGGGATTAGGTAAATACAACCCTCTAACTGCCCTAAGAGATGCCAGGAAAGGAAATACTCAGCATGGCACCCTCAATAACCTTATAGGTAATGGGGGTGAACATAAACACTGCCAAGTAAGCACTATTAGAAAATATTTGGCAAGGGACCCCAGTGACCTTATAGGTAACAGAACATATCCTGTCATCAGATCTTATGAACCCAACTCAATGCTTTAAAAATTTTTAAATTATATTGCTTGAAAAAGACATTGAAAGATTCATTTAAAAAAAATTTAGTAAACAAGAAAAACTCTAGAATTAACTAATATAAAAAGCTGAAATGTTTCACTGTTGAATCTAAATGGTTGGTTGGGATTTAATGGCATATCAACTCTTGTGAGTTATTTAATGCCAAATCTTGGAGTTTTATATATTGAGCTACCGAAACTTTTATCACCCTGGTTGGCGGCTGATGAGGGCAGGGTATCGCACGTGCTTTCACACGTATGATGAAAAATATATATATATATATATATATATATATATATATATATATATATATATATATATATATATTTGTTTGTGTGTGTATGATTTGTAAGTGAATAGTTTGTGGTTAGATATTTTTATTTTTAAACAAAATGTTAGAGATGAGACAAAAGTTAGTAGACAGATTTTACTTCACAGGCATATGTTTCGTAGGTGTAAGATGTTTCATATGCATCTGCTCAATTTGCAAATTATGTTGTCAGTTTCAATATCCATACTTTCAACACTATAAGATTTATTTAGGATATTTGGTTGATTCTTGGAAGTTACATCGTTTTTGCTTGTTTGTAGTATCTTGTTTAATAATTTGTTTTGGTGATTTTATTCTCAATGTTGAACAGTCTCTGGATTGAGAAGATGAGTGGTTTTAATATTTTCAGTTGTTCTTGCTCAGTGATTGGTTGGGTATGATTTATTTTAGATTGGGTATAAGGTTTGGGTTTGTCTAGGATAGAATCTGGGTTGGTTGGTGTTTAATGGCATATCAACACTTGTGGGTTATTTAATGCCAAATCTTTTATATACGAGTTGTAAATGAATAGTTTGTAGGTAAAGATTTTTGAATTATGAATTCCAAAACCTAATGCTTTAAAGCTTAACAGGTCAAAGTTTCTGTCAATGTGATTGACCCTCAGCCACTGCCTTCGAGCACGCTTAAAATAAAAAGGGTTGGGGGATTGTTTTCCACAAGAGCAATTTAAAGAATAAGGTCGGGGCAATCATATAGGGGCCAAGCTGAATGAGCAGATTGGGCCCAATGAAGGCTAAAGTGGAATGTAGTAGAACACAGACCACTCAGCCACCAGGATCTTGTTCTCAAGCATTACAAATTGCCACCGAGAGACAACAAGTGGCCTCATTGGTGGTTTTATCTCTTCTGCAGAAGTGCAGTCAAAGTATTCTACAACCTCAGGTTACAGGGCATAAAATGTGAACAGTTGGCATTAATAAATCTATAAACTTTTGTTATTTGGTTGGTTTTAAGGGCATGTCAAAACTTGGATTATTTAAGGCTGAAGTCAATTTTTTTTTTTTTTTTGCAAGCAATCATACAGTTTCAAATAACTAATGATAATAATCACATAACATAAATAATAGATTTTATAGTAACTATTCTTAATAAAAATATCATTGTTACCATTTTTATTGTTTCAATTAGATTATAACACTTGACCTAATTTGTAACTAGTAAGTTCTATGTTTTACATTAGTATCTTCGTCAGTTTCATTATTAGTTACAGTAATTTTTTATCATACCTAATTCACTAATTAAACTTTATCAAAGTTGCTTGATGGTTAGTTTTATAGCATATAAACTTTTTTTGCAGGCAAGTATATGGTTTCAAGTAACTAATAATCATTTCTAAAAAAAAAATTATAGCTTCAAGTAATTATTATTCATACATAATTTGCATACAATTATATGGTTTCCAGTATCGAATAATAATAATCCTTTTAAATAATTATAGCTTCAAGTATTCTTCACACAAATAATTTTCATGCAATTATATGATTTCAAATATTTCTATCTGGTACTAATAATTCATACACAATTATATAGTTTTAAGTAACTCTTCCTATTCAGTAATAATAACAACCATTTGTTGACATACAGTTATAGAGTTCAAAGTATTCCTATCTAACATCAATAATTTTTATATAGATCTATTCAGGAGGTGCCCGTGGTGTAATGGTTATCGTCATCGGAAATGGACACGGCGACACAAGTTCAAGTCCTGGATGAGACTGATTACATTTCACATAGCACTAATACACTTGGGAAAGGTATGAATCCAATTATTCTCCCTCCAGCTATGGGCAAATAGTAGGGCAGACTGGGTTCTTTAGCCTTGGTGAGGCAACTAGTCTAGGAGAAGGAAAACTCTGAATTCAAACCTGTTAAGCTCCGCTTAAAAATTGACCTTGTGTCATATCCTGCCCGAGTGGAGGGGTTGGGTAAATATGTATAGATCTATTCAGCCCAAACAAGTACTACCACTCTAGGTCAGTGGACCTGTAAGAAATGGTAATGAAGGGATCTCACCTATTATCTAGAGCTCCAGAATTGAAACCTCGCCACCAGATGCAGTCTAGTCTTATAACTAGGAATACTCTTTTGTTTTTTTTTATTTAAGAGGGAAGGTCTTACTCCTCTGAAAAGGACGCAGTCAGCTTATTTTAAATCCTGCTGGCAGGGAATTTCGTCATTAGAATTTTAATTAAGTTACATCCATTTATTGAATAAAGCCTAGTAGCTCCAGTTCAGACTTGTTTATAGATGAGATCTGTCTCTGAACTTCTATGTCCTACCGCCCTCTTCCTCCTGCAGTAAAAGGGGGGTGTCCACCTCACTGTGTGCATATGGTGAGTAATAATAAGATTACAAGTGAACATAGAAGACACAACGCTTCACATTCATGCATACACCTACATTTCTTTTACAATAAGAGTAGATCTTAATTAAATGACTTCTCTAATTTTCTAATAACTTTAGATCACATCATGTGAGGTTATTTAAAATTATTAAAAGGCTTGAAATGTGCAATAGAGAGTTTTTGGATTTATTCTGATCGTGTCTATCACTTACATTTCTGTTCGTATCACTGTTAAAAATAGCATACAGACTCGAGCTTGATAGGCTATGTTATAATGACCTTGTATAGAACCATTTTATTAAGTGTTGCATTTTTAGAAACATATCTAGGGCACCACTAACCAAATGATGACTGTATACATCAAAGATTAATATTTTTAGTTACAGTGACTACTTTATCGATTTCCAAAGCTTATTTCAAAATCTCAAGAATATGACTTTTAGCAATCCTATTTAGTTTTCTTTTTTTTTTTTTACAAAAAATTTTAAAAAAAAGAAAAAGAAGAAAAATGATAGCTCACACATCAATCTTTATTGTTTATTTTGACTAGTATTTTCTTCTATCTTTTTAATTTTAGTTGCTTTTTATAAAGTCTTAGCGAGAGACTATTCTTTATCATTGTCCCTGTTCCTCAATATGAAAAAAAAAAAAAGAAAAAAAAGCAATCAGAGTAATTGGTAAAAGCAACAAGAAAATACTAATTAAAATTAGTACTAGTAATAACTGACAATGCTTCATCTAAATCAGGACTTCTCAATCTTTTTTGCACCTATAGGTCCACTTTGATTCCTATTTGAGTCTTGTAGACCCCCTCCCATAACAATTCAAAGTTTAAAAAATCCTATTATATTTTTACAATTAGATATTATTAGGAATTGTATAAAAAAATTGTTAAAATATTTTGTGTATTATAGAAGTATAACTAATTTATTGCACATGAACTTTAGCAAAATTTTATGGAAAAATGAATGTTCACTAGTAAAATAAGTCATAAATATCTGAAGACATTTTATAAAAAAAAAAAAAAAAAAAAAAAAAAAGAGAAAAAAAAAATTACTTTAGTGTTACTTTATTCAACATGAGCCTTGTGGTTGATTATCTTTTGCTAGTTTTAAAATATTCAGCTCCAACATTGTTAATGATAATCAATGATCAGCTCTTTGTACAGTATTGAGTTGGTTACAAGCTTTTGATAGTAAATTAAAGACACTGCTGAAATGAGATTCAACAAGATCAGATGAAGGAAAAGCAATTGATATACAACTTTCTCTCAGAGTAGTGGATATTTTATATCCTTTGTAAATGTTCACTACATTATAATTACTCTGTTGAACTATGTTATGTGTTACAGAAAGAAACAGTTATTTCTTGCAATTAATACATCTAAAAGCAAAACTTATTCACCAAACACTAAAATATTATTATGGACCTCCAATTTACTATTTTGATTGCATGAACCAAAAAAAAATCTTACAAGTACTCCTAGGGACCATACAGACCTCAATTAATCACTAAAGTAAATAAAATATGGAATTATTTACATTACTCGGAAGTAAAAATATATAACAAACATATCACTGACAGAGCGAAGATAAAGTAATGGATAAGTTTACAAGGTAAGATTTAGACTTCTTTGATACTGAATATTTTCATAGCTTAGTTGGCAAAGCAAGCTGGTAAAAGGAAATACAAGTTTTATCAAAAGACCATCCTTTATAAATCTCCGATACATGCTGTTCCTTGTGGTTGTAATAATAACCTGAAAAGTGATAAAAAAATTAACTAAAATTAAAGGATAGGTAATTTGGTTTATTGGCAAATCAACTCTTGATGATTATTTAATACCAAATCATATATATATATATATATATATATATATATATATATATATATATATATATATATATATATATATAGGATTGATATGCCAATAAAACAAATAACCTAACCTTTAATTTTAGTTAATTCTTTTTATCACTATATAAAGTAAAGTTGGCAACTGTAGTCGAGGGCAACCCGAAAGGTCCTTTTTCAATAGCTACTACACCCAGGTGTAGGGGAGGGTGCTACTACATTCCCTGGATTGCCCCACTTTACCTTTGATCCATACCTTATAATGCTGAGTGTTAAGCAAGTACCATTTTTTGAGTTTTTGGTATGACTCGACCTGGGATTGAACCCTGGTCTTCTGGACTATTAGCAAATACTCTAACCATTATGCCAATGGCAAATATCACAAATCTGTAAGCAATAGTTTATAGGTAAGTTTATTTTTAAATAAGTAAGAGCTTATTAAGTTGCACACGGTTAAATGGTTTCAAGTATTGCAAACATAAATAATACTATGTAATACTAATCGTTTATTTGCACAGAGTTAAATGGTGTCAAGTATTGCTATTTAACATTAATAATTCTATTTATCAAGTATTCCTGTCCAACACAAACAATTTGTACACAGCTGTATGGTTTCAAATAACTAATGATAATAACCCTTTATAAATGATAGAACACATCTATCTGACCCATAGATGGACCCAAACAGGTGCTACCACTCTGGGTCAGAGTGGAACTGATAGTAATGGTGATTAAGGGGTACTCTACATTCCCCAAAATCCAGGACTAGAGCCTCACCATCAGATGCAGTTTAATGTCATACTCAGGACACAAATAAAATTAAAAAGGTGAAAGATAATATTAGTCGAAATTAATGATTCATCTAAAGCTAAAATAAATAAAATCAGCTCATTTATTGTTTACAAAGAAAATTAAATAACAGGAATATTTTTTAAAATATACTAGTCTTTAATTGTCCTTGTCTATTATCAATAAATAAAATAATTTCCTGAGTTTTGTCTTAAAGTACACAAGGTCTCTCACTTGAGAAGGGTTGTTATCAATAAAACTGCAGATATAAGAATTAATTGCCAACGAGAAAGAGACATCTGGATAAAAACGGATATGAAGTAACTACAGGTTAAATCAATACTAATAATCACAAGGTTATCAATAGAAAAGTAGAAACTACTTCTATGCATATATCAGGCACAACTAAAATTAAATTTATAGAAAAGGTCGAAATATTCCAGAAAAGAATTAAGTGGAAAACTTGATACTATACAAGAATAGAGAAACAAGTCACTAATAATTATATGAATATTTTGGATTTATATCCACCAATGCGAGAAGAAAGATATGATAAACATGATTAATGAAATAAAGTTTAAAAGTGTTCCAAAAGATAGACAAATGCAGACTTAACAATTCATCCATATTTTTTTTCCAGATGACAAATCAAGGAAATTTTACAAAGTGGAGTGGAATCATTATAACAGATTATTAAAGAATGAGGGAACAAAATTTTACAAGCCATATACAGAACTTGAGATGAGTGTTTATAATGAAGATAGATAGCTGGTTAACTAAAAATTAACAGGAGGTGTCCCCATGGTGTAATGGTTAAAACACTGTACTGTGGAATCGTAGTGAGCAAGTTTGAACTCCAGTCACGCTATTACGTTCACTTTTGGGCAAATACCCTTGGGAAAGGTATGAACCCCTTTATCCTCCTAGTTATGGGTTAAATAGTACCACTACTGTTCTTCTTAGAGAATAGCTTTGGCATTAAATAACCTACAAAGGTCGATATGCCATTAAACAAAGAAACCAAACCTAAAAATTAACCGATCAATAAATCAGATTGTGAACCTCCTCATCAAAAAAACAAAAACACTCTTCATAACCCTCAAAAACCATAAAGAAGGCTTCCTAAGAAAATTTGCATACTGTCTTCTAAATCTTATCAAAAAAAACAATATAGGCAAAATTAGCAAATCCATATTAGACAGAATATGCACAAAGCTTAAATGTTCTACAAGTGAAACAATGGATTAATTGATTGATTTTAATGGCATGTAAATCATATTTAGGGTTATTTTATGCCTAGAGGTTAGGGAATTGTATACATTGTATGTTTACATTTACATTCTTCATGCAGTTTCTTTAGTTTTTTGCACATGGTTATATGATATTAAGTATTCCTATCTAATACAAATAATTTGCAAATAAATCTATTTGACCCATAGATGGATACCTAACAGGTACTACTACTCTAAGTCAGTGGATCTGCAAGTAATGACAATGAAGAGGTACTCAACATTCCCCGGACCTGAAGCCTCACCATTGAATGCATTTTGGTGTCCTACCTAGGACAGCTGTTTTTTGGGGGATGATATAACCTCTCTGCAGGGTATACAGTCAGCATCAAGATCCACTAATAAGGCAAAAGAGAACCAATAGAAGAATATGGAATCAAACAGAACCGTTCATTATGATCACAGAAAAAGAAAATAACTACACATTCATAGTTTGACAGTTCTTTTTTTTTTTTCATAAAGAAATATCATTCACTTACTGGTCCATAATCTGGTTTTTGGTCATAGGGCCACTGCTCATGTAGCATGTGTTGGGCAAGAATAGCCTGGCAGAGCACATCCTTGTCCAGATCCACAAATGGCTTGAATTCTGAGTTTTCCTACTCTTCGACTGATTGCCATATCAAGGTTATATAGCCTAGTCTATCCTACGATTTACCCATAGTTGGAGAGTCAATAGTTGGATTCATACCTTTTCCAAGGGTATTAGTGCTATGTAAAATGCAAACAGCCTTGTTCAGGTTTTGAACTTGGGTAGCTGAGTCCACTTCGTATGACAATGACTGTGATGTCACAAGTGCTTCCCAATGATGAGATGAGAGAGAGAGAGAGAGAGAGCTATAAATGATGAGATATTAGAGAGAGAGAGATATAATTGACGAGATATTAGAGAGAGAGAGATATAATTGACGAGATATTAGAGAGAGAGAGAGAGCTATAATTGACGAGATATTAGAGAGAGAGAGAGAGAGAGAGAGCTATAATTGCGAGATATTAGAGAGAAAGAGAGAGAGAGAGAGCTATAATTGACGAGATATTAGAGAGAGAGAGAGAGAGAGCTATAATTGACGAGATATTAGAGAGAGAGAGAGCTATAATTGACGAGATATTAGAGAGAGAGAGAGAGCTATAATTGACGAGATATTAGAGAGAGAGCTATAATTGACGAGATATTAGAGAGAGAGAGAGAAAGAGAGAGCTATAATTGACGAGATATTAGAGAGAGAGAGAGAGAGCTATAATTGACGAGATATTAGAGAGAGAGAGAGAGAGAGAGAGAGAGAGAGCTATAATTGCGAGATATTAGAGAGAGAGAGAGAGAGAGAGCTATAATTGACGAGATATTAGAGAGAGAGAGAGAGAGAGAGCTATAATTGACGAGATATTAGAGAGAGAGAGCTATAATTGACGAGATATTAGAGAGAGAGAGAGAGAGAGAGAGCTATAATTGACGAGATATTAGAGAGAGAGAGAGAGAGCTATAATTGACGAGATATTAGAGAGAGAGAGAGAGAGCTATAATTGACGAGATATTAGAGAGAGAGAGAGAGCTATAATTGACGAGATATTAGAGAGAGAGAGAGCTATAATTGACGAGATATTAGAGAGAGAGAGAGAGAGAGAGAGAGAGAGAGCTATAATTGATGAGATATTAGAGAGAGAGAGAGAGCTATAATTGACGAGATATTAGAGAGAGAGAGAGAGCTATAATTGACGAGATATTAGAGAGAGAGAGAGAGAGCTATAATTGACGAGATATTAGAGAGAGAGAGAGAGCTATAATTGAAGAGATATTAGAAAGAGAGAGAGAGAGAGAGAGAGAGAGAGAGAGAGAGAGCTATAATTGACGAGATATTAGAGAGAGAGAGAGAGAGAGCTATAAATGTATCAAAGTTAGACATATAAAGGACAGATTATTAAACACTGTAGAAAATCTACATTATTTTACAAAGAAGCTATCCAATTAAAAAAAGGGAAAAGTAGCAGAGAAATTTTCAGTTTTAATGGAGTAGACATGTAAATTAATTAGCATCTATTTACTGTAGAAAATTGATGAATATAGTTAATAAGGAACACACTGGCTTATACAAGGATGACAGATTGTTGATCCTTATGATAAAAGATCCATTGATATAATCAGAAAAAAGATAAACAAGGAAGGATTCTACATTGAAATTAAGATGCACATGAAACAAGTTAACTATATAGATGTAACTTTCAACTTAAAAAAAGAGTTTGTTTGTTTGGGTTTTATGGCAAACCAACCTTTGTAGGATATTTAATGCCAAATCCATTTTTATACAAATAAACAGTTCTTATTCAAACAATTTAGTTTAGCATAAGTATACAGTTTAATTGTCAAAAACATTTCTATTTCAAGCTATTCGGTTTAGTTAAACAGTTCTAATTCAAACAATTCAGTTTAGTATAAGTAAAGTTTTTGTTTACACACAGTTAAATGTCAAAACTTCTTTTTCAAACAATTCATTTTAACATAAGTAGAGTTTCAATATCAAAAACAGTTCTATTTCAAGCAATACAGTTTAGCATAAAAAATGGTTCCATTTCAAACAATTCAGTTTAGCATAAGTGTGCAGTTTAAAAGTCAAAACAGTTCTATTTCAAGTAATTCAGTTTAGCATAAGCATGCAGTTTAATTCTGTTTGACCCATAGATAGGGCCCTATCAGGTACTACCACTCTGGGTCAGAGTGGACCTAAGAGCAATGGTAATAAAGGGGTACTCCACATTCCCCCGATCTCCAGTACTGGCACCTCACCATCAGATGCAATTTAGTGTCATACCTAGGACACCTCTTTGTTTTAGTCCAGGAGAGTCTTATTCATCTGCAGAGGATAGTGTATTCTAAACCCCACCAACAGAGCAATAGAACAAGGATAGTGTTAACAATACAGAAATCTTTAATTACATGCCAACTTTATATTAACACTTCATCTATTAACCCAGCAACTGTGCTAAAACAAGTTTCAATGTCAGTGAGCCATGAACAATAAGAATTCTTCAATAAGCTAAACTCAAATATGTAACTGCCTTAAAGAGAAGTAGTTACAATAGGACTTGTTGTCATATCAGTACTACTGTATGGTTGCACCACCTTGACTCTAAGGAAATACTTGGAGAAAGTTAGATGGGAACTACACAAGAATGCTGCAAATTCTAGAAGCCACACCCTATAAAACAGCAACTGTATGACCACTTACCTCTCATCTCACGAACCATTAAAATAAGATAAACAGGATATGCTGGGCACTACTGGAGAAGTAAGGACAAAATCATAAGCGATGTTCTCCAGTGAATTCCTAAACATGGACATACCAGCGTTGGTTGACCAGCTCTGAGTGGACACCAGATGCCAGCTAGAGGGCCTACCAGAAGAGATGACCAATGAGGCCAGATATTGAGAGAGAGAGAGAGTCAATTGGTTTGGTTGGGTTTTATGGCATATCAACCATAGTTGGTTATTTAATGCTAAATCCTGTTTTTACCTATATATCAAATGCATATGCAGTCGATGTATTCTATAGCCCCAGTCAACTGGGCTGAGAGAGAGTTATGGGATTTCATGCTATCAGTACAATTTGATGGTGTCACTTGTTTTCACTGAAAACAATACAAATAAAAAAGGTCAAAGGTAGAAATAAAATTTAGTAAATTAATAAAAACCAAAATGGGGAAAATATGTTTCTAAATTTGATTAATAAACATTTTCCTAAAATAAGTACACTACAAAAAATATTTGATAAAAATACTATAATAATTGATTGACTGATTTTAACAATGTTAACCCATCTAGGGTTATTTTATGCCTACAGGTTAGGGAACTGCAAACATACGTTTATATTTACATTTTTGGGGTAGTTGTTTCTTAAGATTGATTTCAAAGGCATGTCAACCTGTTGAGGGTTATTTTATCCCTGAGGTTTAGAGAATTGCATACATTGAACGTTTATATTCACATTTTTGGGGTATTTTTTGCACAGGGCAATATGATACCAAGTATTCCTATCTAATACAAATAATTTGCAGACAGATGTATTTGACCAAGAGATGTAACTCACAGGTATTACTATTACAGGTCAGAGTGAACCTGGGAGTAATGGTAATGAAGGGGTACTCCACACTCCAAAACTAGAGCCTCACTATCAGATGCAATTTATCATCAAACCTAAGACACCCCTTTTTTTTGGGGGGGGGTGGATCTTACTTCTCTGCAGGGGATACAGTTAATAAATTCTAAGTCCCACTGACAGGGTAACTATAAAAATTAGTTATAGATACATGGATGATATGCACAGAATAAGACGAAAAAGAAAACAAAAAACAAAAACAAAAGAAAAAATAATAAGAACAATGTGTGCAACTGTAGAAGGAACGAATACCCAGTGGAAGTTAAATGGTATGGTTAACCAATAATTTGACTTATCAAACCACAATAAGAAAGAAAAAAACTACAACAATGGACAACATATGATCTACAAGAAATTAAGATATAATAATTACAAATCTTCATTTAAAAATAAACATTACAAAAATAACCCCATGCTGTCTAGATTTATTTGGGAGTATAAAGAAAAAAATGATGAAGAACTTGAAGTGAATGGTTGATATTAGAAAGAGAGCTTATGCCTGATATGACAAATTCAAACAATGTAAATTGTGTTTGGAAGAAAAATTTAACATAAATTTCACTAATCCTATAAATAATTTAAATAAGGGATCAGAGTTGATATCAAAATGTTGGCATATAATAAACATCTTTGTAATTTGAAACCCAATTAAATCACATGACCTATAAGGTTTGCCACAGGATTTAAGTGTTGCATAATTGATATTAAAGTACAAAAAATCAGTCACCATCAGATATGGTTAAAAGTAGTTCACCTGATAATCAATTTCATAAAACCCAGTCAGAGGTTGGTTCATATCTTAAAGTATTTTAATATTGTGATATTTGCACTACAATTTTGTTTATTTTACAACTCTGTTATGTTGCAGATTTTGGATTTTATCTGATTAGATTTGGTTTGGTTTTATGGCATATCAACCATTGTAGGTTATTTAATGCCAAATCCTCTTTATACATATATATCAAATATGACTTGTAAATACATTTTGTTGATAACATTTTTAAATGAGCCTGAGCTCATTTTTTTTTTGCACACAGTTAAATGGTTTCAAGTATTTCTATCTAACATGAATAATTCAATTTACTATTAATCATTTGTTTCCAACTCAATTAAACATCAGTCATTTGTTTACACACAGTTAAATGATCAACTAGTTATTTCTAATTTAGCATAAGTCATTCATTTGCATACATCTTTAATATCAAACAGTTCTATTTGACTCATAGATAGGACACTATCAAGTGCTACCACTCTAGGTCAGAGTGGACATAGGAGTAATGGCAATGAAGAGGTACTCCACATTTCCCAAAACTCCAAGACTGGAGCCTTGCTATCAGATGGTCTAATATCATAATCAGGACACTCATTGGAGAGGGTCTTACCCCTCTTCAAAGATGCAGTTGGTGTATTCTACAGTTCCAGCCGAATGGGCTGGATTTTATCTGAGTGTCTATGTATATAGATAAAATATTTTGGTTTTGTTTGGTTTTATCGCACATCAACCATTGTAGGTTATCTAATGCCAAATTATATAGATAAAAAACAAGATATATTTTAACTGTGCATTTATTCTCTAATTTAAGTGCTATGAACTTTTGCACACATCTAATAAAATAATGTTTTAGAGGTACTAAAATGATGTATGTAACATCATCTATTGTGAATGTTAGCTGTTTGGTCACCAGCTTTAAATCGACCTGAGTAATGTGGCCACAGTCCCCAAAATGCATGTGTAGTATTGCCAATCAAATGAATATCTGAAGCAATATCAGCAATGATGGATGAATGTATGCTGGATGGTCAGTACTCGACTATTATATTGGCAAGAGTTATTCAGAGAGTGAAGAGCAAAATACACAAAACACAACTTGACTCTTAATCTTACAACCTTCTGTTTGTTTCTTCTATTCATTGAGTCACCAAAGGCCATTCAAGCCAGGTCTCCACTAGTTTCTTCAATTATAGGGTTGTCAAAGTTTGTTCGGTCCTTGTTTTCCTGAAAATTAAGTTAACTCACAATTCCTTTTGACAAAGAAAAGTATCCTACTTGTTACATTAAAGTAACTCATATGACTGCAAGGAATTTTAGTTCACTGTAGACTTTATTTTGTCTGTTGATAGTCAAATATAATTGACTGTAGAACAAAAGAGAGTAGCTCAGACTTTTCTCATAGGTCATCCCTGGAACTAAATAGGGATCCTTTTAGATTGGGGTTCAAACACTCTGAATACATCAAGGTTAAGTCCAGTATATATATATAGCCAAAATTCTTACAAGTAATTAATCCTAGATTTGTTTTTCTTCATTATCCCTTTTATTTTCCTTCATCTGCCATTTTTATTTCTCTATTCTAACTGACACTGGCCAGACCTTCTTCAGATCTTAAATATATTACAATTTAAACTTTGATTCAGGCTCTCATTTTACTCTATCACTTTAAAATCCTTTGATCTAATTTAACTAGAGCATTCATCCACATAAATCTACAAAGGTCGTCTGAGGGATAAGTCACCAATTTGTCTGTAAATTCAGCTCATTCATTTTATCTGCGACCAAGTCATTCATTTATCTATTTTTCATTGACCCACACTCAAGATACCTTACCTATGCAGCAGTTGATCAGGTCATTCATTAACTTATTCATCAGTTGAATTTTTTTTTTATCCCACATGGACTTTTTGACTAAAATTGAAATTTCTTCCATCTTCTCATTTTTTAACTAAAATAATCTTTACTTTTAAACAGAGGGCCTCAAAGAAAAGCTGATTTTAAACAATCTTAAACCTATCACTCTCCCTATGATATAATGTAACATTCCTAAGCAAACTTTTTTTTATATTACAAAAGCTATGTTCTGCATATTTTATCACTGATTTTCTTTCCAATTTGTAGAAAATTATTTAAAAAATCTAATGTATATACTTGAATAATTAAAGATGTGCATTATTGATTTAAAGAAATAATCAACTGGATCTTATGCAGAACTTGCATATATCTTTTAATGGTAGAATAGAGGAGATCAAATCTACATTTTTCACAAAGCCAGCTGTGTTGAATGTTCATGAGTAAGTAGTGAAAAAATGAATTGCCAAAGATAAAAAAAACAATATTGTATAGAAAGAAGTTCTCGGTTTTTTTTCTTTTTATCACTTAGATGTATTAATAACTTGCAGAGAGCAAGGATTCAAGTCAGTTGTGTATAGAAAGCCAACTTTCACTGGACAGTACCTAAACTTCAACTCCCACTATTCATATAATGTAAAGAAAGGAATCATTCATTGCCTACAACATCAAGCAAAAGCCATTAGTAGAGATAGCAATGCATAACAAGAAGAAATGAAGAGTTCAAGAGACAACCTTCATCGCAACAGCTACTCACAGAGCATAACACTGGCTCCAAGAAATATGGATCGAAGAACAGAGAACAATACCCAAAAACTCATTACAATCTGTCTACCCAATATCAAAGGTCTAGCTGAAAAAATTCATAAGAAATGTACTCCATATGATATCAGGACAATATTTAGGGGTGGCACAATTCTTCAAAAATATCTTTTCCAAGTCAAGCACCCAACAGAATTCATGACCAAGAATTGTATGTACTCAATTCCATGCAGTTGTGGTAAAGTATACAAAGGTGAGATATGCCACCCACTCAAAGTAAGGCTAGAGGAACATCAAAAACCACTATGTCAAGTGAGGTTGAAACGTTGGGTATGACTGACCATATATGGAAAAAAAAAGGGGGGGGGGAACCATCTATCTTTATGGGATAAAGATAAAACAATATATATGGAAGAACATCGGAGAATAAAACCTCATAAAGAAGCAGTATATATATTGAGCTACAATAACCCGTTGAGCAGACCAAGTATAGAGATGAATATGATAAAGGCTTGATAAAAGAAAATGCAATATGAGCTAAGGTAAAAAATTGTATGTAATAGTAGTATCTCATAAGTTGATGTAGACATTAGGTTTATAAGTCTCCAAAATTCACTCTAAATTGTCAAGCAAGACACATAGCGCAACAGATATAGGCATTTGGATGAGAAGAGCTAAGTGAAATCACCTGGCAGTTGATGGTTCAATCCCAACTACAGGTAGATAACAAAGAATACTTACTATAGCTTAACACTTGTACCTGGTTATGGTTAACAGAATTAAAACAATTTACTTCCATGGATTAAATAAAAGGTTCGGTTCAAAGTTCTATGTGGGCTCCTAAGTTCAACATGATACACCTTAAGAGGGCCAAAGGACGCATCAACCAAAAGATTGTGAATATAACAATGAAGATGAAGACAACAGTCTGAATACTCTAAACGATAAAAATTATCATGCTTTATCTTAGAAAGTTAGACAATTTTTTTTCTCTATATTTAAAACTCTTTGTTGTATATTCACTTTATGTTCATATTTCTGTACTGAGAAAATCTTGCAAAAATATATATAATTGATTTTAACAGTATATCAGGCTATTTTACATTATTCTATGCATAAACGTTAGGGAATTGTGTTCATAGTACATTCCTATTTACATTTTTTCTAGAGGGTTTCCCCTACCCCAATACACAGTACTATCAAACACAAATAATTTTTAAACTTATCAATTTGACCCATAGATAGCTTTATTTGTCTTTACCTTCCACCAGACAGGACTTGACACAAGGTCAATGACCCAAAAGTCGATTATAATGGGGATTTAGGGGAGGGGAAGGCCGGGCTCGAGCCCAGCTAGTCTATGCTGGTCATCAGCCCACTTAGTGCAATGCGGGCCTGATGAGCCTAGCTGGACATGGACCCAAATCTGGGTCCAGACACGTATGCCTGATTATAGCTTAAACTGGACATGAGGTCCAGTGCTATACTTGCTGGTGAATGGCCAATGCATGCCCACCCAGCCAAAAGGCCAAGGGGCGTGCAAACAGTATTTAACCCATAGATGGTACCCAAATAGGTACTATCACTCTGGGTCAGTAATCCTAATGAAGAGGTACTTCATACTCCTCAGATCTCAAGAACTGGAACCTCACCATCAGATACAATTTAGTGTCATACCCAGTACACTAAAATATATAATAGAATTATCTTATTAAGACATAATGGTCAGAGTGGTTGCCAATGGTCCGGGAGATCAGGGTTAAATCCCAGGTAAAGACTAAAAAACGATACTTGATTCCTCCTTGCTCAACACTCAGCATTGTAAGGTATGGATCAAGGGTAAGTGAAGCAATCCAGGAAAAGGAGTAACACCCTTCTCTACACCTCAGTGAAATAGCTATTGAAAAAGGGGCCTTTGGGTCACCCTCAACGACAATCAGCCAACTTACTTAGGATTACTGGGTATGTCTGCTGGTATAATCACATTTTGATATGCTGGAGGCATTAAATAATAATCCAAACTACTAACAAAAAACATTTTATAAAAGCAAAACTGTAATGCATTCATCACTTTCAGTATTATGATTGCTTCAGGCCACATTGGCCCCCTACTCTGGCTGGGCTGTCCCCTGGTGGACAAAGGATCAATGACAAGCATAGCACTAGACCCTCAAGTCTAGTTCAAGTTTATGACCAGCAAGGTCACCTAGCATAAGTGCTGGAAGATTTGGCAAAAGCTAGCTTAGCTCACATTGCACTTTGTGATCTTATGACCAGCATAATCTAGCAGGGCATGAGCCAAAACTCATATCCAACTTCACCTCAATCCCCACTATAAAAAAGACCTTGTGCCAAATTCTGTCTGTTGAGAAGCATGGATAAACATTGCTTTTAGTATTAGGCTCAAATGATAATGTCAAAATCTGGTTTGTTAAAGATATTTATGTAGTTTCAAAAATCCTATTATATTTCGAGGAAAAATGCACAAATGAAAATACTTGGCAAATATGTTATCAATTAACTCTACAGTTACTTACTTATTTGAGAAAATGGTTGGTGGGGGTTTATGGCATATCAGCCCTTGTGGGTTATATAATGCCAAATCCTGTTTACACATATTTATTAAATATATAATGCATATTTTGTAGATAACATTTTTAAATGAGCCAGAGCTCATTTGTTTGCTCAAAGTTTTAATGGTTTTAAGTATTCCTATCTAACATGAATAATTCTATTAGATACTACTCCTTTTTGCACACAGTTAAATGGTTTCAAGTATTATTATTTAATATTAATTATAAAAGATTAAGCAGTTTTATTTTATACATAGATGGGACTCTAACAAGTACTACTAATCGGGGTCTGAGTGGACCTGAGAGTAATAGCACATTCACCAAACTTCAAGACAGGAGCCTCACCATCAGATGGTTTAGTGTCATATCCAGGGCACACGTTAAATGTCTTTACCCTCTGCCAAGATGCAGTTGACATATTCTACACCTTCAGCCGACAAAACTGCTGAGAAAATGGCTGTGGTTATATATATATATATATATATATATATATATATATATATATATATATATATATATATATATATATATATATTATGAGTGTTGGTTATTTCACTTTTAGTTTGATTCGCTCTGTTTAAAAATTACTGTCATTTAAAAATAAATCTTTCAAAATTTAAGTGAAAGCTACTAGTCAATGTACCGTAGGGGATTGATTTACGATGTACTTATGTCAAACTGTCCTGACTTTGTGTTCGTATTTATGACACTGGATGTTCAATTTGCAAAGTTGAGTGTGGAAGTAAATAATGGAAAACTGAGTGTAAAACTAGACAGTTTTTGATTGTCATACAGTTTTGATTATTCAACAATCACTTATTTGTTTAAACTGTTTTCACAATCTGAAATTAGCAAAGATTTTTTTTCTTAATATATATGTTCAACACAGTGAAAATCAACTGTGATGTCCACCTACGTACAATGGCATCACATCTACTCACATCGTTCTAAAAATGAAAAATAAAAAAATTAATATTCTTTATCAGTTCGCTTTCTGAATTTTTTTTTTTTTTTTTTTAATAAAAAGGATTTATTTTTGTTCACGATCATTACATCATATCAAGAAATAACACTGCATTTATGTGGGCCTGTTAAATTTTACACCCAATAAATATGTTTCCAAATATCAAAGTTGAAAATAGATAATTAACGGAATCTAAGAGATTACAGAAAATATATCTTGGATTTAAAAAAAATGATTTATAAAAACAGAACGGATTAATATTTCACAAAAAAAAAAACCAAAGATGAGAAAATATATTTTAAGACTAAGCGGTCGTATGACTAATAATAGTAGGACGATCCTTTGTTTTAGTTTCATCTTTTTAAATATATAATAGAAAAAAGAGGGAAAAACATTGCCTCTAATAAATAACAAAATGGAAAAATATAGTTTTGATTCTTTCGTAATTTTGGTTAAAATGAAAATCGGAGAATTAAAAAGCGAAAACACGCAACAAAAAAGATAACGTTTAAACCAAAAAAAATAATGAGCAAAAATAGATAAATAAACAAATAAATAAATACACAAAGAAAGCTTTAAGTTTTTCAAGAATTCATTTAAAGAAGCAAATTAACTCGAATAAAGGAAATATAATATTCAAAAATAAATAAGTAAAAGGTCCAGATCTAAAGTCGTTCTTCTTTCTGTCTCGCGTACGTTAGATTTTTTTACAGTTTGTTTTGTTTATTTTTAAAAATAAATCCAACGTTATTTATAATTCGTAAATATTTAACCCTTTTTATCCTAATTGAATACATACCAAGAATCATGATTCATGCAAACAACACTTGGATTTTTAAAAAATAATCCGCGATTTTTATACATTAGAAAAAATTTGGCCCAGGCCTAGCCATCAAAACTTAGTTTGTGTTTAGTAAACAAAACAGTAAATATTGTTTATTTTTATCGTTAAAAAGTAAAAGCAATGGATTTAGGTGTTTTTTGAAGGTCCAATGGAATTAATATAAAAATAAGGGTTTTTTTAAAAATGAGCAAATTATTTTTTTTTTCTTAAAAAATAATTTAAAATTGCTTAAAACCTTAAAGAAATTAGTTGAGACTTTGAAAACGAACTTAGTGGAACTATGAAATAAAAATAAAAAAGATTTAAATGATAACAGTACAGTTTTTGGAAACGTTAAATTGCCCACTAAAGACAATAATTGTAGGGGATATGGCAGATGACACACTCTAGAACTGGAATCTCACCATTGGATACAGTTCAGTGTCATTGTTAGGATACTCTCTGATGGGATCTTATCCTTCTGCAAAGGGTGTAGTTGGTGCATTCTAAGCCCAGCCTACAGGGTTATAGATATTATGATGATGTTTTAGTTTTGGGCATAGAATTGCAGGAAAGTTATCAACTATTTGTATAATCAGATGCATTCAAGAACACAGACTTGTTTTAATACCCTAAGAGGATATACACTCTATTAATACAAAATCTGAGTACTATTGATACACCCCTTATTTCAGAACCCGTGCAAAAATTCATATTGATATGTGATCATTAACTGTAATATTAACTGAAAATTTTAACTAGCTCGAAACATATTGTGTTGGTATTTACCCAACTGCTTCACTATACAATGACATGGCCTGAGACAAAATTCTATTTGCCTTGCCCACAAAATAAATATTTCAAAATATATTGTCCATCCAGATAATTAAAAAAAAAGAAAAGAAAAGAACGATATGCTGTAACAATACTAGGCACGTCAGAAACTTGAATTGTATTATCATTTAAGTGGAAATGATTAATCAGCTGGCTGGTCAGCCAGCCGGCCGGCCGGCTTACCTGCCTAGAAAATCAGTATTCTATTTTTAACTATTCGAAAACCAACGCCAACACCTGGAGTAAAATCAAATTGGTAATTCATTGTACTTTAACTACAGGCTATAAAATCTTTTTAAAAAATCATTTAAAAGTATTTTTATCAGTTATTTTGAAAGAGATGAACTAGATGATAATGAGATCTATCAGATCTTATGGATTTACGGTTTCAAATATTTTTAATTTTTTGTAATATTTTTTTCTTTTGGAAGGTGAGGAGTCAAGGTAAAAATAAAACAGTATTTTACCTCCAGCAACAAATGTTTTCCATGTGTTTCCAAAGTTTGTAGTTGGTAAGGATAGAGGTGGAGAAGTTCCACTCCCAGCGGAGGCTGTCATGTTGAATATTGAAGCTTTTTTTTAACTTCTTAAAAAGAAAGAAATGTTGATTGTTGTCTTGAGTTGTAAAAAAGAAAAAAAAACGGAATGATAGACTAGAGTATCCGGTTAGAAATAAATGGATTTATCATCAAATCTGTAAGAAGTAATATAGAAACGTTCTTCTTTGGAGTGTCATTTCTTTAGGTTGAGCCATTATTTGTTCCACTTGGGCGCTTAAAAATAATAACAATCACTTATTTCTACTATTAAATTTGTTATTAACTTTTTAACGAAAATAAGGTGTTAACGAAGTGATTTTTTTTTTCAATATCCTACCTTCTCTCAACAGTCGCGATTAAAAAAAAGAGAGACAAAGAAAGGACTTATATGATCGATACTAAGTTTGTAACGGATAGTAACCGTTACAAAGAGTTAACACCAAATGAATGAATAGTAGTAGGTTCAGAATTTGTTTTTTGGTTTTCTTTCTTTTCCTTTTTCAATTAAGGTAGTTAGTTCCTAGAGACGAACTGAAAAAATTACTGAGAGAAAGGCAGTTCTGAGTCATTTGAATGATTGTTACTTGTGAACGGGCCTCTTCCTTTTCAAGGAAAATGCTGTCGTTTTCGTCTTTTACAGTGAGGTTGACAATTATCGTCTTCTCGCTAACGCTTTCCATACTTTGTATCTGTTCTTCGCTTCAGCCCGTAGAAGACAGCACCTTCTTTACAATTAAGGACAGGCTTTGATAAACATCTTGTTATTACCTGTACGTTTCTCTACTATCTGACCAAAGGAGTACAATAATATCGTTTTCATCTTTACTTTCATTTTTCACAATTCTGGCTTTTTCTCGGGACGCCATTAGTATTAGCAGTTATTCTCCATATTAATTTCGTAACTTTTTTTTAATTTAGTTAAAATCAAAAAACGAAAGTTCGTTTTATAAATAAATTTTAATACTTTTGCTTATTTCTAAAGTGTCAATTGAGAGGTATATAAATGTTTTCGTCTCGTGCTCAAATGTATAAAAGTACGAAACTGCTATCATCTGATTCATTTAAATTTTCTAACAACAATGGCGGGTACTCCAGATGACATTCGCAAGTTGAGGAGACAAAAGTTACTTCAGTTTTCTGAACAGCGAATGAAAAAAATTCTCCAAGCAGATGGTACGTCTTGTTAACCACAGCAGAATTTAATATTTTCTTCAGCTGATTGTATATTTAGTTTTTATTATAACGGTAGATTATTTTTCTTTAAAATTTATCTCCCCTCTATAATTTTTTTTATGTATATATTCATTCCTTTAAGGGAATATCTTTAATGGTAAATAATTTCATAAAGCTCGTTTTTTTTCTAAATAAACAATTAATCTTAATAAACAATCAATCAATTTAGAAAAGGCTTGAATATTTACTTGTTCTTTGTAAATAGTTTCTTAAAAAAACCTTGAAAGCATTTCTTAGTTCATACAAAACCAAAAAAAAAAAAACGTCCTCAGTTTAGTCAGATAAGAAAGGAAGATAAGCGATATTTATTCCAAAATTTGAAGATTTTAGAAAACATCGTTATTATTCAAAATTTACATGGTTACTTTGTTTCATTATTAAGGAATTGCGAAATATTTGAAAAAATATCACCGGAAGAAAGCGTTACTACTATTATTATTATTACAACTACTCTATCTTTTGACCTGCTGTCTGCTAAAAATAAATTATTAAAGGTATTGCTTTAAGTGAAATATTACAACATTTCATATTTGGCATCTGACGTGGTGTAATGGTTAGCAAGCTAGATTAGCAGACCATTAGTTGTGATTCTCACTGGGCGCTCCATACGTCCAGCCTTGTGCCACAACTAAGCTAAGTAAATAACTATAGCATTTCAGACTGAAAAACGACAAAAATAGATTCAGAATTAAATGAAAACATCGCCGATTTAAATCTTGACTATCAATCTAAGCTCTTGATAAACAAAGTGATGTGGTGGGGGTATTTATTTACATTTTACAAACAATAATTACTAAGTACACTTTAAAATATAGATATATTTACTGGGTATTTCAGAAAATTTGTTCTTATTTCATAATCTAATTAATAATTCTTGTTCAAATTATCTCAAATTTTAACGTGTAGAAACAACTCAAAATTCTATCTTTAATGTTTTTTTTTATTTTCAATTTGTTAAAATTTGATCAAAAATATTGGCCCAGCGGTTAGAGTGTTCGCCAATGGCCCGGGAGACCTGGGTTCAATCCCAGGTCGAGTCATACCAAAGACTTTAAAAATGGAACTTGATACCACCTTGCTTAACACTCAGCATTATAAGGTACGGTTCAAGGGTAAAGTGGAGCAATCCTGGGAATGGAGTAGCGCCCTCCCCTACACCTTGGTGTAGTAGCTATCGAAAAGGGAGCCTTCGGGTCACCCTCGACTATGGTCGCTAACTTTACTTACTATTAGATTACTACATGTTATCATTTTTTCTGAAATACTCTGTAAATCTTGAGTGATATAAAATTTTTTAAAGCACTTATATATATATATATATTCAGCTAACCTTTTTCTGTAAACATTCTTAACCTACCCTATGTGTAACATACTCATGATACGGATATGTGAAACGTACATAGAATGTTCATAACATATATACATAGAACATAGGAATCTCGAAACACGAAAAACACGTAACGACTTCTTAGTTCAGGTACGAAACCTTTTATTACCTTTGAGTTAAAGGTTTCCACATAAGGAAGAGAGATGCGCAATCTTTCTATGCTGGCTTTTCCATCTGCCCATCCCCCCACCCCCATCACGTGTGGCACCCGCCACAAGGCCACTGGCCTGGCTTCGGCGAGCAAGCGAAAGCCAACTGTCCTCTTCCGAGGCAAAACTCAACTGACTTTCTTCAAAATCCCCCAAATCCTCCGCGCGCGCTTCCAGTGCATGACGTCATTCGCATCCCCAAGGCACAATTTTCTATCTGGGATTTTTATTTTGACATCTGTGAACGACACATCCTCCCACTGCACGCGTTAACACCTGCGCTCAAGTTTGCACCTAACTAACCCATGTGCTGAGCCGAAAGCTTCTCAGTCTAACTAAATGTAAAGGCAAGATATATAAAACGAAATCCCTCAGCCATTATATTACATATAGTCTATAACTGACAAGCGATAAACTTGAGTTTTTTGTTGTTTAAATGTGTTCATAATTCACTGGGACAATTATCCTTGTCTTGTTATTTTATTGTGATTATTAGATTTTAGTGCCTTCCTCAGGTGTTGCCTGGCAAACTCTGACCACAATCCCTTATCACATTTATATTGTTATCATTATTTTTGTCTCCATGTCATAAAAAATGTGAAGAAGAGATAAAAAGGTTGTGAAAGATTACTAGGAGTCACTTACACATGAGGTGAATAATACAGTCTGAATATATATATATATATATATATATATATATATTAATGGCAGATAGTAAAAAAAAAGTGTTGTAAGTATAAAGTGGGGGATAAATATTGCAATTTATGCATGGAGGAGAAACTTGCCATAGTTTTCTACAATAATCTCAACGAATTACTTAATGAAAGGTCGGAAATACTTAATATTTGTAAGCACAAGAAAAGTTGACTTCTTGGTAGATAAGTCACAATTTATTTTATCTTATCTATTACTTTTTTGATTTTCATTTTTTTTACTCTAATTTTATTCTTCCAAGCAGTTTTTTTTATTAATAAAATGTAGTTTTGTCTAACCCTCCTTTGGTCAGAAATGTCCTGATGATCCATTTAAGTGATACCTAGGTAGATTTTTTTTTCTGACTCTGCAGGCATTTGTGTGTGTGTGCATATATATATATATATATATATAAAAACAGTATTTTCTTTCTTAAACATGTTTGATTAAATAGGACAGACTCTTTGCTTCTGACTGTTTTATAGTTGCTTCATGCTAGTTGATTGATATTTGGATGGAATGAATTCAAAAAAGTGCCATATTCTAACTGAAGGCACTTCCATATTACACAAAGAAAAAAAACAAAACCTCCAAATTCTTGGAGCTCTCTACATAAAGATAAACAAACCCTCCTTAAACAAGATCAACTTCAAATATAGTAACCACATTCTGAAATGCCTTTAACACTTTTCCTGCTAAATCTTCCTCTGACTTCCAGTGAATTATTTTTCTTCCATAAATTTCCCCTCTCACTTGTTCTTTCCCCTGCTCTTTATATAAATGCATACAACTTGTCATTGTGTTTATTATTTCACTGTTCATTCCTCCTGAAGATGGCTCCAGCTGAGGCCAAAAGTACTTGGGGGAAAAATATGGTCCATTTTTAGATTTATTCCATCCTGATGTCAATCAACTCTATCTAAGACTTGGACAGATCAAATATAAAATAGGTAGAAGTGAAATGTGCATTCTATTCAAACATACATAGTACTTTGGTTTGGTTTCTGTTTAATGGCTATTATCTTCTAGGGTTATTTAATGCCAAAGCCATCCTTGTGGAACAGCAGTGTACTATTTAACCCATATCTGTGGGTGGGGGGATAAGAGGGTTCATAACTTTCCCAAGAGTATTACTCTAATTACGTTATTACATTCACTTTTAGACTAATACTATTTATTAGTCCAGAAGTAAATGTAATTGCATAACTAGAGATCAAACTTGCTTACTATCATGTTGCAGATGAATACGTTAGCTACAATGCTACTGAGACCCTACCTGTAGTATTTGGATCCATTTATTGGCCCAGCGGTTAGAGTGTTCGCCAATGGCCCGGGAGACCTGGGTTCAATCCCAGGTCGAGTCATACCAAAGACTTTAAAAATGGAACTTGATACCACCTTGCTTAACACTCAGCATTATAAGGTACGGTTCAAGGGTAAAGTGGAGCAATCCTGGGAATGGAGTAGCGCCCTCCCCTACACCTTGGTGTAGTAGCTATTGAAAAGGGAGCCTTCGGGTCACCCTCGACTATGGTCGCTAACTTTACTATATATATATATATATATAAAGTGATGTACTCCTATGGACCCCCACATATGGCTGGGCAAAAGCAGGATGACCAGCACGGACATACATTCAGCGGCTATGTGAGGATACGGGATGTAGCCCTGAAGACCTGCCAGAGGCAATGAACGATAGGGAAAAGTGGCAAGAGAGGGTCAGGGATATCTGTGCTAGTGGCACGACATGATGATGATGATATATATATATAATGTAGTATTTTGCATTCATATATATGTAGGCAGCATTTTCTATTTTAAATATGCTTTATTAGATAGGAGAGACCCTTCATTTTTGCTTATTTTATCGTTGATTTGGTCAAGTCATCATATGAGTCATTTGACTTCTGAATGAAATGAATTCAAGTAGATGCTGTATTTTACCCCAAGTAATTTTATCCTCACTGGAGCCATTTTTTGGGGATTAAATAAGAAAATGACAATCACAGTGTATATCACTCATTATTGTTTGTCATTTCATTATTCATTCCCCCAAAGATGGCTCCAGCTGAGGCTGAAAGTACTTAGGGGTAAAAATACAGCATCTTGAATTCATTCCATCCAGAAGTCGAATTTCATACAAAGACTTATATTTACAAAAGAGAAGATCTTTACTTATGGTAAGAGTAAGAATAGATTGGAAAATTTTAAAGGCATTTCAGAAATTCGAAATTGATCTTGTTTATGGAAGATTCGTTAATCTTTATATATAAATAAATACATATGACTCATCATTGTTTTTGTCTTTTCAATGGTGGTTTCCTTGAAGATGGCACCAGCTGGGGCTGAAAGTACTTTGGAAAAATATGGTGCCTTTTTGAGATGGGAGGTAATTGGCCATACAACTGCTGTTTTGTGGGAGTATTGCTTTTAGGAATTGTTCTAACCAGCATGTATAATTTTTGTGTAATTCCCATCTAGCTTTTTCTCCATGCATTTTGTTAGTATCCATGTGGTGCATCCATGCAGTAGTAATTAACACGACCACAGCTTGGTAGAAAACCCATTTTATTTCAATGGATATATCAGACTTCCATGTGACTAATAACCTGTCAATAGCAGTCCATGCCTTCAGTAGGTATATGTTGAAATCACTTTCAGTTGATGAGATATTGCTATGTGAACTTGTCTACTAATTTTAGAAGCCTGCAACTTAAAGTGGAGATGGCACCTTCTTGTTTAAAACATATGAACTCTGTTTTACTGGCTTTCATGTAAAGGCCAATGCCTCCTGCTGCTTGCTCTAGAAGGGATTCAATTGCAGAAGGGATTCAACTTGAGCAGGTGTATTTGCGAGAAGTGCTAGATCATCTGCATAGTCTGCATCTGTTATAGTTTCTGTAGGATATCATCTGCTACATTTTTTTTTCTAAAGTGTAAAGCCCTTTTCTTTTCTTAGCTCTATCATCATTCAAGTTATGTAGTCTAAGCAGGTTATAAACAAGTATGACACTCATATATCTCCTTGTGGAGGTGCCTGTGGTATAATGGTTATCGTCGTAGGAAATGGACACGGCGACACGAGTTCAAATCCTGGACAAGACTGATTGCATTTTACATAGCACTAATACCCTTGGGAAAGGTATGAATCCAATTATTCTCCCTCCAGCTATGGGTAAATAGTAGGACAGACTGGGTTCTTCAGCCCTGGTGAGGCAACTAGTCTAGGAGAAGGAAAACTCTGAATTCAAACCTGTTAAACTCCGCTTAAAAAATTGACCTTGTGTCATATCCTGCCTGAGCGTAGGGGTTGGTAAATATGATATATCTCCTTGCAAAACTCCAGTGATAATGTCAAAGAAGCTATTGTCACCATCAGATGAGCAAACCATTGTTTTCATGTTTCTGTAAAACATCATTAGAGCTGTAAAGGTTTCTTTGGGAAGACCCTATGCTAGTAATATTTGCTCCATCTTCCCTCTGTGTATGGAATTGAATGTTTTGTAGAAATCTATAAACAGTAGTGTTGCCTCAAGATTTTTTGCTCATACTCCTTTGATGTTTTAGCAAATAGTCAAAATCTGTAAAGTCTTGAATCAATTTCTCCAAATTTTTCCTAAAAATTTTCTCAATTTCAGGCTTGACCCGGTCAAGAAGCAGAGCATATAAACTTTAGTAGCTGTAGCAGTACGCTGTAGTTATTATTAATTCCAAAGTCACCTTTCTTATCCATTGTTTTCTATAGTGATTTGTTTGTAGACAGCGTTGCATAATTGAAAAATGTCATCAAATTTCCTTGTCTTCCATACTTCAGGAGGTATTTTGTTGAGACCTGCTGCAGGTTTCAACAAAATACCTCCTGAAGTATGGAAGACAAGGAAATTTTCTGCTTTTAGTTTTTTCATTGCTATGTCAAGTTCTTCCCCCATAAACTGTCCTAGTTTGGTGTGTAGCTGACCATCAGTAATTTTTTTTTATAGGTTCATCAGTGACTTTAGTGGAGTTTTCAAGCAGATTCTTGAAATGTTCTTTTCACTTCTGTATTTCTTTCTTCTTGACTGGCAGCTTCCATTCACTTCATTTAATCATGGTTGTATATCTTCTTCTGAATTTCTGATTTTATTCATTTGGCCTTGAATGTATTCTATTTGTTCTTTTTGGTATGTTCCCTCTGGGCTCAAGTTTCTCTGCATGGGCAATTGTTGGATTTCTTTTATTAAGTTTGGATGCTTTTTTTTTGTTATCTTGTTTTTCTTTAATTGTTATAACCTCTATGTTTGGCTCTTGGTTTGTTTGGTATGCACACAGTGGCTGTTTTTATATGAGCAGTGATAAAGTTTTCATATTTTTCATTGGGAGTAGGTTTTTCAGATGTTTCCTAAAGAGTACCAAACTTATTTCTTACAGTTAGTTTATAATGATTTCTAATATCATGATTAGATTGTTTGTTTTGTAATAGCATATCGACCTTCTTGGGTTATTTAATGCTAAATCCATCCTTCTAGAAGAACAGTAGTAGTACTATTTAACCCATAGCTGCGAGGATAAGGGGGTTCATACCTTTCCCTAGGGTATTTGTCCGAAAGTGAACATAATAGCGTAACTTGAATTTGAACTCGCTTACTACGATCCTGCAGTCCAGTGCTTTAACCATTACACCACAAGGACCCCCCCCCGTCGCTATTAGTGATTGAGGATCAGTCGTCTTGTGAAGCCTTAACTGTTTGTGCCTTATTTCTGCATTGACTTAGGCAAATCTTTGCCAAGATGATTTTATGATCAGAAAATACTTTTTCAAAAGAGAAGTATGCATAACTTAGTTGTGCTGTTCATCCCTTTTTTGTTTCGGAATATATAATCTAACTGTGCTTTAGAGTGATTTGGATAGGTGTAGGTTCATAGTTTTTCCTCCCTTTTTTGGAATTTAGTATTTAGGCATGCTAGCCTGTTCTTGGTTGAAAAATCTACTAGATCTTTCCCCATTCAGTTAGCAGAATTTGTTATTTCTGTCTTAGCTTACTTAAGCATTCATATCTCCACTGATGATTAGAATGTTGTGTTTGGGAATATATCGGACTAGGGAACATAGCATGTTGTAGAAGATGATGATATCTATTTCATCACTGGCATTGGTGGGACTGTTGCAAGAGACAACCATTGTGCTGGAGTTACCATTAAATGAAGCACAAATCATTCTTGGTTGAATTCTCTCTATGCTATTTAGTGATTTGAAGGCACAAGGACTGAGAAGCATTCCTACACCTCCTATGACAGCATTGACAGAGTTCTTCGATGCAGATGTCAACACAAATATCTGTCCATTACTATTATCATATTTCATTTCTTGTTCGCTACGGTAGTGTCTGTTCTTATATGCATATGATATCTATATTATGCTTGGCTGCAGATGCTGTTAGCTCAGGTAACTGGTTTATCGTGTTTGAAGTCCTAATGTTAAATGTCGCTATGTTAATGATATTTTTGCTTCTAAGTAGCTTTAGTTTGGGTTTGAGCTCTGTAGCTAATTTTTTTTTACACTAGGGCCAGAGCTCCAACCTCAGCAGAACACACCCCTTGTTTACTTACACAAAGAACGATGCGGTTTGGACACATGGTTTGAATTAGTCATGGTAATCTTTTGTTGGCTGTTTTTTGTTGTTTTTCCTTCTCTGTAGATACCACCTTTAATGATGAGTAACAGTAGTTTCCTGACTGAACTATTTGATCCTGGCCGTTGACCTATGTGTTTTTTTTTTTGCTCAATATCTGGTAAAGTGTACCATTGACCCTCCTTACACCATGCTACTTCCCATGGCTTCCTTTGATTTATGGTTGTAAAAAATATAGATAATGTATATATCAATAAATAATACATAGATAAATATAGATCTATACACTATAGATAAACGAGATAAATAAATACAGGGTGTCTCAAAATAGATGCAACCCATTAATATGATAATGATTTATTACTGAGACAAGCACTATGGCAGTCATTTGGAACATGTTCTATAAAAAATGCATCCTTTGAGCAAGAGACATCAAATCAATGTTGTTTTTTTTAATTGTTATTATATCAGCTTCTAGGACATGCAATCTTTTTTTGAGTTTCTTGTCTCAGTTATAAATAATTATCATATTAATTGGTTGCATCTATTATGAGACAGTTTTGAATGATTTTATTTCCAAATACATAGTGAAGCAAAATAATTTTTCCTCTCTTGTCCAAGGCATTGTGATCAAGGATTAATAATTGTTATAGTATACTATTTTCTGGGTAGAGTGTTCGCCAATGGTCTGGGAGACTTGAGTTCAATCCTAGGTCGCGTCATACCAAAGACTTTAAAAATGGTACTTGATACCTCCTTGCTTAACACTCAGCAATATAAAGTACGTATCTAGGGTAAAGTGGAGCAATCC
Organism: Sepioteuthis lessoniana; assembly: GCA_963585895.1. NCBI lineage: Eukaryota > Metazoa > Mollusca > Cephalopoda > Myopsida > Loliginidae > Sepioteuthis > Sepioteuthis lessoniana. The sequence continues at coordinate 27,068,771 of OY757926.1, read as the reverse complement.
TGAGAAAGGAGTAGCACCCTCCCCTACATCTCGGTGTAGTTGCTATTGAAAAGGGAGCCTTCTGGTCACCCTCCACTACGGTCGCCAACTTTACTTATTATTGGTAGAGTTTAAATCATCACATGGGTCCCATGTATATTGAGACACCTAATATAATTCATACATATATCAATAAATCAAATATAAATGATACATATGACAATTTATATATAGATGATACATATGTCAATAAATAATATATATTTATGATGCTTCCGCCCGGAAACCATGCCTGAACACAGTCATCATCTGATGAAGGCTTTGTTAGAAGCAATACTGTTGTATAAACATCAGTTATTGTATAATACCTAGATGATACATATGTCAATAAATGATATATCGATGATACATATGTCAATAAATGATATATCGATGATACATATGTCAATAAATGATATATAGATAATACATGAGTCAATAAATAATATATTGATAATACATATGTCAATGACAAATATATAGGTAATGCCTATATCAATAAATATATATAAACAATACATATATCATTATAAATGATGGATCAGTATAGATAAACAAGATAATAAACTTTTCTTGATAATAACAAGCTCACTCCATGTAGAAAAGCAGATCACCCATTGTAAAGTTTAACATATTAATCCCATAGACTATTGTTAGTATTATAAAGTTCTCACAAGGTACCCCACTGTCATATCAGTGTACTAGTCCCCGCCCCCAGTTATGGGTTAAATAGTATCACTCATGTTCTTCTTGGAGGTGCCCGTGGTGTTATGGTTATCGTCGTAGGAATTGGACACGGCGACACGAGTTCAAATCCTGGACGAGACTGATTGTATTTCACATAGCACTAATGCCCTTGGGAAAGGTATGAATCCAATTATTCTCCCTCCAGCTATGGGTAAATAGTAGGGCAGACTAGGTTCTTGGTGAGGCAACTAGTCTAGGAGAAGGAAAACTCTGAATTCAAACCTGTTAAACTCCACTTAAAAAATTGACCTTGTGTCATATTCTGTCCGAGCGGAGAGGTTGAGTAAATAGGGTCACTCATGTTCTTCTACAAGGATCGCTTTGGCATTAGATTATCCATGAAGGTTGATATGCCATTAAACAACGAAGCCAAACTAAATCTATTTACCTCTTACTTACCAATGTTAAATAGTATCACTCATGTTCTTCTTGGAGGTGCCCGTGGTGTTATGGTTATCGTCGTAGGAATTGCACATGGCGACACGAGTTCAAATCCTGGACGAGACTGATTGTATTTCACATAGCACTAATGCCCTTGGGAAAGGTATGAATCCAATTATTCTCCCTCCAGCTATGGGTAAATAGTAGGGCAGACTAGGTTCTTCAGCCTTGGTGAGGCAACTAGTCTAGGAGAAGGAAAACTCTGAATTCAAACCTGTTAAACTCCACTTAAAAAATTGACCTTGTGTCATATCCTGTCCGAGCGGAGAGGTTGGGTAAATAGGGTCACTCATGTTCTTCTACAAGGATGGCTTTGGCATTAGATTATCCATGAAGGTTGATATGCCATTAAACAACGAAGCCAAACTAAATCTATTTACCTCTTACTTACCAATGTTGTATACTGCGTGTATACAAATATAAATATATAAACATAAGTGGGAACATAATCAAAGATAATGACGAACTTCAATGAACGAACAAACACACATCTTTACAAAAATATATCTCTCACACTTTATTCTGAATGTTTCTGTGGTGTGTGAGAGATGAGTGGAGACGGGGACAGACTGCTCTATTGACCCAAGTTCTTCTCTTGATCATAGCTGCATTTCTTCCACATCTTGGCTTGGGTTGCTCAACCAGGGGTCGCTGAGGGCCACAGCCCTCAGTCTGCAAGCTGGTTCCCACTCTGTCATTCCTGTCTTGCACTAATTCAACAGCCGCCAGCACCTGCTTATATTCTTTCGTAACACCTACTTACTTCCACTTCTTCTTCCACTTATTTACACATGTTCATCTCTGATTGACGGCTCAGTCAAGGGTCAATATATAACACCACTCTAAGTGTTTTTACTTTTATGCCTTTGTAAAAAAAATGTAGCAAGGGTGTCTGCTTTACATGTCTTCAATTAAACTACCATTGTCTTATTACAATGGGCAACAATTTGAACATAATTTCTGTTGAGTTGGATTTTTTTTCAATCAATATAGACTAAAATTGGTATGCTGATTTCAAAACTAGAGTCAGTTTGCTTCTATCTCATAAGGTTTTTTGTTTCTCTACAGCTTACTTTCTGAATAAGCACAATTGCATTGTTTTTCAGTTAGTAATAGAACTCGTCAACTGATTTTTTTAATTTATTGATAAGGAGTGAGAGTTTTTCTGATTTGGTGAATTTAGGTTGATTCCCAATGAAAGTGCAAACATCAATGCATTCATGAAGCAAAACTACTTTGCTTATTTCAAAGTAAAACTTTTTGATCAAAACAAATCTTGGGCCCATCACCAGGTGTGCCGTGTGTTGAGAGTGTATTGACGTGGGCCAAGGAAATAAGTGATAAGTTGGCATTTGGTGAGAGTCAAAGATCATTGCACAGACTGTTACTTTTGATTAATGAAAAAACGACCAAATGTACAATTGAGTATCCTTGTCTATCATCGGCTATCTGTCCTGTGCCTCGTTCAGCTGAGGTGGGAGGCCCTGTGGTGTGATGGCTAAAATACTGGACTGTGGCCTTGAAGTTAGTAAGTTTGAACTCCAGTCATGTGATTATGTTCACTTTTGGACTAATACCCTTGGGAAAAGTATGAAGCCTCTTATCCTCTCAGTTATGGGTTAAATAGTATCACTTTTACATGGTGTCCACAGTGTAATGGTTTTCATCATAGAAAATGGACACAGCGACACAAGTTCAAATCCTGGACGAGACTGATTGCATTTAACATTGCACTAATACCCTTAGGAAAGGTATGAATTCAGTTATTCTCCCTTCAGCTATGAGTAAATAGTAGAGTAGACTGGGTTTTTTAGCCTTGGTTAGGCAACCAGTCTAAGAGAAGGAAAACTGAATTAAAACCTGTTAAACTCTGCTTAAGAATTGACCTTGCATCACATCATACCCGTGTGGAGGGGTTAGTAAATGTATACATGGATGGGTTTGGCATTAAACAACCCACAAAGGTTGATATGCCATTAACAAAGAAACTGAAACCAAATCATTCAGCTGAAATCCTTGTGCCAAATCATAAATATTTGTTCATAATTTGAAGTGTTATATTGTTTTGGTAAAAGAGGCCGAGTATAATTTTTATTTTGCATGCTTGGTTGAGGGGTTACATTTGAAACTTCTGTACTTGGTAGGTGATAGGTTTAAGGTTTTTCCAATCCATACCACTGGGTTTTTTGTTTTCTTTTTTTTTTTTCAGTTTACCTTTCTGCAAATGAACTAGTAGCAAACCAAAATGGTTGATGGTTTTAAAGTCAGTTCTGGTGCCATTTTCTCTATTTTCTACAGGTGGAAGTTATTCATCTGAATCATATCAAGATCCTTGTACACATCTTGGAAATGATGAAGAAAATGATGCCAACCAGAGAGTAGACAACTCGGGTTCCATCAATACTGCTGTTGAATCCAGTGAAATCTCTCAGCCCAAGCAAATGGAAGCCACTAATAACTTGAACACACAACATAACCCGACCCTTGAAGCTACTGCTGACACCGACAAATCTCACATACGCAAAAGGGTCAAAACAAACGATGCCTTTGCTGAAAGTAAGTTCCCCGGTATCACAGCTTCAACACCAAGCCCCAGTCCGAGCCCGTCTCCACGAAGATCACCCATATCATCGGGCAGTCGTGCATCTGGGCCTGCCAGCAATAAGATCACCCTCTCTTTGTTACAGTTTGATTTGGTCAGGCTCATCAGCTGTGTTGTGCTAGCTCTCCTTACTCGAAGGATTCTAAACACAGCCTGGAGTTTATTTTTTGCCGAGGTTAGTTTATTAACCATTTCTTTCTCTTTATTCATTGTAGCAAAATCAAGTGATGGAATTATCTTTTGTTTATATTTAATGACCTTCTCCTGAGTGTATGAAAGCATTAAACTACTTGGATCTTTTCTTTTTGTGAAATGGGGTGGTGCAGCAAGAGTTAAATCCCCTGGATAAAATATCAACAGAGCTAAGAATATGTGGACTCCCTTGCAGAGGAGTAAAAACACTTCCATTTAAAAAAAAAAAAAAAGTAATGGTCCTGAGTATGACGCTAAACTACATCTGATGGTGAGGCTTCAGTTCTGGAGATCTGAGGAATGTTAAGTACTCTTTCATTGCTATTACTCCCAGGTTCACTTTGAACTGGAGTGGTAGTATCTGTTAGGGTTCTATCTATGAGTCAAATAGATTTGTTTAGAAATCATTCATATTCGACAAGAATACTTGGCTAACCAACTATTTGTAGTAAGTGGAACCCCACCATCAAATTGTTCAATGTCATATTCAGGACACTTGTTGTGGAGGGTTACCCCTCTGCAAGGATGCTGTTGGTATATTCTACAGCCCCAGCCAACTGGGCAAGGAAGAAGTGGTAAGTTCCTACCTTTTTCAAGGCTATTAATACAAAGATTTGAACTTGTCTCACAGATTTTATTTTCTGTTTTGTTAAAAATTAGACCATTTGGATATTCCAGTCTGGATCTGGACTCTACTGCTATTCTTAACAAATTGAACTTAATTCTGTCTCTCATTCTTTTTTCCTTAATTCTGTCTCTCATTCTTTTTTCCTTAATTCAGTCTCTCATTCTTTTTTCCTTAATTCAGTCTCTCATTCTTTTTTCTTTAATTCTGTCTCTCATTCTTTTTTCCTTAATTCTGTCCCTCATTCTTTTTCCCTTAATTCTGTCTCTCATTCTTTTTTCCTTAATTCTGTCTCTCATTCTTTTTTCCTTAATTCAGTCTCTCATTCTTTTTTCCTTAATTCAGTCTCTCATTCTTTTTTCTTTAATTCTGTCTCTCATTCTTTTTTCCTTAATTCTGTCCCTCATTCTTTTTCCCTTAATTCAGTCTCTCATTCTTTTTTCCTTAATTCAGTCTCTCATTCTTTTTTCCTTAATTCAGTCTCTCATTCTTTTTTCCTTAATTCTGTCTCTCATTCTTTTTTCCTTAATTCTGTCTCTCATTCTTTTTTCCTTATTCTGTCTCTCATTCTTTTTTCCTTATTCTGTCTCTCATTCTTTTTTCCTTAATTCTGTCTCTCATTCTTTTTTCCTTAATTCTGTCTCTCATTCTTTTTTCCTTAATTCTGTCTCTCATTCTTTTTTTCTTTTTCTGTCTCTCATTCTTTTTTCCTTAATTCAGTCTCTCATTCTTTTTTCTTTAATTCTGTCTCTCATTCTTTTTTCCTTAATTCTGTCCCTCATTCTTTTTTCCTTATTCTGTCTCTCATTCTTTTTTCCTTAATTCTGTCTCTCATTCTTTTTTCCTTAATTCTGTCTCTCATTCTTTTTTCCTTAATTCAGTCTCTCATTCTTTTTTCTTTAATTCTGTCTCTCATTCTTTTTTCCTTAATTCTGTCCCTCATTCTTTTTCCCTTAATTCTGTCTCTCATTCTTTTTTCCTTAATTCTGTCTCTCATTCTTTTTTCCTTAATTCAGTCTCTCATTCTTTTTTCCTTAATTCAGTCTCTCATTCTTTTTTCTTTAATTCTGTCTCTCATTCTTTTTTCCTTAATTCTGTCCCTCATTCTTTTTCCCTTAATTCAGTCTCTCATTCTTTTTTCCTTAATTCAGTCTCTCATTCTTTTTTCCTTAATTCAGTCTCTCATTCTTTTTTCCTTAATTCAGTCTCTCATTCTTTTTTCCTTAATTCAGTCTCTCATTCTTTTTTCCTTAATTCTGTCTCTCATTCTTTTTTCCTTAATTCTGTCTCTCATTCTTTTTTCCTTATTCTGTCTCTCATTCTTTTTTCCTTATTCTGTCTCTCATTCTTTTTTCCTTAATTCTGTCTCTCATTCTTTTTTCCTTAATTCTGTCTCTCATTCTTTTTTCTTTAATTCTGTCTCTCATTCTTTTTTCCTTATTCTGTCTCTCATTCTTTTTTTCTTTTATTCAGTCTCTCATTCTTTTTTCCTTAATTCAGTCTCTCATTCTTTTTTCCTTAATTCTGTCTCTCATTCTTTTTTCCTTAATTCTGTCTCTCATTCTTTTTTCCTTAATTCTGTCTCTCATTCTTTTTTCTTTAATTCTGTCTCTCATTCTTTTTTCCTTATTCTGTCTCTCATTCTTTTTTTCTTTTATTCAGTCTCTCATTCTTTTTTCCTTAATTCAGTCTCTCATTCTTTTTTCCTTAATTCTGTCTCTCATTCTTTTTTCCTTAATTCTGTCTCTCATTCTTTTTTCCTTAATTCTGTCTCTCATTCTTTTTTCCTTAATTCTCTCTCTCATTCTTTTTTCCTTAATTCAGTCTCTCATTCTTTTTTCCTTAATTCAGTCTCTCATTCTTTTTTCCTTAATGCTGTCTCTCATTCTTTTTTCCTTAATTCAGTCTCTCATTCTTTTTTCCTTAATGCTGTCTCTCATTCTTTTTTCCTTAATTCTGTCTTTCATTCTTTTTTCCTTAATTCAGTCTCTCATTCTTTTTTCCTTAATGCTGTCTCTCATTCTTTTTTCCTTAATTCTGTCTTTCATTCTTTTTTCCTTAATTCTGTCTCTCATTCTTTTTTCCTTAATTCTGTCTCTCATTCTTTTTTCCTTAATTCAGTCTCTCATTCTTTTTTCTTTAAATCTGTCTCTCATTCTTTTTTCTTTAATTCAGTCTCTCATTCTTTTTTCCTTAATTCAGTCTCTCATTCTTTTTTCCTTAATTCAGTCTCTCATTCTTTTTTCCTTAATTCTGTCTCTCATTCTTTTTTCCTTAATTCTGTCTCTCATTCTTTTTTCCTTAATTCTGTCTCTCATTCTTTTTTCCTTAATTCTGTCTCTCATTCTTTTTTCCTTAATTCAGTCTCTCATTCTTTTTTCTTTAAATCTGTCTCTCATTCTTTTTTCCTTAATTCAGTCTCTCATTCTTTTTTCCTTAATTCAGTCTCTCATTCTTTTTTCCTTATTCTGTCTCTCATTCTTTTTTCCTTAATTCAGTCTCTCATTCTTTTTTTCTTTTATTCAGTCTCTCATTCTTTTTTCCTTAATTCAGTCTCTCATTCTTTTTTTCTTTTATTCAGTCTCTCATTCTTTTTTCCTTAATGCTGTCTCTCATTCTTTTTTCCTTAATTCTCTCTCTCATTCTTTTTTCCTTAATTCAGTCTCTCATTCTTTTTTCCTTAATTCAGTCTCTCATTCTTTTTTCCTTAATGCTGTCTCTCATTCTTTTTTCCTTAATTCAGTCTCTCATTCTTTTTTCCTTAATGCTGTCTCTCATTCTTTTTTCCTTAATTCAGTCTCTCATTCTTTTTTCCTTAATTCTGTCTTTCATTCTTTTTTCCTTAATTCTGTCTCTCATTCTTTTTTCCTTAATTCTGTCTTTCATTCTTTTTTCCTTAATTCTGTCTCTCATTCTTTTTTCCTTAATTCTCTCTCTCATTCTTTTTTCTTTAATTCAGTCTCTCATTCTTTTTTCCTTAATTCAGTCTCTCATTCTTTTTTCCTTATTCTGTCTCTCATTCTTTTTTCCTTAATTCTCTCTCTCATTCTTTTTTCTTTAATTCAGTCTCTCATTCTTTTTTCCTTAATTCAGTCTCTCATTCTTTTTTCCTTAATTCTGTCTCTCATTCTTTTTTCCTTAATTCTGTCTCTCATTCTTTTTTCCTTAATTCTGTCTCTCATTCTTTTTTCCTTAATTCAGTCTCTCATTCTTTTTTCCTTAATTCAGTCTCTCATTCTTTTTTCCTTAATTCAGTCTCTCATTCTTTTTTCCTTAATTCTGTCTCTCATTCTTTTTTCCTTAATTCTGTCTCTCATTCTTTTTTCCTTAATTCTGTCTCTCATTCTTTTTTCCTTAATTCAGTCTCTCATTCTTTTTTCTTTAAATCTGTCTCTCATTCTTTTTTCCTTAATTCAGTCTCTCATTCTTTTTTCCTTAATTCAGTCTCTCATTCTTTTTTCCTTATTCTGTCTCTCATTCTTTTTTCCTTAATTCAGTCTCTCATTCTTTTTTCCTTAATTCAGTCTCTCATTCTTTTTTCCTTAATTCTGTCTTTCATTCTTTTTTCCTTAATTCTGTCTCTCATTCTTTTTTCCTTAATTCAGTCTCTCATTCTTTTTTCCTTAATTCAGTCTCTCATTCTTTTTTCCTTAATTCTGTCTCTCATTCTTTTTTCCTTAATTCAGTCTCTCATTCTTTTTCCCTTAATTCAGTCTCTCATTCTTTTTTCTTTAATTCTGTCTCTCATTCTTTTTTCCTTAATTCTGTCTCTCATTCTTTTTTCCTTAATTCAGTCTCTCATTCTTTTTTCTTTAATTCTGTCTCTCATTCTTTTTTCCTTAATTCTGTCCCTCATTCTTTTTTCCTTAATTCAGTCTCTCATTCTTTTTTCCTTAATTCTGTCTCTCATTCTTTTTTCCTTAATTCAGTCTCTCATTCTTTTTTCCTTATTCTGTCTCTCATTCTTTTTTCCTTAATTCTGTCTCTCATTCTTTTTTCCTTAATTCAGTCTCTCATTCTTTTTTCTTTAATTCTGTCTCTCATTCTTTTTTCCTTAATTCTGTCCCTCATTCTTTTTTCCTTAATTCAGTCTCTCATTCTTTTTTCCTTAATTCTGTCTCTCATTCTTTTTTCCTTTTTCTGTCTCTCATTCTTTTTTCCTTAATTCTGTCTCTCATTCTTTTTTCCTTAATTCTGTCTCTCATTCTTTTTTCCTTAATTCTGTCTCTCATTCTTTTTTCCTTAATTCTGTCTCTCATTCTTTTTTCCTTAATTCTGTCTCTCATTCTTTTTTCCTTAATTCTGTCTCTCATTCTTTTTTCTTTAATTCTGTCTCTCATTCTTTTTTCTTTAATTCTGTCTCTCATTCTTTTTTCCTTAATTCTGTCTCTCATTCTTTTTTCCTTAATTCTGTCTCTTATTTTTTTCCATATTTAAACATTCTCTTTTTTTTTATTTTTCAGTCAATACTTGTCCCATTCACTCTCCTCCAACTTGGTATTTACACATTTTTGCCCAAATTTTGCAAGGTAATGTTCTTGTGAATATCAATATCTTTTATTATAGATCATAAATTCAGTTTAGCTTTGTCTGGCCAGTTAAAACAAATTAAAGATATTTAGCAAACAAAAAAAAGAAGAAAAAAAATCAAATTTGATTCATAAAATGAAACTAATTTATAGAAAAATCAATTTATAAAAAGGATTTATATACAGTATTGTACAAAATTATACATTATTTACAACAGAGAAATTGACAAAAGACTGATCTCATAATCACTAAAAACTACAGAGGTATATCTCTTACTGCCAAAGCTGCTAAGGTTTATAATTCTCTGCTTCTGGAACATATCGAACATGCAATTGAGAAAATTCTTAGGAAAAATCAGAATGGTTTTCAAAGAAATCGATTCACAACTTCACAGATTCTAACTATCCACCAAATCATCAAAAGAGTATGTGAAAAATACCTTGAGCTTGTAGAAAACGCTGACTGCACCTCTGCAGAGGAGTAAAACCCCCACAACGAAGCTACCTGTAATGCTTGAGGACAGGATCCTAGTGGCTGAGTAGTCCTTGACCTGGCAACTAAAGAGGTCACTTTACTTGCAACACTCTATTTTGGCCCTTAGTGGGCTAGACAAGCAGTCGGAGAGGCCTGTTCTGATCAATCGGTTGGTCCTGTCAGCCCTGTTGTAAAAATTTGAAATAGAGGGCAATGCTGAAAAAAGACCCATACTCCCTACTGATCCTGGGTGAGTAATTTTCTTTGGATGAAAACCCAGAGATAAAACCTATCTGTCTACCATCAGGATGAGTATCTAGCCCTGATGTTACTAGGTGAATGGGTTTCCCCCCTAGGCACATCCCCATTTGGGGCTCTGTGGTGGGTGGTAGCATACTCAATGAAACTCATAAACCTACAAATGATTACGAATAAATCCACCAAGAGACCACCCTTTGAAAGTTCTGATAGTGAGCCTGAAATTATTTATCAAAACACCCTTACTTATATGGTAATTCAATCAACTGAAGATATACCTATAACCAAAATATCCCCCTTCAAAATTGAACAAATCCTTTCCAAAGAATTAAAAACAACAACAATCAAAAGAATTAACAAACATAACAATACTAATTGAAGTTAAAAAAACACAGGTGGAAGAAATCCTAAAATGGGAAACTTTCAACAACATCAAAATTATAACCCACCTCCATCAATCTTTAAATTCATCCAAAGGAGTAGTGAAGAATTCTGAATTATCTCTGTGCGCACTAGATGAAATAAAGTCCAATTTAAAAAACCAAAACGTGACAGCTGTTAAAAGAATAAGCATTAAAAAAATGGAGAAACCATAAATAGAAACACTTACATATATTTTGATACCCCAAAGCCCCCCATGAAATTAAGGTAGAATATATAAAAATAAAAGTCGAAACATATATACCGAACCCCCTTAGTTGTTTCAGTTATCAGAGGAAAACTCAAACACCAAAGATTCACCAAACCAAGAGACACAAGCAAAATCAAACAAAAAGAACCCAAATGCCCTCTCCTTTAAAGTGGCCTATAGAGGGCAGTGCTGAGGAAAGACCTATACTCCCTACTGTCCCTGTCCACCACTGACCATCCCTTATGGGAAAGCTATACAGAAACCACCTCCTAATGAACTGAGGCATGGCTCAAAACTAGAAAAAATAGATCAAGATCAACCTCAAAAACAGAACTACCCCCAACAAAAAACAAATTTGAGGCCCTGAAAACAATGGAAATGGAGGATGAGACCCCATATCTAAACAAAACCCAATAAAAAAAAATCTACCCTCAAAACAACCCCACCCTCCAAAATTAAAACATGGCTCCCCAAGAGAAAATCAATGAAACAAAACAAAACATAATACAATGGAACTGTTGAGGCATAAAACCAAACTATGAGGAAATAAAATGCATAATGACAAACTACAATCCCAACATAATTTGTTTACAAGAAACTCTCCTTAATGAAACTGACAACATCACCTTGAAAGGATATGACACCTATAACCAAACAAACAGATCAGCAAGAGACAACCAACCTACTGGAGGCACCTCAATAATAATCAAAAACCAAATACCCCATGCAGTACTACCACTACAAACAAACCTCCAAGCAATAGCATTAAAAGCCTCACTTCATCGAACAATAACCATTTGCTCAATTTACATCCCACCAAAACACAAACTAAATTGAAAACTTGATGGAACAACTCCCTACCTCCATCATACTAATGGAGGGACTTTAATGCCCACAGTAAAATGTGGGGATGCAATGACACCAATTTAACTGGAAAAATCCTCAAATCCATACTAGAATCACCTAAACTATGATAAAACCCACCTCTACCTTCATCCAGTCACCAGAACGACATCAGTTATTGACCTAACTTTATGTTCCCCCTCAATCTTCATGGGCTTTCACTAGGAAGTCCACAATGATCAATGTTGCAGCAACCACTCTCCAACATTCCTCAAATGAAAGAATTCTAGAAACCCAAAACGGCTAATCTACATAGCTGATTGGATCAAATTTGATAAACTCTGCTCAACACTAATTGATGATGGAATATTCAGTAAACCAGACCCAATGTCAGCCTTCACCAACACCCAAATCAAAATAGAAAAACAAACAATCCCTAAATCCTCCACTAAACTATACCCAAAAACAAACCTTTGGTTCACAGTTGAATGCAGAGAAGCAGTAAAAACCAGGAAAAAAATGCTCAAGCTTTTTTAACATAACCCTGCCAGAATCAATCTTCAAGAATACCAACAAGCCCTAGCAAAAGGACACTATACTATCCAAAAAGACAAAAAATAAACCTGGAGAAATTACATCTCCATACTAAATAATAAAACTCCAATAGACAAAACATGGGAAATCATAGGGAAAATAAGTGTGCAAAAACTCTGAACAACTATAACCTATCTAAACACACCAAACGGAGGAAAAACCACCAATAAAAAAGAAATAGCCAACCAAATAGCAGCAGAATTCAGCCAAAACTCATCATCAAACCACTACTCCCCCAAATTTCAAAAATATAAAAACATTAAAAACTCAACTTCACATCAAACAAGGAAAACTACAACTCTTTCTTCACTATCACAGAACTAACAAACTCAATAAATAAAGGAAAAACACAGCTACTGGTCCAGATGAAATCCACTATCAGTTCCTGAAACACCTGCCAGAAACATCCCTCACAATTCTTCTGCAAATCTTCAATGACTTATGGTGGTCAAACAATTTCCCTAACATTGGCTTGAAGCTATTATCATCCCAATCTCCAAACCAGGAGAAGATCACTCTAACCCAACAAACTATCACCCCATTGCCTTAACAAGTTGCATCTGTAAGACAATGGAAATAATGGTCAATGCACGATTGATCTGATATCTGGAAAAACATAACATTTTAACCAAAGCGGTTTTCAACCAAATCAAGGTACCACAATGACCAACTTATAAGGCTCGAAACATACATCTGCAATGGCCTAATTAAAAACCGCCATGTAGTTTCAATCTTTTTTTATCTCAAAAAAGTATACGATACAACATGGAGGTACGGAATCCTAAAAGACCTCCACAAAACTGGAATTAAAGGAAATATGGCCGCATTCATCAAAAACTTCTTTTCTCACCAAACCTTTACAGTAAGACATAGAAACGCCAGCTCAGAACTATACAAACAAGAAACAGGATTTCCTCAAGGCAGTATTTTCTCTGTTACACTATTCATCCTCAAAATCAACAGCATCACAAAATCTATCTGCACAGGAATTGAAAAATTCCTGTATGTAGATGACTTTGCCATAACATATTCATCACTAAACATGCCTACACTTGAAAGACAGATGCAAAACTGCCTTAACAAAATAATGAAATGGACCAATGAAAATGGCTTCTAATTCTCAAAAACAAGAACTGTCTGGATACACTTCTGCCAAAGACGAACATATCACCTCAACCCAGAAATAAATATAGACGGACATAAAATACCTGTAGTTTAACAAGCAAAGTATTTAGGAATAATATTCGACAACAAACTAAATTTTAAAGCACACCTAGAATATCTGCTATAAAAATGCCTAAACGATTTAAAAGTCCTAAAAATAATATCTAAAATGAACTGGGGTGCAGGTCATGCTTAGAATCTATAGGTCACACATCAGAACCAAACTTGACTACAGATCGTCCATCTACAGTGCCACATGCAAATCCTACTTTAAAAAAATTGCAAACCATACATAACTAAGGAGCCTAGGAGCCTTCCGTACCTCACCAACACAAAGCTTATATATCAAAGCCAACAAACCACCATTAACTCTTAGATGGGAAAAATTATCACACCTACATGCATTAAAACTTCAATCCAGCCCAAACAATCCTATACATCAAAAAACAAACAACTCCCAATTCAACCATTTCCACAGTAGTAAACCTTTAGCTATCCCCCATTTGGCCTCTGCATCAAAGAAGTAATACAACATATAAACCAAATGAACAATTTACTCCCATCGACAATCACCAAACCTCATATAGATTTAACATTAATACAACAGAAAAAACACAACCAACAACCTCATCTGCCAAAAACAGATTCAATGAACAAATATTCAGACCATCCTGCCTTTTACACTGATGGATCAAAAAACATAGACAGAACAGGAGCAGCAGCCACTAATATAAATAACTACAAACAAATCAAGCTTCCAAATAATGCTTTCATCTATTCGGCTGAATTACAAGCAATTAAAATGGCACTGGACATTATCAAGAACTCAGAGATGGGTAAATCCATAATATTCTCAGACTCTCTATTTAGCCTCATAGCAATCCAAGAGGGAAACCAAAACCACCCATACATACAAGAGATACTAGAAATATATCACTATCTAATAAACTTTGGCAAAACAGTGATCTTGGCATGGGTTCCTAGCCATGTGGGCAAATGGCTGTCACACTTGCTAAAGAAACAATCAAAATGATAATAACTCTTAAAAGTCCATTCACAGACTACAAAACCAAAATCAAACACCAGATAAGAAGAAAATGGCAAATAATATGGGACATGTCCCCAAATAACAAACTCTATGAACATCAACCCACAATTAAACTAGAAATCACAGAACCATTACCTAACCGAAGACAAGACATAATATCAAGCAGAATCAGAATTGGACACACATATCTAACACATGCCTACCTGCTCAAGGAAGAAACTGCACCTTGGTGTACCTGCTGCAATCAACTACTCACAGTCAGTCACATATTGATTGACTGCAAAAAATATGAGAACATTCGCAAGAAAAGTTACCAAGCAACAACCCTCGCCCTGCTATTCAAAGATGTACCTGCTTCTCAAATAATGGAGTACCTAAAAGAAATAAACTACTTCCAACTCCTATAGAACAAGCGCTAAGTGCTTGAAATCGGTTTGACCCTGTATTACCACTAAGTGAGCTTTGCTGATCTAAACTTTGCTACCTATAAACTATTTGTTTTCAAATTATATATATCATATATATGTATAAACTGTGTTTGGTATTGAATGACCCACTGTGGTTGATATGCCATGAAATGAAAAACATCCATCCACTTGAAGTGGCAGGCCTCTAAAATTAGACAAGTTCACATACCTCAGCAGCAATATCTCATCTACTGAAAGTGATGTCAACATATACCTACCAAAGGCATGGACTGCTATTCACAGTTTATTGATCATATACAAGTCTGATCTATCCAATAAAATGGGTTTCTTTCAAGCTATGGCTGTATCAATACTACTGTATTGATGCACCACATGAATGCTAACAAAATGCATGGAGAAAAAGCTAGATGGGAACCACGCAAAAATGCTACATGCTGAACAAATCCTGGAAGCAACACTCCACAAAACAGCAGCTGTATGGCCTCTTACCTCCCATCTCAAAAATCATTCAAATAAAATGAACAATGCATGCAGAGCACTGGTG
This sequence comes from Sepioteuthis lessoniana, assembly GCA_963585895.1. Classification (NCBI taxonomy): domain Eukaryota; kingdom Metazoa; phylum Mollusca; class Cephalopoda; order Myopsida; family Loliginidae; genus Sepioteuthis; species Sepioteuthis lessoniana. The sequence goes on along the minus strand of OY757926.1, from coordinate 27,053,632 downwards.
GAGAAGCAAAGATAAATTCATAAATGATATTCTTCTATGGACACATGAATTCACCCGTGTTGGCTGACCAGCAAAAACTTACTTATGTCAGCTCTGTGCAGACACTGGATGTAGTTTGAAGACCTGCCAGGAGCAATGGGAGAGAGAGAGTCAGGGAAATCTATATTGTCAGCGTGACTTCATTATTGTACAAAAAAGGGGACTAAAAAAGCTGAACCATTTTTTATTATTGCTGTGAATTTTATTCAAACTTGCATGGCTTAGACACACATAGGAAGTGATTATTTTCCTTGATTATCATTATCAAAGTTCCCTTAATTGTGGCAAAAAGTCATTAGCAGCGGACTCATCACAAATTAGGATATCAAATCAAGAAAAAGCAAATTCTAAGAAATTTCTTATATTTTTTGGTATTTCTGAAATTTTTTTTTTAGAAAATTATGACTTTTTGCCACAACTAAGGGAACTTTAACAACATTAATCAAGGAAAATAATAACTTCCTATGTGTGTCTAAGCCATTAAAGTTTCATTAAAATATGCAACAATAATAAAAAATGTTTCAGTTTTTCAATATCTGTTTTGTTTTTGTTTTTGTTTTTTTGTTTTGTTTTGGGTTTTTTTGTCCAATACTGTATAAAAATTGGAATTAATATTAGAATTTGTCATTTTATAGATTTGGTTAAATTACTGTGTAAATTTGAAGTCAAATTCGGTCCATCTTTCACAAAAAATCAATTATTAAATTGTTAGGGTCCCATTTAAGGGTTAGATCTGTTTGAAAATTTATAATTATTAAAAAGGAATACTTAAAACCATATAATTGTGTGCAAACAAATGATTATTGTTAAATAGGAAAAGTTGTTATTCTTGGGTATTTACACATTTTTATCCAAATTTTGCAAGGAATTTTAGGAATATCTTTTATCATATATCACAAACTTACTCTAGCTATGTCATAATATTCAAAGCAAATTGAAAATATTAAAAATAAAATTACCTTATGTATTTTTTTCATACCAGCTATTGGCCTAATAAGTTGAGTGTTCACCAATGGTCCGGGAGACCAAGATTCAATCCCAGGTCGAGTCAAAGATTCAAAAAATGGTACTTGATGTCGCCTTGCTTAGCACTCAGCACTATAAAGTAAGGATCAAGGGTAAAGTGGAGCAATCCAAGGAATGGAGTATCACCCTCCCCTACACCTTGGTGTAGTAGCTATTGAAAAGGGAGCCTTCAGGTCACCCTCAACCGAGGTCGCAAACAACTCTTTATATGTTTGCATATCATGTTACTTTCTGAGACCTAAATTTTAGCCTAATATTAAGGAATCACACCATATACAAGATACAAACTTTGTGTGAATAAATAGTTGGCTGAAGGTAGGCCTACAATTTCCAGCTGCAAAGGTCAACAAATTGTCTCATTTCATATAAAAAGAGATAATGTTTTTACAAATATTCAGCTGCTGCTACAAACTGTAGTTTAAATTTAGCTGTCATCATCATCATGTCATGCTGCTAGCACGGATATCCCTGACCCTCTCTCGCCACTTCTCCCTATCATTCATCGCCTATGGCAGGTTTTCAGGGCTACATCCCCTATTCTCACATAGCTGCTGAATGTATGTTCGTGCTGGTCGTCCTGCTTTTGCTCAGCCATATGCGTGGGTCCATCGGAGTACATCACTTATGAGCTCGTCCTTGCTTCTCCAGCAGTGTCCTACATGTCTGGTTCATCTAACTTGGATAGTTTTTGTGATGGGAGGCACGTGGCCGTATAGTTGGTGCCTTGTGGGGTGTTGCCGCCAGAACTTGTTCAATATTGCTCGCAACATTCTTGTGTAATTGCCGTCTAGTTTCTTCTCCAGCCGTTTAGTTAGCGTCCAAGTGGTGCATCCATATAGCAGTATCGATACGACCGCTGCCTGGAAGAAACTGCGTTTCATTTTATCGGTCAGGTCTGATTTCCATATGATCAAAAGTCTATTGATAGCTGTCCATGCCTTCGTAAGCCGTGTATCAATGTCTTTTTCAGTTGATGAGATGCTGCTTCCTAGGTAGGTGAATTTGTCTACTAGTTTCAGAGGGGTCGGTAATTGTTTTTGCGGGGTACCTTCTGCTTCTTTTCTTTTTCAGCTCAAAGCCATTTTCTCTGATTTTATCAAATTTAGCTGTAACTTTTCTTAACTTCTCCATTGGGGTGAGTTAATTCAAAATTAGCTTTCATTGTATTTTACCAACAGAAGTTATTGGGCAGTATTGGGTCTAATGTAAATCTAATGAGCTGACATCTGTAAGGCAACTTTTTAAAAGTTTCAAAAAGTTGTTTCTTATTTGATTAATAATATAAAAGTATTGTAATTAGGATAGTGTTAAAAAATTACCGTAATTTGTTGACTACCACTGCTTATCTTAGCCTATCTGTAGTTTACTTTTTTGCCTCTAGATGGCTTATGCACTGATATCTCATCAGCTGTGTTTATATTACTGTAGTGCAATATTTTTGCTAAGATCACTCAAAAAAATTATGGAAAAAACAAGAAAATTGAAGAGAAAATATATTTCCACAAACATACATGTGCTTTAACCCAACTTACAAAAATGAAACTCACATGATGATATAAGAGATATATGATAAAATTATCTATTAGAGATCAAATTTGAGGCATCACACAATACACAAGATTGAAAGATACAGTAATTAAATTTGATTTTCTGAAAACTATAAAAATCTAAAAACAGCTTTATTAGGATTTAATAGATTTGGTTGAATTACTGTGTAAACATGAAGTCAAACTCAGTTGATCTTTTGCAAAAAATCAATCATCAACTTTTTTTCAACCCTTTTAACTTTATATGACATGAAGGTCCTGTTTGGGTCCCTTCTATGGTTCAAATAGATCTGTTTGAAAATTATTAGTATTAAATAGGAATACTTGAAACTATATAACTGTGCAAACAAATTATCATTATTAGATAAGAATTGATACTTAAAACCATATAAAGTAAAGTTAGTGACCATTGTTGAGGGTGACCCGAAGGCTCCCTTTTCAATAGCTACTACACCGAGGTGTAGGGGAGGGCGCTACTCCTTTCCCTGGATTGCTCTACTTTACCCTTAATACGTACCTTATATTGCTGAGTGTTAAGCAAGGAGGTATCAAGTACCATTTTTTTGAGTCTTTAGTATGACTCGACCGGGGATCGAACACTGGTCTCCTGGGCCATTGGCAAAGACTCTACTCTTGAAGCTATAATTTCTTTACAGATGATTATTACAGGCTGAGTCAAAAGTTTTGCAATATTTTGATACATTTTAGTTTGCTGAAGCAGTTCAAGCTGTAAAAAGTACCCACCGTGGTTGGTACTATTGAGGTAGGTAGTAAGATGATACGCTCTGCATTGCTTCATTCCATGTAGGATTTGAAAGCTGCCCAGATAAACTTGCAACATAGTCTAATTTGGGAACTTATGCTTTACAAGTTTGAACTCAGCCATAATGACATGTAAGCAGCCAAAAATGTTTGTTGTGTAAAAAGTAAAGGCACAGTTGATCACAGTAATCAGATGGTTGAAGAAATTCTGCTTGGGTTGCAGAAATTTCAATAATCAGGCTAACCCTAAAACTATGGAGTCCAAAGCTGTCTTCCTAGTCATATAGGCAAATCTGGCTAGTAGCACTTGGAGAGTATCCAGAAAGCTTGACATTTCACAGTTCAGTGTGGTTTATCACCTTCATGGTGTTAGCAAACACATCCGGAGCTGCCAAACTGTGCCTAATGTTATAAAAATATTACAAAACATTGTACTCACCCTAGTAATTAGTATTAAGACTAGTTATTTGAAGTTATGATTATTTACAAATGATTTTTCTTCTTAGTAACTTGAAACCATATAATTGCTTGCAACAAGAACGGAAAAAAAAAAAAAAGATTGATATCACTATTAAATAATCCAAGGTTTGACATGTAAATTCAACCAACCACAATGTCTTTTATTTTCCTGTATTTTTTGCCCTTTTTATTTTGCTTTTTGCTTTATTCAATCATTGTAATTTCCGTCCTTTTTTTTTTCTTTTTTTTCCCAGGGTGTGGTGCTTCCTGAGAGAGGTTCCATGATAGTAACATGTTTGATATTATGTGGTGTAGAACAAAGCACGATTGGTAATTTTCATAAGGCGATTGGTTACAGTGCTTCAGTTGCTGAAGATATTGCAGTTTATATTTTCTCCTTTGTGATGGCAGATTTTCTTGTGGGATAGGAGAATTGGCTTCAACATTAAATTTGAATTCTGTTATAAAGTTCCAAACAGTGTGACAGGTTTACTTTTACAATGGAACTAATGGAACACAACGTGTGTATATTCTTGTTTTCTTTGCAGGCTTTTTTGTAGGCTCCTTTGCTTAAGAAAAAAAAAAGAAAAATTTTAATTTAAAAGTTGAAATCTGAAGTTTAGGAAAAATAAACGTTTTTCACAATGTTAATTTATTTATTTTTTTTTTTTTTTTTAGATATACTTGCTTAAAAAGCCACCTTCAGTGGCCATTAAGCTCAATGTTCAGTCACATGTTCATAAAATTTATATTATAAACTGCAAATAAATAAGAAGTACTCTAAAATTAGCTCTTAATTGTTATCTCTCTTGAGGAATTGTAATGATCAAGGTAAGCACAAATATAGATAGGCCCACACTATTATTGAATTATAAGTTGGATTGGAAATTGCTTTATTCTCTAAATTAGGGAATTTTAATGGTATTGCACTAATAAAATATCACTACAATGTGCCATTTTTACTGTTATAATAAGATGTTTATGATCATAGATTAGAAATCAAAGTTTTAGTTAAGGTGGAACTCTAAATAAAGAGTAGATTTTAATCTTAATATAATCAGATTATTAATAATTATTGTTGCTTTTTGTTACAACACTCAGGTTATATTTACTTTTCTACAAGCTTTAAATTTTTGAATCTATAAGCCCAATATTTCAGGCTGAGTGCTATTTTACTATATACCAAGAGCCCAATATTTCAGGCTGAGTGCTATTATACTGTTCTATATCATCAGCTGATATTTCATGCTCAGAGATCATGTTAGATACTAATGATAAAAGGCTTTATGTTGCAATCATTCACAACCTTTCTTTTAATGGAAAGATGGATTAGCTTTGAATAAATATATCAGCAGCCTGGAGCAAGTTTGGAATGTGTTTTGTGCTCATTGTTTGTTTTATAGTGAATTTTATGAGCTCAGGTACAAAGGAATCAAAGGGCCAAAGGTTCATATAATGAATCTAATTTTTACATTAATAGAATTAATGATAAAAATTGTATGTATCATTGGAAGGAGCTCCTTCTGAACCCTTCAAAATACTTATTTGATGCAAATTTATATTTTCCATTGAACAATCAATGAATGAGCTCAGGTACAAAATATTGAGGGCCAAGAGGTTGTTGTTAGTTGGTTTTATGGCCTGTCAAAATTTGTTGGGTTATTAAATGCCAAAGTCAGTCTTTTTGCTAGCAATTATGATTTCAATTAACTAGTCCTATTTAATGATTATAATAATTTGTTTACACAATTATAATTTCAAGTATTTCTATCTAATACTAATAATTTGTATACAATTATAAGAATTCAAATATTTCAAGCAATTATTAATAAGTCTTCCATAAACAATTATAACTTCAAGTAAATATTCTTGATACTAATAATCTGCATACAGTTATGTGGTATCAAGTATTCTTATCTAATACAAATGATTTTTAAACAGATTTATACAACTTCAAGTTGGAACCCTAACAGGTACTACCACTCCAGATCAGAGTGAACCTGGGGGTAATGGCAATGAAGATCTGACTCTATACTCCCCAGAGCTCCAGAACTGGAGCCTCACCATTAGATGGAGTTTAGTGGGTTTTTTTTTTTTTTGGTTTTTTTTTTTTTTTTGCAAGGGGTCAAGGTTTTACCTTCTGCAGGCGATGTAGTTGACATATTCTAAGCCTCACCGTGACATCCAAGGAGACAAATGGATGGATGAGGTTAAGTATGGATTTCTGATCACTCACTGGTCATCGCATAATACAAAGCAACAACAAAGATGAAAAAGAAAAACTAATAAAAAAATTTAGAAATTTGAAATTTAAATACTATAGCATCTAATACTAAGAAATACTAACAACTATTGTTTATTTGCAAAAGTTTCTAGAACTTTCTTTTGAAAACTAGAAACTGAATACACTGTTGAAAACTTTTTTTTTTTTTTTTTTACCTGGGAATTTTTGTACATCCTTCATACTAAGGAATTTGAATATCAAAACATATACTTCTACTATTAGTGTAATGAAAAAAAATCCTGATACTGAAGTAAAGGTTTTTAGCTGTTGGAGACAGGTGTTATTTTAAGTATAATTTTAGTCTATAGATTATCAAACATTTGAGATTGTGGAGCAATCTTGTCTTGAAATGTTTGTATTTTCTGTATGATCTGTCATTCATAAAACAAATATAAGATAAAGATAATTAAGTCTTCTATATAACTTCAATTAAAAAAAAAAAAGAAATATTTCAACTTGCATAAAAATCTGGAATACTGTTTGTATATGAAAAAATATGCTAAGTTGATCGCTTTGAATAAGCAAATAAATTATTTTATTGATATTTAAGTGTATGCTTTTGTTATTTACTAAACTTTGCTCAGTTTGATTACAGTACCTACTCTTACTAAATGGTCACCCACTAAAGGACTAACCAGGCTCATTATCGTTTAACTTTAGTATCCTGTTGGAACTTTAAGCATGACTTGACAGTCAATTTCAATGTATAAGCTTCAATATTGTGTTAATCTCTTTTAAAATTGTCTGATATACAAGAGTTGGAGAATTGAAAATTATATCATTGTAATGTGATTTTCAATATAAAGAATTCAAGGAGTCTGCGGGCCAAGGAGATAAGTTTTTATTTTCAAATACCATCTGTAATAGTATTTTGAAATCTAAGCTAATTTGGTGTCACTTCTGTGCGATATGAACTGGTGGCTCAGTTGTAGAGTTTTGGCACTGCAATCTGTGGTTGCTGATTCGATCTCCAGTGGTGGAGATCACGGTATACACTGCTGATGAGACCTAATAAGGACAAAACAGCTGTCCAGTGTTTCCATATGTCGTGCATAAGTGTTTGCTGGATTTTCTGGTCATGGTAATTTGATTCACAATGTAATTCCTCTACTGTAGATCTAAGCTTAGGTGTTAAAAAATTATAGAGAGGAAGATTAATTACCATGAGGAATGAATTTTTCAACTATTTGTAAAGAATAATTTATGATCAAGTTACACTTTGAAAGTACCAGTACTTGTCAGAAGTTAAGCAGCCTTGAGCCTGTTCAGTTTTGAGATGGGTGACCTCTTAAGAACAGCAGCTACTGAGGCCCATGTGCAAGACTAAGAAAAGTTTTGTAAATAACAATTTGTGGAGGAACTTAAGATAAATAAATAATGAATAAAAATAGGGCCTGATTTTTGACAACAGGAAAACCTTCATAAAGTTCTTAAAGAAAATACTAGTCAAAATTAATAAGGATTGACAATGTTTCTCTGAGAGAAATAGATATGATCCTATTGATACTAATTTCCATATAATTTTTTCCCCTTTAGTGTTTGTTCAGAATAGCACACCAAGAAAATTTCCATTATTTCTGCAGTAATTTACAAAAAAATTATATAGAAATGCAATGCTTACATTTACCATCCAGATAAGAGTAAGTTTCAGTGATTTATCTTCAATTTTTTTTTTTTTTTTTTTTTTTTTTTTTTTTTTTTACTAAATAGTATTTTTCTTATATTTTATAACTTCATATTTACCTGATTTTACACAAGTTCGTGATATTTGCAGATGAAGTATTAATGAAACAAGTGACTTGTTAACTTGAAAATGAATATGACATATCTGAAGTGCCCCAATAGGGGAATATTAATGGGGCCAAGTATTTTTTGGACCAGCCGCATATGAGTCTCAATTTGTGCATGGCTCCCCACTATAAAATGGCCTTCTGCTACATTCTGGCTTGGTGGGAAGTCAGATATACATTGACATATCTGAAATATGCCTTTCTCAGGTTTGGATATTTATTCAAACTTTTTATTTTCATAAAAACTTTAAACTTGGGAACTTAGAGAAATTCTTTAGTTTTTTTTTTTTTTGGTTTTTTTTTTCTTGGAGTCGGTATTATTTTGAGCATGATTTGAGATTGTGGAAAGATTTGGGCTCGAGATAATTGTATTTTGTGTATAATCTGCCATCCAAAGGTTTCTGGAATTTTGTGAATAAGATGTCTTTGACTTTAAAAGCAGGACTTTTTTAACTGGTTGTAAATAAGAATATATAATTGTGACAATTTGATTTTAATCACACTTGCAAACAAGATATTATTTTGTGAAATAGACATTAGTTAGTAACCATACATCAATGTATAATTGCTGCAGAAAATATGTTAACCCTTTTCAAGTGGATGGGCCACTGCAGGGGAGGAGATTTCAGGGTAAGAAGAGGATTTTGCTTTGTGGGTAGGGGAACTAAGCCTTACACATGAGACATTAACTTGGATGCTTGGCAAAATAACCAAGAGACATTATTAGTATATGTTGCATTTCAGTGACAAGATACTCCACCTAGCTATGGGTTAAATAGTACCACTACTGTTCTACAAGGATGGCTTTGGCATTAAATAACCCATGCTGGTTGATATACCATCAAAACAAAGAAATGAAACCAAACTGAGATACTCCACATCCATCTCGATGGAAAGAGTTGCTTGCTTCTTCTTTTGTGGCAGGTCATCTGTGTATTTACCTGACCTCGCTTTTCATTAACTATTCTTTTTCTTTATTCATCATAGTAAAACCAAGTAACAGCAATCTTCATCTTTATTTAATGATCTCCCCCTCAGGATACTATGCGACAGACAGTCAGCTTAATGAGAGGTGGGAGAGTCTACTTATCTACAAAAACTTAATTTGCCCAATCTTTGCAACCAGTGTCATAAAATTATCAGACTATTCAGATCCTTCCTTTATGTGCAACGGGGAAGGTGCTTCAGTAAGACTGGAATCCCCAGGGCAATTTTTTTTTTCTCTTTCTCATTCACACAACCTATTGATTATGGACAAGATGTGATATAAAGTCCATTTTTAAGCAGAGTACAACTAGTTTAAATTTGGAGTTTTCCTTTTAGACCAGTTGCCTTATCAAGACTAAAGAGCCTGGTTTGCTCTTACTATTTCAAAATATTGAATGTATTTGACACTGCATTTTTGATCTTACTGTGCATATTTTTTAACTTGTCCCAAGTCTGTATTTATAAATGTACTTATAAATTAAAAAATATAATAAAAACTTGATTATATTTTGATATAAGATATGTTCATCAAATAATGAAATAAAATCAATTAGTTGCAACTAATTCTACATATATTTATGTTTTTAATAAAGAAAAAAGAACAAACAAACAAAAAAATCCCCACTGCACTTTTGAATATAAGATTATAGCAGTTACCTTTGCTTTTCTTTGACAGTCTGTGTCAATTAGATGACCCACATAGTTTTCATTACTGGTAAAAGCCAATTAATTCTTCTATCAGAATTACCAGAGTTTAAAATCTTTTCGAATTTTACACCAAAAACTAATGTCAATAAAACTTTAAAAACATGTATAATATTTTTGCTTTTGTTGTTTTTAAAATATATGAGATAATCAAATTCATTATAAATTCAACCTCATAACTTAATGAGGTTGAATGTATAAGGAATTTGATTATGAATCATCATCATCATCATCATCATCAAGGCATGCCAGCAGCACAGATTCCCTTGACACTCTCTCTCTCTCTCTCTCTCTCTCTCTCTCTCTCTCTCTCTCTCTCTCTCTCTCTCTTGCAATCTGTTCCTTTTAGCCATCACTCTCAGCAAGTCTTCTAGACACCATTCCGTGTTTGCAAAAAGTAGGTGAATGTAAATTTTTGCTGGTTGCCCAACACTGGTGTGTCCATGTGTAGGAGTCCATAGGAAAATGTTGCTTAAGAATTCATTCTTATTTCACCAGCAGTGCTCAGTATGTCTTGTTTGGATGCTTTTTTGAGATGAGAGTTAAGTGGCCATACAGCTAGTGTTTTGTAGGGTGCTGCTTCCAGGATTTATTCAAAACATTAAACGGTATCTTTGTGTAGTTCCTATCTGGCTTCTTCTCCGAGTATTTCATTAAGGTCTAAATAGTACAGCCATACAGTATTACTGACACGGCTACAGCTTGGAAGAATTCCCAATTTATTTTATTAAAGAGATTAGATTTTATTTCTATATGGTTGTTAAGCTGTCAATGCTTTACCTATGCATATGCTAATTTGTTTTCAGTGGATGAGATGTTGCTATCAAGGTACGTGAAGTGGGCTACTAATTTCAGAGGTTTGCCGTTTCACAAGATGGTGCCATCTTGATTAAAACATGAATCAATGTAATCTTCCAAATCCTTCTCTTGCAAATCCATGCACCAAAATCATTTCAACTCCTAGAAACGGTACTGGAAGTCTTCCACTGCCACTGCTTTCAGTTGTCTCATCACAATTTTCATCACATCCTATTGCAAGTTCTCAATATTTCCCAAATGGTGACCACTGAGCTGGATTTGGATATCAAGAAACAGGAATTAGTCACCAAGATTTGGATCAGGGAAGTAAAGTATCACAAATATTTTTTAACCTCAGACTCATTTACAAAGAGTGTGTCCAGAAAATAATGAGACACAGTTTGTTTTTGTTTTGTTTTTTCAGATTGGTAATCCTGATTGAAAATCAGCTAATCTAGTCCAATCTATAAAGAATATCAGTTGACCTGGCCATTTTGGCCAGAGTGAGGCTCAAAAAAGGAACCAATGGCAGACGAGACCGTAAAGCCGCCGGTTTTGGCCAGGTTACCTTCAGGTGGATGAGCTGCATTATTGACTCCTTTGGACCCTATGTATAGCACTAAACCTTGCTGTCTAGTTTAGGCTATAACCTGGCATCCATGCCTGGACTCAGATTTGGGTCCAAGAAAGAGCTTGGCTCATTAGGCCCACATTGCACTTAGTGGGTCAATGACCAGCACAGACCAGCAGAGTTCGAGCTTCGGTTCGTTCCCTACCTACCCATCTCCTTAATCCCCACTTTAATCCCTGACCTTGTGTCAAGCCCTATCTGGTGGGAGGCAGAAGCAAATATTATCAATTGACCTGGAATAAATTTGCAACAGAAATAAAACAAAATATGTTTGGTAGGCCAATACTGTGAATGACCACTGTTAATTCAGAGTGTAATATACCCATGATGCGGATATGTGAAACGTACATAGAATGTTCATAACATATATACATAGAACATAGGGATCCCGAAACACGAAAAGCACTTACGACTTCTTCATTCAGGTACGAAACTTTTTATTACCTTGGAGTTTAAAGGTTCTTCGACAAAAGGAGAGAGATACTCATTCTTTCTATTCTGGCTTTTTAATCTGTCCCCCACCAACATGTGTGGCAACTGCCACAAGGCCTCGGCGAGCAAGCGAAAGTCACCCTTCTTCTTCGGACCGCAAGACTCAACTAACTAACTGACTTTTTCAAAATCCCCCAAATCCTCTACGCGCGCTTCCGGTGCATGACGTCATTCACATCCACTGGTCAACCTTTCTATCTGGGATTTTTATTTTGACATCTGTGAACGACACACCCTCCCCGCATGCGTGTCAACACCTGTGCTCATGTTTGCGCCTAACTAACCCATGTGCTGAGCCGAAAGGTTCTCAGCCTAACTAAGCCCAAAGGCAAGATATATAAAACAAAATCCCTCGGCCATTATATTATAAGAGCACTGGTGAAGTGATATTGTTAAAATAAAATTAAAATAAAATAAATATTCAAAAAAGTGATATTAAAAAAATACCATCCCCCGTCTTATTTTCTAAGCTTAGTTTAACACAAGGCCAAAAGTATGGAACACCCAGTGAGAATGGTCTGTAAGTGTAACTTGCAGATAAGTGGTAGTAATCTACTAAGCTTAGTTTAGTTTGGCATGAGGCCTGAAGTATGGAGCACAATGAGAATTGAAATCACAAACAATGATCTGCTAGTCTAGTTCATTGATAGGAAAAGAAGTGTTGGCGACCGTAGTCGAGGGCAACCAGATGGCCCCCTTTTCCATAGCTACTACACCGAAGTGTAGGGGAGGATGCTACTCCTTTCCCTGGATTGCTCCACTTTATCCTTAATACATACCTTATATTGCTGAGTGTTAAGCAAGGCGGTATCAAGTACTATTTTTAAAGTCTTTGGTATGATACGACCTGGGATTGAACCCTAGTCTTCCGGACCATTGTCAAACACTGTACCCCATTTATTAATTGTTGCTAAATTTAGCATAAGGCCAGAAGTATTCCCCCACCCTCAATGAGAATCAAACTCATTAACAATGGTCTGCTAGTCTAACCCACTCACCATAATGCCACCATAGGTGTCCTTTAAAATTTTCTAAGCTTCACTTAGTTTAGCTCAAAGCTAAAAATATAAGGCACCCAGTGAGAATTGAACTCACTAAGAATGGCCTGCTAGCCTAGTTAGATAACCCTAATACCATGTGAGATGCTGTTTAAAGTGTCTTTTGTGTTCATCAGTTTTCATAGAAGCCGTACCAGGTTTTCAAATAAAGTGTGACGGGAACTTTTACACACATATTTTTTAATTACACAAAGTGAAGATTTAGAATTTCTTGACAAAACATTGATTGATAATAGATTACCAGAAAAAAAAATCAATCTTACCTTTTAAAGGTGGCGTGTACGTTTTTTAACGTTTCATAAGCATAGTTTAGTCTGAGAAAAACCCAGAAGTATAGAAGGTTTGTTAACCTAGTTAGTAAATCATTATGCCAGTTGTCCTTAAAATTTGCTCCACTTAGCTGAGTCTGGCCCAAGGCCAATGTGAATTAAACCTACTCGTAATAATCTGTTCACCCTACTAACTAACCAGTACACCTCATGAAACAACTCCAAAGTAGTCATTTAAGCTTTGCTTAATTTGATACAAAGCCAGAAGTATAGAGCACCCAGTGAGAATTGAACTCTCTCGTAATAATCAGCTCGCCCAGTTCCCTAACCAGTTTACCAGGCGAGGTGGTTTAAAGTAGTTATTTAAGCTTCACTTTCACCAATAGTCTGGGAGACCTGAGTTCAATCCCAGGTCACCCCAAACCAAAGCCTTTAAAAATGGTGCTTGACACTCAGCAATATAAGGTACGTATCAAGGGTAAAGTGGAGCAATCCTGGGAAAGGAGTAGCGCCCTCCCCTACACTTTGGTATAGTAGCGATTGAAAAGGGAGCCTTGTGGTTACCCTCGACTACGGTCACCAACTTAACTTACTTAGTTTGGCACAAGGCTATAAGTATAGGGCACCCAGTGACAATTACTCCTACTTTTAACCTGGCTTGCTTACACTGTACCAGTCGAGTTGCCCAAAGTGCTTATAATTTAAACTCATGTGGCAAAAAATGTTAACTGGTTCACAAAGGCTCGTTTGATTGCAGACGACAAGTGTCCATCATTAAATACCTTTTACCTAGCGGTAATTGTGAGAACTAAGGCCCAGTACTTTGGATTTTCTTTGTAAAACTTTTTACGTCACTCGGGTCAGTAAAAAGTTTTACCTGGCTCCATTGATCTTATTTTGCAAGCGTGACCCTCGAACTGTCGACACTATGGTTGACCAGTGCTTTCGTCTATTTTCCTTATGATTTTTGTTTTGTTTTTGTTTGAGGGGAGAGTTCTATCGTTTTTAAAACAACTAAACCTACAAGATGCTCTTCGAGTTTTGTTATGTTTTTGTTTAGTATTTAAATTTTACTGAACGAACCTGATCGGATTAAGCAGGTGAGAAAATACAGGTAAGAAAACATTATTTACTAAGTACTAATACTAAGATAATATTTCCATATATTTAGTATCTATTAATAGTTACATTTATTTTCTCGAGATATTTTTTAAGATAATTAAGAGACATGATAAAATTTTCTTTTGCCTTGTGTTATTTGTTTTTATAGTAGGAGACTTACAGAGGTATTCATCAAAAAATTATTTTTTTAAAAGGTTTTAGTTTGTTCTAACTACTACTACGAGTAACACTAATTCTAACAATAACAACAACAATGATAATAATCATCATCATCTTACTGGATTTTTAAAAATTTTAATTTATAAGAGCAAAAAAGTAATTTTAAAAAAAAACAACACTGCACCTAATTTCATGTAAGCTTTGTATGACACAAGGCCAAGTAAATAGGCAGGAAGGTGTGTTGCTCAAGTCTTTTAAGTGGTGAAGAAACCGTCTCTACCGGTCGCGAAAATCTGCATTAATCGAAATTCTAAAAGTATTATTTTATTTATTTTAGGCTCGAACGCCGACCGCTGCGGCAGATCGGTCTATATCGAATTCATCTTTGTATAAGAAATGTTTTGGTAAAGAAATGAGTAAATAAAATCATGTAAGCTAGAGAATATTTTTTATGAAATTCAAAATTCAAATAAACTGCGAGACAAATATATATATATATATATATATATATATATATATATATATATATATATATATATATGTTTTGTTTATTCAAATTGAAAATGAATGACCGAGCCGGCCCACCATAACTCTCGCATTAGATTTAAAAAGAAAAAAAAACGTTAAAAAATAAGGCAAATAACTTTTTTACAAAATCATACGCCTACATTAAAAGTATATATATATATATATATATATATATATATATATATATATATATGTTTTGTGTTATGCAAATTAATTCAATAACCGAGACAGCCTGCATCATTCTCGCATTAGATTTAAAAAGAAAACGTTAAAAAACGTACACGCCACCTTTAAAAGGTAAGATTGATTTTTTTTTTTCTGGTAATCTATTATCAATCAATCAATGTTTTGTCAAGAAATTCTAAATCTTCACTTTGTGTAATTAAAAAATATGTGTGTAAAAGTTCTCGTCACACTTTATTTGAAAACCTGGTACGGCTTCTATGAAAACTGATGAACACAAAAGACACTTAATTTTTTATTCATTTTTTAAAAACCTTAATATTTATCCACAATGAGAAAAACAAGTAAATTCCCAACACTTAAACACTCTCATGCCAGACATTCTGTGTGTGTGTGTGTGTGTGTCTCTCTCTCTCTCTCTCTCTCTCTCTCTCTCTCTCTCTCTTTGGTGGTTGGCTAACATTGGTATGTCCATATGCAGGACTCCATTAGAGGATATCACTTATGAGTTCACTCTTACTTCATCAGCAGTACCAAGCAGGTCTTGTTCATCTTACTTGGATAGTTTGTGAGATGGGAAGTAAGTGACCATACAATTACTGTTTTGTAGGGTGCTGCTTCAAGGATTTATTCAAAACAGTATATGTAGTTCACATCTAGCTTTTTCTCCAAGCATTTCATTAGCGTCCAGCTGGTGCAGCCATAAAGTAGTACTGATACAGTCACAGCTTGGAAGAAATCCTGTGTCATTTTATCAAAGATTAGATTTCCATATGATCAACAGCTTGTCAATAGCATCCATGCCTTTCCTATGTGCATGTTAATATCACTTTCAGTAGATGAGATATTGCTATGGAGGCATATCAACAGGTCTACTCATATTAGAGACTTGCTGCCTTAAGTGGAGATGGCTCCATCTTGTTTAAAACACATGAACTCTGTATTATCTGTGATCCCATAGAAGCAAATGCCTCCTTATGCTTGCAGGGATTCAAGTTGGGCAGGTGTATTTACGAGAATCACTGAACCATCTGCAAAGACGGCATCTCTCATTGTTTCTGCATAGATTTCTCCAACGCATTTGATTCCATCAACAGAGGAAAGATGGAGAAAATACTATCAGCCTATGGTCTTCCCAAAGAAACAAATGATTCTTTACAATAACATGAAAGCAGTGGTTTGCTCACCCAATAGTGATAATGATTGTCACTGGACTCTTGCTGCAAGGAGATACATTAGCACCATATCTGCTATTAATCTGTCTAGATTATGAACAACAAACATCTATTGATCTAATAAAAGATAATAGTTTCCCAAAAAAAACAAGAAGCAGACAAACAATGTATTAACCAACCTCTCTGCATGAGCAGGATGTGACACAAGGTCAATTTTTTTTAGCAGAGTTGAGTAGGTTTGAATTCAGTTTTCTTTTTCCTAGACTGGTCGCCATATCAACATTAAAGAGCCCAGTCTTTCCTACTATTTACCTCATAGCTGGAGGAAGAATAGCTGGATTCATACCTTTCCCAAGGGTATTAGTGCTATGTGAAATGCAAACGGCCTTGTCTGAGGTTCATTTCCTATGAGAATATCCATTACACCATGAGCACCTGGTAGAAACTATATATATATAAGTAAAGTAAAGTTGGCGACCATAGTCGAGGGTAACCCGAAGGCTCCCTTTTCGATAGCTACTACACCAACATGTAGGGGAGGGCGCTACTCCTTCCCTGGATGGCTCTACTTTACCCTTGATCCGCACCTTATAATGCTGAGTGTTAAGCAAGGAGGCATCAAGTACCATTTTTTGAGTCTTTGGTATGACTCGACCTGGGATTGAACCCAGGTCTCCCGGGCCATTGGGGAACACTCAAACCGCTAGGCCAATGTTATATATATATATATATATATATAATCACTGCTATATAGATCAAAGACAATGCTATCATCAAGCATTATAATCTTCCTCATAAAAGTGTTAATACACTTAAAATACATGAAGAAGAAAAATAACTTAGCAAAGAAATCTCTTTACTATAGTGTCTATTCATTTTAAAATATTTACTTTTTTCTCTCTTTGGACCAACAAAAAATTCTTATATCATCATGTTGTACTGCCAGCACGGATCTCTCTGACCCTCTTTCGCCACCTGTTTCTATCGTCCATCATTCCCAGTAAGTCTTCAAGGCTATATCCTGTATCAGCACAGAACTGTTGAATATAGGTTCTAGCTGGTCGTCCTGCCTTTGTTCGTCTATTTGAAGGGGTCCACTGGAGTATATCACTTATGAGTTCATCCTTACTTCTCCAGCAGTGTCCCACATGTCTAGTTCGTCTAACTTGAATAGTTTTGTGATGGGTGATAGGTGGCCGTACAGCTGCTGTTTTGTGGAGTGTTGCCTCCAGGACTTGTTCAATATTGCTTGCAGCATTCTTGTGTAATTGCCATCGAGCTTTTTCTTCATATGTTTAGTTAGCATCCATGTAGAAGTATTGACACAACTGTTGCTTGGAAAAAAACTGTGTTTTATTTTATCAGCCAGGTCTGACTTCCATATGACCAATACCCTATCGATAGCTGTCCATGCCCTTGCTAGTCATGTGTTGATGTCTGTCTCGGTTGATGAGATACTGCTTCTTAGGTAGGTGAACTTGTCTACTAGTTTTAGAGAACTACCATTTAGTGTGGAGATGTCACCTCTTTGATTAAAGCACATGCATTCTGTCTTGTCTATGTTGACATGGAGACCTATGCCAGCAGCTGTTCATTCCAGACTACGTAGCAGGCTTTCAGCTTGGGCAGGTGAATTTGCCAGAATTGCTATGTCATTGGCGTAGTCAGTGTCTGTAATTTTTCATGTGGATTTGGTTTGGTTTGGTTTAGTTTTATGGCATATCAACTATTGTAGGTTATTTAGTGCCAAATCGATTTTTATTCATCTAAACAGTTCTATTTCAAACAATTCAGTTTAGCATAAGTGCACAGTTTAAACACACAGTTACATGTAAAAACAGTTAATTTCAAACAATTCAGTTTAGTGTAATCACACAGTTTAGTTCTATTTGACCCATAAATAGGACCCTATCTGGTGCTACCACTCTAGGCAAGAGTGGACCTAGGAGCGATGGCAAATAAAGTGGTACTCCACATTCCTTAAAGAGATGTATTCTGCAGAGAGGTATTGATGTATTCTGAAGCCCTAGCTGACAAGGCCATTTTGTTCTTTAGAACCCAGGATAGTCAAATGAGGTTGAAGAGCATGACAGGTTTCTAAGGATTTTCACTTTCATAGAAACTTGTAATATTATTGACCTATAACTGTTTCTTCATTTCTTGATTTAGTTTTAATGGCACGATCAACATTTTTTATTAAAAAAAAAAACAAAATTTGTATCCGAGAATTGTTTTGACTATATCAAGTTCATTTTCTTTAAATTTATAAGAATGAATAATCTGAATAATATAAATGTTGCTGATTCTTAATTTTGGTTTTCTAGTCCAAAGTAATGATGTTTGGTGGAAAAGGAATATCATCATAATACAATCATATTTATCACTCTTTTTGTTCCATAATAATTGTTACATTTAGTTTATGAAATTTATATGCAAAAGTATCAACTATTATTGGATGAAGTGGTGTCGAAGGTGTATAGGCTAGCATGGGGCAGTTTCTTCACCACCTCAACCCAGACATAAGGGAAATAATAATAAGACTTGAATGTCTTCACTTAAAGATCCTAAAAAGAAAATACTCAACAGTCTTCAACTGAACATGATTAAATATATATATATATGTGTGTGTGTGTGTGTGTGTGTTATAGATACAAATAAGATGATTTGGACAGATAGGAATCAGCCTTTATTCCAGTTAATAAATAAGAAAACCCAGTTTTATCGTCTTTACCACCTCGACCCAGACATAAGGGAAATATTATTATTGAATGTCTTCACTTAAAGATCCTAAAAAGAAAATACTCAACAGTCTTCAACTAAGCATGATTAAATATATATGTATATATGTGTGTGTGGGGCACCTCTGGTGGTGTAACGATTAGCAAGCTTGACTTGCAAACCTACATGAGTGAGTTCGATTCTCATTGGGTGCCCAATTCATTCGGCCTTATGCCACATCGAAGCAAAGAGCTTTGTAAATTACTATATATGTGTGTGTGTGTGTGTGTGTGTGTGTGTGTGTGTGTATTATAGATACAAATAAGATGAGATGGACAGATAGGAATCTGCCTTTATTCCTGTTATTAAATAAGAAAACCCAGTTTTATCTTCTTAGTTTTGTTAAACAAAAAAGATGCACATTTGCCCTCCAGAAAAGCTAGTGTCAATGTGGTTACTATTAGCAACTTTGATATGATTGGACAGCCCCATCAGTTAAATGAGTCATCAGCTAACCCTACTCTTTATTTGTTGTTGTCACCTGTGGGGATTATCTCCTGTGGAATGCTAAAGTTTTAAAGTTTGGGCTTTTGTATTATTTTAACTGCCAATATTCTGCTTCAAACATCTTTTTGGATTAAGTGAATTCAAGTCGGCTACATTTAAAATTTACTTGGCTTTGCTAATATCTCATGCAGGTTTTGAAACAGACATTTTACCATTATTTGTTGTGTATAATACTCTTTCATGTATAATACACACTCCAAACATTTGGCTCTGAAATTCTGAAAAAACATCTCCATATATTGTACACATTGACATTTGGGAATTTGTTGTAGCTAAATTCAAACTAAATTTAATATTTTTTCATCTTTTGATCCAGTTTGTATCAACTAAAAATAAGAATTTATATAGTTTATATAATGTTTCGAAACAAAATTTCTGCCGTTTATTTGCCCAGTCAGCTGGAGCTGTAGAATAACCATATTTACCAAACCCTCCACTTGGGCAGGATATGACACAAGGTCAATTTTTAAGCGGAGTTTAACAGGTTTGAATTCAGAGTTTTCCTTCTCCTAGTGTAGTTGCCTCAACAAGGCTGAAGAACCTAGTCTGCCCTACTATTTACCCATAGCTGGAGGGAAAATAATTGGATTCATACCTTTCCCAAGGGTATTAGTGCTATGTGAAATGCAATCAGGCTCGTCCAGGATTTGAACTCGTGTTGCAGTGTCCATTTCCTACGACGATAACCATTACACCACGGGCACCTCCTGGGGCTGTAGAATAATACCAACTACATCTCTGCAGAGAGCTAAGTATCCTGCATATGACACTAAACAAACTGATGTTGAGGCTCCAGTAATTCTGGAGCTTTGGGAAAAGTGGAGTACCCCTTCATTGACATTGCTCCAACCTGGCCCAGAGTAGTAGCACCTGATAGGGTCCAATCTATGGGTCAGTAAAGTAAAGTAGGCGACCGTAGTAGAGGGCGACCAGAAGGCTCCCTTTTCAATAGCTACTACACCGAGGTGTAGGGGAGGGCACTACTCCTTTCCCTAGATTGCTCCACTTTACCTTTGATATATACCTTATTTTGCTGAGTGTTAAGTAAGGAGGTATCAAGTAACATTTTTAAAGTCTTTGGTATGACGCGACCTGGGATTGAACCCAGTTCTCCCGGACCATTGGCAAACACTCTACCCAGTAGGCTAATGAGCTGGTTAATATATGGGTCAAATAGAACTAAAATGTACTTATGTTAAACTGAATTGTTTAAAGTAGAACTGTTTTTTGACATTTAAACTGTGTACTTATGCTAAACTGAATTGTTTAAAGTAGAACTGTTTTTCGACATTGAAACTGTGTACTTATGCTAAGCTGAATTCTTTGAAATAGAGCTGTTTTTGGCATTGAAACTGTGTATAAACAAAAACTGTACATATATTAAAATTAATTGTTTGAAATAGAACTGTTTATATGTATAAAAATGGATTTAGCATGAATAACCAACAATGTTTGATGTGCCATAAAACTAAATCAAACCAATCCCCTGTTTAGGGCAAAAGCATTGATATGTTCACATGGAAATATAACAAACTTTTGGTGAAAATAAATTCACAATTGTAGAAACAAATTATCAACAAACATGCATTCCAGTTGCTATTTCTCTGTAAAAACAGAAATGTTTGTTACACATTAGTTAATTTAAAAACATACATATAACTTACTTTCAGTCGTGCTGTCCCAAATATGGTGTCATTTACGACTGAAAAAAATAAAAGAAGTAATATTTAGTTCTCATGTATAATACAACCCACTAACTTTTGGACTAAGAATTTAGAAAAATAGTGCATCTTATTCACAAATAATCATGTAATATCCTTTTTGGATTGAGAACATTTTTTTTAAAGCATAATTGTTTACGTAACCTGTAATATCACAGGTAGGATTTATTGGTTGTTTAATTGCATATCAACTTTTGTGGGTTATTTAATACCAAAACCATCCTTGTAGAAGAACAGCAGTGATACTATTTAACCCATTGCAGGAGGAATAAGAGGATTCATACCTTTCCCAAGGATATTTGTCTGAAAGTGAACACGATAGCACAAGTGTAGTTTGAACTTGCTTACTTCGAGTAGGATGTGTTAATTAAATTCAGAGAAACTTTCATTCACTGTAATGTTAACATAAATATAAACATTGGTACATTTATATTTTTGTATCATAAAGAGCCTTAGGTTTGTGGGATTACCTCCCTTGTCTCCCAGATTTTCTGCTAGTGACCACTGAATGGCATTGCCAAAGCAGTATATATAAAGAATGTGTGAATGTCTCAGATTTTCTTACTTTTAGCATGCCTTGATCCAAGACCAGATTCTTTTCCTTCAAGACATAGACATTTTTGTCCCCAATAAAACTCCTGTCACTGTGAACATATCACCATAGAATTATACATTTCTTAAATATGTAAATATATCCCCAAAACTTCCATTTCTTATACATCTATGTCTGCTAAAGACATTTCTTCACACAACTCTTTATTCACTCTTTATAGCTCATTACATTTTGTATTTATTCTATTAAGTTTGCTTAGGCAATAAAATATGTTGTTGTTAATCCAACATAATTGTTTTTGCATTCATTCCATACAAAGAAATAATGTTAAACTAACCACTACTCTTCAACAAATTGGTGACCCCACCCAAATAACTTTCTTAGACCTAAGATATATAAATTGTATACTTTCTTCAACAAAATAGTGATAGCTTGATGTAATGAGAACTTGCAATCTGATTCAAAACAACAATACCTCTACAGCTTCATCAGTATATAGCTGTTGGCAGTAAATATGTGTTTGATATTCACTACTGAATATATATATATATACATATATATATATATATATATATATATATTGTCATCCACTGACAGACTGTTTTGTTATATCACAACTCTTCAGTGGGGCTAGACACGTAGGACGCTTGAAGCTGGGATCGAAACCTGCCCTACTTTACGTTAGACTTAGTATCAGACCGCTCGGCCAACAAGCGTACCACATCAGCTAGGGAATTGTAAGGTGTTAAGTAGTAGCATTCGTTTGTTTACATTTTATACCTTACTAGATACCAGAGTGCTCAATTCATTCGAAGAGCTTTGCATTACGCAAGCGACAGCCGTAAATTCCTTCACCAGAGTGCTCAACCCCCATATATATTGTTATCCATAGACAGACTGTTTGGTTGTATCATAACTCTTTACACACTTCTGGCAAAATTTATGGAATCAACTCATAGGATGTTTACCTTCGTTTTTTTATTTAGCAGTATATAAACTAACAACGGATAAGGCAAAACATTTTTTAATTAATAGCTAATCATTTTTTCCTTGTAAAATATGCCTTAAAGAAAGTAGGTTGAGTTATTTAAATTAATGGTACAATTTTTTCCACACCATGCAGAGGAAAATATTATGGAATAACCCAATATTGAGGAAAAAATTACTGAATTAATTGACACAAAAAAAATTATAATTAATACTTAGTTGCTTCTCCTCAAACTTTTATGAGTGTAAAAAAATGGTCCATGCAAAAGCTCCATCCACCAAAAAAGATCTTTTAACTAATATTTTGGAAAGTTGGAACCACTTTGATAAAGAAAACTGCTTTAGATTTCATGTGAATCACAAAATCATCAGATAAAAAACATCTGATATATATATACACTTATATATATAGTTTGAAATAAGCATTTTTTCCTATGACAGCTCTCAGACTGGGAGCAGACTCTGACTTTAAATTCAGAACATTTTAAAAATTATTGATTCTTTTACTTTTTTCAAAATAACTAACATGACAACCTGTGTAAATGTTGGGTTCGTTTTGTAACAGAAATTCATGATGATATGATTTTTCTATTCAAGAATGAATGAAGGATTCTAATTAATATCTTATAATTATCTTTGTTATATGGAGAATTAAAAATGGCATTCAATATGAACACAAATGCCACAATTCAGTTGTAAATTGGGCTTTATTCTCTTAGAAGTTTCAGCATTTTAAGTGTATTGCTTATTTACTATTTATTAATCTTACAATTTTTGTTGGATTATTAATTGATGACCTTAGTCAAGGGTGACCCAAAGGCTCCCTTTTTGATAGCTACAACACCGAGGTGCAAGGAGGGCGCTACTCCATTCCCTGGATTACTTCACTTTACCCTTGATCCTTACCTTATAATGTTGAGTGTTAAGCGAGGCAGCATCAAGTATCATTTTTTTAATCTTTGGTATGACTTGACCTGGGATTGAACCCTGGTCTCCTGGATGATTGGTGAACACTTTACTCAATCAGACAATAGCCCGGTTGGATTATATATAATTTTTATTTATATATATAATGTAACTGGAAGAAAACTCAACCACAGTTAAATTGTTGTTATAAATTTATTTTGGCAAAGAATATTATCTTCATCTCCTCAGACAACATACACGCTTAATTTGGGGGTGAAATCAGCAAATATGGTTTACAGTATATATATATATGTATATATATATATATATATATATATAAAAGAAAATCTTCAGACAAAAAGAGAAGAGAATCAAAACAATATATATATATATATATATATATATATAGTCATCTACTAACAGATTGTTTGATTGTATCACAACTTGTCAGTATGGCTAGACATGCAAGATGCTTGAACCTGGGATTGAAACCTAGCCGACTTTATGCCAGCTAGATATTCAGCCACACAGCCACCAGAAAACTCAGCATAAGTAAAGAGATTTTAATGCATATTTATCACTTACATATATATGCTTAACAGTTACCGAGTGCTCAATTCATTAGAAGAACTTTGCATTACGCGAGTGGCAACTGGTAATTCCGTGGCGAGAGTGCTCAATCCCCTGTGGGGAGGGGAGGATATGTATTGTCATCCACAGGCTTGCTGTTTCATTGTATCACAACTCATCAGTGTGTCTAGACATATGAGATGCTTGAAGCTGGGACCAAAACCTGGCTGATTTTAAGATTTGTATTTATATATATATATATATATATATATATATATATATATCTTGATGGGGGTATTCATGGTGTAATGGATATGATATGAGGAACTTTGGTCAAATCTTGGATGATACTGTTTACATTTCACATCGCACTAACACCATTGGGTAGAGTATGAATCAAACTATTTTCTCTACAGCTATGGAATAATAGTAGGGCAGACTGTGCTCTTTCATGTTGTCATGTAAACTGTTCTTGGAGAAGGAAAATGCTGTATTCAAACCAGTTAAACTCTACTTAAAAATAGACTTTGTATTGCATTCTGGTAGTGTGGAGGGGTTGGTCAAGTATATATATATATATATATATATATAAATGGGAATTTTAATAATGTATATTTATATAGTTTGAGATAATCTTTTTCACACTTGACAGCTTTCAAATTGGACACAAAATATGACTAAAAATTTTCGCACACATACACACATATAATGAGAATTAATTTATTTTAATTCATATATGTATTTATTTATTCATATATAATGAGAATTTTAGCTTATATATTTTGAAATAAACTTTTTATACTTGATGGTTTTCAGACTGGAGACAAAGTATGACTTAAAATTATCAAGTACACATATATATAATGAGATTAGTTTATATATACTTGTATAGTTTGAAATAAACATTCTCTGACTGAAGACAAAATATGACTTAAAATTGTCATTTTTTAAACCATTTATTGACTCATTTTTATTTTCTTCCTTTTTTTTAAGAATTGATATTTGTAAAAGTAAGTTGGTGACTGGAGTTGATGACAACCAGAAGGCTCCCTTTTCTATAGCTACTACACCAAGGTGTAGGGTAGGGTGCTACTCCTTTCCCTGGATTGCTCCACTTTACCCTTGATGTGTACCATATTTTGCTGAGTGTTAAGCAAGAAGGTATCAAGTACCATTTCTAAAGTCTTTGGTGTGACTCAACCTGGGATTGAACCCAGGTCTCCTGGACCATTAGAAAACACTCTACCCACTAGGCCAATCAATAAATCCACATTAGAATTATGAAAAACCCTCTATTATTTTACACAAAAAAATATTTTATTTTTCAATATAATCTTCTTCTTTGATTATGCACTTAATACAGTGGTGACTATTAATCATATAGATCCAATATTATACAGTAAATATTTCAGATCTGGATTCAACTAATAACCATGTATTAGGTTTCTGACTTTAACTAACTTTGACTTCTATTTTCTTGCCCTGTTAGTGATTGTATCCCCTACAGAGGGCAGGAAGCCAACCAAAAGTCTTGTCCTGGGTATTATATTATACTGCATCTGTGTCCTGCGGAGTATTCCTTCATTGGCATTACTCCTAGTTCTACTGTGACATGGAGTGATAGTAGCTGATAGAGTCCCATCTAAAGGTCAAATAGATATATTTCAAAATAATTCATATTAGAACAATGTGCAAAAAAATGATTCATATTAGTACAGTATGCAAAAAATGATTCATATTAGAACATTATGTAAAAAATTATTCATATTAGAACAATGTGCAAAAAAATGATTCATATTAGAATTGTATGTCAGAAAAATGATTCATATTAGAACAGTATGCAAAAAATGATTCATATTAGAACAGTATGCAAAAAAAGTTATTCATATTAGAACTGTATGCAAAAAATGATTCATATTAGAACAGTATGCAAAAAATGATTCATATTAGAACATTATGTAAAAAATTATTCATATTAGAACAATGTGCAAAAAAATGATTCATATTAGAATTGTATGTCAGAAAAATGATTCATATTAGAACAGTATGCAAAAAATGATTCATATTAGAACAGTATGCAAAAAAAGTTATTCATATTAGAACTGTATGCAAAAAATTATTCATATTAGAACAGTATGCAAAAAATGATTCATATTAGAACAGTATGCAAAAAAAGTTATTCATATTAGAACTGTATGCAAAAAATGATTCATATTAGAACAGTATGCAAAAAATGATTCATATTAGAACAGTATGTAAAAAATGATTCATATTAGAACAGTATGCAAAAAATGATTCATATTAGAACAGTATGTAAAAAATGATTCATATTAGAACAGTATGTAAAAAATGATTCATATTAGAACAGTATGCAAAAAACGTTATTCATATTAGAACTGTATGCAAAAAATGATTCATATGTATGCAAAAAATGATTCATATTAGAACAATGTGCAAAAAAATGATTCATATTAGAACAGTATGCAAAAAATGATTCATATTAGAACTGTATGCAAAAAATGATTCATATTAGAACAGTATGCAAAAAATGATTCATATTAGAACAATGTGCAAAAGATGATTCATATTAGAATTGTATGTAAAAAATTATTCATATTAGAACAGTATGCAAAAAATGATTCATATTAGAACAGTATGCAAAAAATGATTCATATTAGAACAGTATGCAAAAAATGATTCATATTAGAACAGTATGCAAAAAATGATTCATATTAGAACAGTATGCAAAAAATGATTCATATTAGAAAAGTATTTAAAAAATGATTCATATTAGAACAATGTGCAAAAAAATGATTCATATTAGAATTGTATGTAAAAAAATGATTCATATTAGAACAGTTTTGCAAAAAATGATTCATATTAGAACAGTATGCAAAAAACGTTATTCATATTAGAACTGTTTGCAAAAAATTATTCATATTAGAACAGTATGCAAAAAAAGTTATTCATATTAGAACTGTATGCAAAAAATGATTCATATTAGAACAGTATGCAAAAAATGATTCATATTAGAACAGTATGTAAAAAATGATTCATATTAGAACAATGTGCAAAAAAATGATTCATATTAGAATTGTATGTAAAAAAAGTTATTCATATTAGATCTGTATGCAAAAAATTATTCATATTAGAACTGTATGCAAAAAATTATTCATATTAGAACAATGTGCAAAAAAATGATTCATATTAGAATTGTATGTAAAAAAATGATTCATATTGGAACAGTATGCAAAAAAAGTTATTCATATTAGAACTGTATGCAAAAAATGATTCATATTAGAACAGTATGCAAAAAAATGAATCATATTAGAACAATGTGCAAAAGATGATTCATATTAGAACAATGTGCAAAAAAATGATTCATATTAGAACAGTATGCAAAAAATGATTCATATTAGAACAGTATGTAAAAAATGATTCATATTAGAACAGTATGCAAAAAATGATTCATATTAGAACAGTATGCAAAAAAAGTTATTCATATTAGAACTGTATGCAAAAAATGATTCATATTAGAACAGTATGCAAATGCATGATTCATATTAGAACAGTATGCAAAAAGTGATTCATATTAGAACAATGTGCCAAAAATGATTCATATTAGAATTGTATGTAAAAAAATGATTCATATTTAAACAGTATACAAAAAATGATTCATATTTGAACAATGTGCAAAAAAATGATTCATATTAGAACAGTATGCAAAAAATTATTCATATTAGAACAGTATGCAAAAAATGATTCATATCAGAACTGTATGCAAAAAATGATTCATATTAGAATTGTATGTAAAAAATTATTCATATTAGAACAGTATGCTAAAGATTATTCATATTAGAACAGTATGCTAAAAATTATTCATATTAGAACAGTATGCAAATAAAACATCTTAAAAAACAACTTCACAAAAAACATACAATGAATACCATTCCCTAACCTCTTGGTATAAAATAACCCTTGACAGGTTAACATGCTGTTTAAATCAATCAGTGCAAACATAAAGGTACATTGTACATAATTCCCTAACCTCTAGGCATAAAATAATTCTAGATAGGTTGACATGCTGTTAAAATCAATCAATCTGTACAAATTATTATTTTCTTTTCTTTTCATTTTCTCTTGCTTGTATTTATTGCTATTAAATTGAAAAAAAAAAACTTCTTAAAAATAATGGTTGACAATGCTTCATCAAAAAATAAATGAATAAATAAGTGGCCACTTTTGTATATCTGCAAATTTCAATATATCCATTTTTTTTCAGAAAATGTCATTTTCTTAAACAAAGATCTTAGAAGTAATTGGCTTCCAACAAAGGGACAAAGTGTATATTAATATGGACAAGGAACAGTGGGAAATGAGAAAAAAAAGTCATGAAGGTAAGAATAATTTGACAATATTAGTTACCCAAATATATTTAACCTAACATAGCGATTTATTTATTGATCTACCCTTGTGCGTGTCTATAGGATTGTGATGGTGTCATTAGTCATGTCAGCTCTACTGATCTAAGTAAAGTAAAGTTGGCGACCATAGTCGAGGGCGACCCAAAGGCTCCCTTTTCAATAGCTACAACATGAAGGTGTAGAGGAGGGCGCTACTCCTTTCCCTGGATTGCTCCACTTTACCCTTGATACGTACCTTATATTGCTAAGTGTTAAGCAAGGAAGTATCAAGTACCATTTTTAAAGTCTATGGTATGACGCGACCTGGGATTGAACCCCGGTCTCCCAGACATTATAATCCCTCAAATATCTGTCTGTCTATACATCATCATTTCCTGCCAGATTTCAGTCAATTTTTCAGGAATTATTTGATTCATGCCTGAGAAGGTTTTAAACAATATTTGATGATTCCATTCAGAGTGTCTGTCTCAAACCTACTCACAATGTCTTACAGTCCCTCTCATTGTGAGTGGAAGTCCCTGTGGTGTAGAGACTAACATGTTGGACTGTAACATCATAATGAGTTCAAACTCCAGTTGCACTATTAGATTCACTTTTGGACTAATACCTATGGGAGAAGATGTAAACTCCCTTATACCCTGAGCTATGGGTTAAATAGTACCAGTACTGTTCTTCTACAAGAATAGCTTTGACATTAAATAACCCATAAAAGTTGATATGCCAATTAAAACAAAGAAACCAAACCTAGGTACTCTGAAATAAAACCTACAGTTTACATAGTCACCAATTATCGTGCTATGCATGTTACTGAGCTGTAGTTATGCAGAGCT
Organism: Sepioteuthis lessoniana; assembly: GCA_963585895.1. Taxonomy (NCBI): domain Eukaryota; kingdom Metazoa; phylum Mollusca; class Cephalopoda; order Myopsida; family Loliginidae; genus Sepioteuthis; species Sepioteuthis lessoniana. The sequence continues at coordinate 27,024,342 of OY757926.1, read as the reverse complement.
AAAGACTGGCATAAGCGTCATCACTATATTACAACTATTCACAGATGTCTATCTTAACATCTTATGCATCTTGAATTGGTGGATGAATTTACCAAAATTGTCCTGAGCGCTTTCGGACCTTTCATAGGCCATCATCAGGGGTTGCTTGCATGTGTAAAAAGTGTTTTTAAAGAGTTTTGAAATGCAGGGTTGGATAAAACTGAGTTGCTGATGAACTGAAAAAACAGAACACTATCAATGGAAATAGAATATTATCAAGAAATACGGAATATTAGAAAAAAAAAATCTAAAGGCATTTCAAAACAGTGTCGCTATTTTCAAAATTAATTCTATTGATTTTATTTTTTTTTGTTTTTATCTATAGAGCTTCTAAGATTTGTAGTCATAACTTATCAATTTCGTGTGCTATTATATTGGTGTTTTCAATTAGAATTTTTCAAAACTTGGATGAGCTATGACTACAAATCCTAAAAGCCCTACGTATAAAAACAAAAAACCTAAAATCAATAGAATTAATTTTGAAAATAGCGACAATGTTTTGAAATGCCTTTAGATCTTTTTTTTTTTTTAATATTCCATATTTCTTGATGAAAGATCCGAAAGTGCTCAGGACAACTTTGGTAAATTCATCAACCAATTCCAACCTTGAAACCAAGACACTTATCAAGAAACTTGAAAGGATCTTAATTAAATTACATAGACAAAATGTGCCTTTATTATTTAATCAAATATATATATATATATATATACACACACACACATACACACATATTTGTAATTCAAGAATTACTCTGAAAGTAATCATCATCGTGTCGTGCCGCCAGCACGGATATCCCTGACCATCTCTCGCCACTTCTCCCAATCATTCATCGCCTCCGGCAGGTCTTCAGGGTTACATCCTGTGTCCTCACATAGCTGCTGTATGTAAGTTTGGGCTGGTCGTTCTGCTTTTGCTTGGTCATATGTGGGGGTCCATAGGAGTACATCATTTACGAACTTGTCCTTGCTTCTCCAGCAGTGTCCTGTGTGTCTGGTTCGTCTAACTTGTATAGTTTTCGTGATGGGAGGCAAGTGGCCGTATAGTTGGTGTCTCGTGGGGTGTTGTCGCCAGGACTTGTTCAATATTGCTCTTGTGTAGTTGCCTTCAAGTTTCTTCTCCAGCCGTTTAGTTAGCGTCCATATAGTGCATCCATATAGCAGTATCGATACAACCGCTGCCCGGAAGAAACTGCGTTTCATTTTATCGGTCAGGTCTGATTTCCATATGATCGAGAGCCTATCTATAGCCGTCCATGCTTTCGTCAGTCGTGTGTCGATGTCGTTTTCGGTTGATGAGACGCTACTTCCTAGGTAGGTGAATTCGTCCACCAGCCTCAGAGAGGCTCCGTCTAGTGTAGTAATGTTGCCCGTTTGATTGTAACACATATATTCAGTTTTGTGTGCATTGACATGGAGGTCAATGCCTGCTGTGGCTCGTTCCAAACTATGCAGTAGTGTCTCTGCTTGATTAGGTGTATTCGCCAGATTTCCATGGAAACTACAACAGAGAGCACAATAAGGTTGTTAAAATTTTTCAAGTTTTCAGCTGTTGCATATTGACCTTTTACAGAGCCATCATGTTCCAGCTGTGTTAACAGGAAGACAGAAATGTGTGGGTGTAAGCAACTCACATGAGTTGACAAGCGGAAATGCATAGGCATTGTGAAATCATATATGCAGACACCTACAGCAGTAACAGTCATTCTCACAGCCAGAAGATGTTCAGGCATTCAAGAAATATGGAGAACGCTAGCTAGTAGCTAGCAGGTACCTGGGGGGAGAGAGCAGCAGCTCATAGCAGAACCAGGTTGAGAACCTTCTATCAAAGAAACACAGACATAAAGCCCTGAATACTGAAGCATAACGGGGTTAAGAAGTTATGGGTGAATATGGCAGTTTTCTGTCAACTGAGTCCTCCGTCTGTCTCCCCATCTCTCTCTCACACTTACAGTCAACTTCAGACTTTTCAAATAATAAAGAGAGACTTACTTCAAAACTGGTACTTTATACCCCCTTGCTTAACACTCAGCAAAGTGGAGCAATCCTCTGTGTAGTAGCTATTGAAAAGGGAGCCTTCTGGTCGCCAACTTTACTTTTTACTTATATTTTTATAACTAAGTGTCATGATTCATTCTTTCATCATGTTGTACAACACAGCAACTGAAACATTTTTCAAAATGACTATGTCATTTTGCCTGAGATTAACGAGAGCCTGCATATTATACTTATAAAAGGTTATTCTAGAAGTAATGCCTCCTATTTTATAGCAATGTCCCACAACATCAGGAGGAAATGTTGGTGGTATGATATTAGATGTTAAACCTTTCCACTGATAATCTATAATTTTTTTGCCTTGCTATAGATAACTGTTGAGCAGAAGTCTAGTAAAATGGTATTTGATATTAAAGCATGTGTCATCAAATCTTCCACTAGGAAAAAAAAATGCGCTGATTGATGAAGCTAGCGGAATGTTCACAGAGACCAAAGAGTGAATGTAACCACAGTCGGGTGGTGTCTAATGTGTTTCGGTATAGATGAGCTTTGTAGTGAAACACAGAATTGTGCAATTGCAGAACTCTCTGTACTCACTTGACTGAGTCCTGTGACTTTTTTCTTTCCTAAAATGAAAATTCATCTCAAAGGAAAGATTTGAGGACATAGAAGACATTAAGAATTATATGATTTTACATTTCAACCCAATAACCAAAAAGAAGCAGAAGTGCTTAAAACAATGGAAAACTCCCTGGAATAAGGGTTGAATGCACAAGAAACTATTTTGAAGGAAATTAATATTTCATTCATTGTTCATTTCTGGTTCGGTAAATACAGCTTCAGATGCAGTATTTTTGCACATACCTTGTATTTTGAAGAAAATGAATGTTTTATTCATTGTTCATTTCTGTCTTGTTTGTTTGTTTTGTTGTTTAATGGCATATCAACTTTCTTGGGTTATTTAATGCCAAATCCATCCTAATAGAAGAACATTAGTGGCACTATTTAACCTATAGCTGGAAGGGTAAGTGGTTCATACCTTTCTGTTGTGGACCAGTAAAAGGTCCGGAAAAGAGACACAAACTCGGGATTACGTGAAACAAGTATATTGAACAAAAGTATAAATGGGGCCCCCAATGAGACTCAAACTCACTCTTGTAGGTTTGCTAGTCCAGCTTGCTAACCGTTACACCACCAGAGGTGCCCAGGCTGGAGTTAACTTAGTAATTTACAAAGCTCTCTGCTTCGATGTGGCACAAGGCCGAATGAATGGGGCGCCCAATGAGACTCGAACTCACTCATGTAGGTTTGCTAGTCTTGCTTGCTAACCATTACACCTCCAGAGGTGCCCTGGCTGGAGTTTTTATTTCCGAAGAGATACAACTCTCAGTGAGCACAAGGCCCAAATAGGGGGGAAAGGGAAAGGGACGAAAACTGTATTTTCCTATGAAGCCCTAGCTAGTCTCACTTATCGCCAACAATCGTCATTCAATCAGTTTTTTGTTTTTGTTTTGTCCTCTCATTCTATACAATAAATTCATTCATCCACCAACCATGCTACAATCACCAAAATACCTTTATTCGCTCCATGAAAGTCCTACTTAAAATTCGATAAAATGAAATGACTTATATACAGCAAGTTAAAGATGATGAGGGATTGGAGAAAAAAAAAAAAGCCCCAAGGTAAACAAAACATAAACCCGGTTTGTTTCCCTCCCATCCCCCCTTCTATGCTGTGGAGAGTAGACTGTTTTCTGGTACCTAGATAAGGCCCAAAAACAAGCCAAAAACTCTCCCTATAGGGGAAAAAAACCTATGACTAAACGGGATAAAAGAAAGAAACGGAACAAGGAGGTCGATCAGGAAAAGGAAATGAACATGAAATACAGAAATATGCGACCAAGATCCTCAAAAAAGGTGCCCTGGCTGGAGTTAACTTAACACTGAGATGAATATTCTCCTGGTATTCATAGTAATGGGAAGAGTTCATTATAGTCCATAAAGTAGGTACCATAACACTTTCCCAAGGGTATTTGTCTGAAAGTGAACATAATAGTAGCATTGGAGTTTAAACTCGCTTACGACGACTCCACAGTCCAGCATTTTAACCATTACACCATGAGGACACCCACTTCTGTTTGGCTCAGCTTCAGTTTCAATAATTTTTGAACGCATCTTATGAATTAGAAAGAATATAAAGAATACAGAAATGAAAGATTGATTTATCTTTTCTCTATAAATATGATCAATAAAATTAGTTGCTTTGTGTTGATCTTTGTTTCTCAGCTGAAATTATTGTAACACTTTAATTTTCTTTTATAGGGAATGGACCTGATGATGTGCCTAATATAAGTTATGACAGGCCAGTGTCGGATATTGTCCATCTCCAGTATCCTGTCTCCATGGAATGTATTATCCGTTGTCTTGATTTGCGGTTTATCCGAGGACATTTGGAAGTAAGGATCTGTATTTGTATTTAAAATTTTTCTTTAAGAACAAAAAATCTTCTATAACCATTTTTAATAATCTGTAGAAATCTCCTGGGTATGATATTATAGTAAGGTGAGGCTTCAGTTTTTGAGCCCTTGGTAATGTGAAGTCAACCCTTCATTACCATTACTCCTAGGTCCACTCTGACCTGAAGTAGATATACTTGTGATAATCTCATCTAAGATCGGCTTGAGCCCCTGGTAATGTGAAGTCACCTCTTCATTACCATTACTCCTAGGTCCACTCTGACCTGAAGTAGATATACTTGTAATAATCTCATCTAAGATCGGCTTGAGCCCCTGGTAATGTGAAGTCACCTCTTTATTACCATTACTCCTAGGTCCACTCTGATCTGAAGTAGATATCATCATCATCATCATCATGTCGCGCTGGTAGCACGGATATCCCTGACCCTCTCTCGCCACTCCTCCCTATCGTTCATCGCCCTAGGTAGGTCTTCAGGACAACATCCCGTATCCTCACATAGCTGCTGAATGTATGTTCGTGCTGGTCGTCCTGCTTTTGCACGGCCATGTGTGGGGGTCCATAAGAGTACATCTCTTATGAGTTCGTCCACTTGTGATAATCTCATCTAAGATCAGCTTGATTGATTGATTTCAACCCATGTAGGGTTATTTTATGCCGAGAGGTAAGGGAATCATGTTTATTTATGTTCATATTGACATTTTTTGTATAATTGTTAAGTATTGTATTTTTTTTTTACAGTGTCCTTTAAAATACAAATAATTTTAAACAAGTCTATTTGATTCATTGATGAGACCCTAACAGGTACTACCACTCCGGGTCAGAGTGGGCCTGGGAGTAATAGCAATAAAGGGGTGACTTCACACTTCCCAATTCTCCAGAACTGTAACCTCACCATTAGGTTTAATGTCATACCTGAGACACCTCTTTTTAGGAAGCTCTTTCTCTCCTGCTCGGTATATATTAGCATATTCTAAGTCGCACCAAAAGAGTATAGATATGTTTGAGATGATGTCTAAAGTGATTTTCAACTGCATTGACTAGAGCTTGAACTCACTATGACGTCAAAGTCCAGCACGTTAGCCACTACGTCATTGGCTCATAATGTAATATAATGGCCGAGGGATTTATATATCTTGCCTTTCAGTTTAGTTAGGCTGAGAACCTTTTGCTTAGCGCATGGGTTAGTTAGGTGCAACATGAACGCAGGTGTTCACATGCGTGCGGGGAGGATGTGTCATTCAGAGATGTCAAAATAAAAATCCCAGATAGAAAATGGGACCAGGTTGTGTGAATGATGTCATGCACCGGAAGCGTGGGCCGAGGACTTGTGAGATATGAGAAAAGTCAGTAAGTTGAGTTTTGCCTCTGAAGAAGAAGGTTGACTTTCAGAGCTCACCAAGGCCTTGCGGTGGGTGCCATGCAGATGGAAAAGTCAGCATAGAAAGATTGTGTATCACTCTCCTTATGTCAAAACACCTTTTAACTCAAAGGTAATAAAAAATTTTGTACCTGAACTAAAAAGTTGTAAGTGTTTTTGTGTTTAGGGATCCCTATATTATCTATATATGTGCGTTATGGACATTATGAACGTTTTGCGTACCGGTATGAATATGTCTATTTCACGTATTCATATATGTCTATTTAACAATAAAACATTTATATTTTAACTAAGCATGATGTGTTTTCATAAGTGATGTACTCCGATGGACCCCCACATATGGCCGAGCAAAAGCAAGACGACCAGCTAGAACATACATACATACAGCAGCTATGTGAGGATACGGGATGTAGCCCTGAGGATCTGCCAGAGGCGATGAACGATAGGGAAAAGTGGCAAGAGAGGGTCAGGGATATCTGTGCTGGCGGCATGACATCATGATGATGATGTGTTTAACTTGTAGGGCCACAATAGATGATTATTTCTTGGATAATTTGCATGTCCATGAGGTTGATTGATTAATTGGTTTGGTTTTATGGCATATCAACCATTGTAGGTTATTTAATGCCAAATCCATTTTCATACAAATAAACAGTTCTATTTCAAACAATTCAGTTTTTTGTTTACACACAGTTAAATGTAAAAACAGTTAATTTTAAACAATTCAGTTTAGCATAAGTATGCAGTTTAAATGTTGAAACTGTTCTATTTCAAACAATTCAGTTTAGCATAAGCACACTGTTTAGTTCTATTTCACCCATAGGGAGGACTCTATCAGGTGCTACCACTCCAGGTCAGATGGCAATAAAGGGGTACTCTGCCTTCCACAAAGCTCCAGCATTACTGGAGCCTAACCATCAGATTGTTTTGCGTTATATCCAGGGCACTCATTGGGAAAGTCTTACCCCTCTGCAAACGTGCAGTTAATGTTTTCTGCAGCCCCAGTCAACTGGGCAAATGTTCATTAGAGACACTTAAAGTGTCACATGGCAGTTCCAGAAACCCTTCTCAACCTCTATTTGTTTCTGTTCTTTGAACAGTAGGGATATTGTCTCTGTCAAAGAGCAGTAGAACTATATGGTCATATTATATACACTCATCAAGTAAGCATTTTTCTATTTTTTTTACCCCTTCTACATACTGCTTTTTCATGAAACAATAGGTGTATAATTATACCATGGGACATGGACTTGTATTTTTTCTTTTATTTCTACCTGTATGTATATTACATTACCTTTGATCTGTGCTTTATAATGCTGAGTGTTAAGCATTACCTTTGATCTGTACTTTATAATGATGAGTGTTAAGCATTACCTTTGATCTGTACTTTATAATGATGAGTGTTAAGCATTACCTTTGATCTGTACTTTATAATGATGAGTGTTAAGCATTACCTTTGATCTGTACTTTATAATGATGAGTGTTAAGCATTACCTTTGATCTGTACTTTATAATGATGAGTGTTAAGCATTACCTTTGATCTGTACTTTATAATGCTGAGTGTTAAGCATTACCTTTGATCTGTACTTTATAATGATGAGTGTTAAGCATTACCTTTGATCTGTACTTTATAATGATGAGTGTTAAGCATTACCTTTGATCTGTACTTTATAATGCTGAGTGTTAAGCATTACCTTTGATCTGTACTTTATAATGCTGAGTGTTAAGCAAAGAGACATCAAGTACCATTTTTTGAGTCTTTGGTATGACTCTACTGGACTATTAGTCCTATTTACCAACCCCTCCGCTCGAGGGAGAATAATTGGATTCATACCTTTCCCAAGGGTATTAGTGCTATGTGAAATGCAATGAGTTTCGTCCAGGATTTGAACTCGTATCGCCGTGTTCGTTTCCTACGACGATAACAATTACACCACGGGCACCTCCTACTGGACTATTAGTGAACACTCTACCACAGTGCCAATGGGCTGGTCAAATATTACATATATCATATTTACCCAACCCCTCCGCTCGGGCAGGATATGACACAAGGTCAATTTTTTTTAACCGGAGTTTAACAGGTTTGAATTCAGAGTTTTCCTTCTCCTAGACTAGTTGCCTCACCAAGGCTGAAGAACCTAGTCTGTCCTACTATTTACCCATAGCTGGAGGGAGAATAATTGGATTCATACCTTTCCCAAGGGTATTAGTGCTATTTGAAATGCAATCAGTCTCGTCCAAGATTTGGACTTGTGTCGCCGTGTCCAATATTACATATATAAAAAGTTAAATGTTCTTGTGTCTGTCAATGAGTTTATCTTATTTTCCTTCTGTTGTGTTAGTATATCATGGATATACTGTTATAGTAACATATTGACCCTCAACCAAGCCGTCAATCAAGAGATGCACCTGTGTAAATAAATGGATGAACAGCGGAAGTAGGTGGGTGTCAAACAAAAATATAACCAGGACACAGATGGCTTGAGTCAGTTGGAGTTGGAGTCAGTTGGGGACAAGATGCCGAAGTGAGAGCCAGCGGCAGACAGAGGGCTTTGAGCCCTCAGTGACCCACGGTTGAGCAACCCCAGCCAAGATGAGAAAGAAGTGCTGCTATGGTCAGAAGAATTTCGGTCAATATGTAGCAGTCTGTTCCCGTCTCCAACTCACCCCTCACACACAACCAACATCAACCCTTTTGAGAATAAAGTGGGAGAGATATATTTTTATAAAGAAGTGTATTCGTTCGTTCATTGAAGTTTGTCATTATGTTTGATTATGTTTCCGCATGTATTATGTATATGGCTATACAATATTATTAATATGGGAACTTGACTAAATGTCTTCTGTACCACCAAGCATTCCAGTACCAGTTTAAAACAATTGTAAACAATTTTTAATTACTTGCCATTTATTGATATTAGATAGGAATACTTGAAACCAGATAATTGTGTACAAATCATTTGTATTATAAAAGAATAATTAATTGAAGATATGGTTTGGTTTCTTTAGTTTCATGACTTATCAATCTTGATCGATCATCTGATACTAAAGTAATCCTTGTAGAAGAATGGTGATGGTACTATTTAACCCATAGTTGAGAGGATAAGGAGTTTATACCTTTCTAAAGGGTATTAGTCTGGAAGTAAAAATAATGACATGACTGGAGCTTGAACTCACTATAATATCAAAGTCCAGAACGTTAGCCACTATGCAATTGGAACTTCCCGATTGAAAATATATAATTTCTAACCATTATAACTATTAAATAGTTTATTAATACCTTTTCTCTTAAGACATTGATATTGCTCTTAAGTATGAAACTATAATTGTTAATAGTTGTCTGAATTTCTGAGACAAAGCTTGATGATTTTTATTATCAAAGGTTTTCAGACTATTGTGTTCATCTGGACAATTATCTTCATCTTTATTGTTATTTCCACAACATTTCGTCCGATATGTCCTCAGGCCTTCTTTAGGTGTTTGTCGAACTCGGGAACCTACATGGAACTTCAAACTACATCCTTTATTGAATCCACAGGGGTCGCCTGTTCTGATTCCATTAACCATCCCTGGGTACAAGTGTTACTTGTATTGTTACTTGCCTGCAGTCAAGATTGAACCTACAACCTACAGATGATTGTCTCCTTAGAACCTTAGGGAACCAACGCCTATAACTGTTATGCTATATGTCCTGCTGGACAGTATAGTGTGAATTTTTGGGACTTATAAACTTAATATTCTTACTTGACTAGGATTACTACTATTATGTATGATTTTTTACCTGTGCTTATATTTAGATTTTTTTTTTTTCTAAATCTAACCTTTTTAATTATCAGTTCCCATATTGTATTCATCTCTTGGTCTAATCAATAGGTCATTGTAGCTCAACATATGTGCTGATTCCTTTATATAATTGTTAACCTGATATTTTGCAAAAAGTAACCCAACAAGGTTGACATGCTATAAAACAAACCAACAACCAACTGTATCATAATAATTGGATTTTCATATTTGTATGTTACTGTAACACAGCCGGAGCAAATGATGAACTGTTAATGTAATTGACAGGACACTGAAAGTATTCTCAAAAGAAATCTTGATTATCTATATCAATAACAAGGATGATTTTATTTGTCTGTCCTTAAACACTTTGATACAGAGATTCCAAATCAGAGACTGGGCCAAATGTACACATAGCATAACAATTATCATTGTAGGATATGGAATGGACCCAAGTTCAAATCCTGGTCAAGACTGAGATTCTATAAGGAAAGACATAAATCCATCTGTTCTTAAGGGCTATTGGAAAATAATATGACAGTCTGGGTTCTTTAACTTCAGGTAAGCAACCAATCTAGGAGAAGAAAAACTTTGAATTAAAACTAGCTTTACTTTGCTTAAAAATTGACACTGTGTCACATCCTGCTCATGGACCAGGAAGTAATAGCAATGAAGGGGTCCACACTATCCAGAGCTCCAGAACTGGAGCCCCACCATCAGATACAGTTTTGTATCCTGCACAGGACACCAATATTTTTAAGGTGGGAGTCCCCATGGCATAGTTGTTGACGTGCTGGTCTGTGCTAGTATAGTAAGTGAATTCAAACTCCAGTCACACTATTACATTTAGTTTTGGACTAATAGACTCGGGAAAAGTATGAACCCCCTTTATCCCCTCGGCTATCAATCAAATAGTATGACTACTGTTCTTCTTCGAGGATGGCTTTGGCATCAAATAACCCACAATGGTTTATATGCTATTAAACAAGAAAACCAATCCAATGTTTTAAGAGTCAATGTTTTAAAATATTTCAAAATCATTTTAAACATCATCTCAAATATTTGACACATAGATGGTGCCCTAACAAGTATTACCACACTAAGTCAGAGTGGACTGGGGTGTAATGGCAATAAAGAGGTTAATCTGCACTTTCTAGAGCTCCAGGACTAGAGCCTCACCATCAGCTGTAATTTAATGTCATACTATGTATGAGACTAATGGCTACCATATGTCATATTGTGTTTTATATTTATAAGTAAAGAATTTGGGATAAGATAAGCATTGTAAAAACTGTCTTCCTTTTTATATATATTTTCATAGAAATATTTATGATTCTTTTTCTTTTGACAGACTTGGCTGGGACCATCTTTAATCATTCTCAACCCTTACTCAAATACTTTGAAGTGGCCTTTGAGCACAAATCAAGATGAGAACCACTGTAAATTCTTGAAGCACAAAGTCATTGAAGTTCTTCAGGAGCTTTTTGATACCAAATATCCTCAGACGATCCTCTTTAAGTAAGTAATCAAGAATTAGCAACTTTTGGTTTGATTTTTATTGGCTTATTGCTAAATTTTCATTGTTAGAATATTCTTTATGTTCCAAAATTTCTTGGATGCCAAATTCTACCAAATCCTATATATATATATTGTTTTTTCTTATATATTACCAATGATAAAGGTATGGCACTAAACTGCATTCTTTATGCACGTTCTTTATGAAGAACACCCCGGTGCCTGTTCTGGACTTCGGTCCAGAGCGTGGTTCTGCAAAAGAAACCTATGTATGGCACTAGACCTTGCTGTCTAGTTCAAGCCATAACCTGGCATACATGCCCGGACCCACATTTGGGTTCATGAAACTGCTTGACTCATCAGGCTCACATTGCACCAAGTGAGCCGATGAGCGGCATAGACCAGCAGGGTTCAAGTCTCGGTTCGTTCCCGACCTCCCTCTTCCCTATATCCCCACTTTAATCGGCCTTCGGGCTTTTGACCTTGTGTCAAGCCTTGTCTGGTGGGAGGCATTGGCAAATATCAGCACTAAACTGCATTTCCTGCAGGTGGGTAAGACCCCCACACACACAACAAAAGACGTGTCCTGGGCATGATACTAAACAGCATCCTCTCCAGAAGAGTAGGACCCCACAAAAAAATGTGTTGATCTGGGTATGACACATCTGGTGGTGAGACTCCACTTCTTGAGATCTAGGTAGTGTAAAGTACTCTTTCATTGCTATTACTCTTGAGTCCACTCTGTGGTAGTACCTGTTTGGGTCTCATCTATGGGTCAAATAGATGTTTGAAAATTATTACTATGGGAATACCTGAAACTACATAACTATACAAAAAAGATTATCATTATTAAATGGGAATAGATTTTTGAAACCATATAGTTGTGTATGAATTATTAGTATCACTAGAATACTTGATACCTTATATAATTTTCTATAAATTATTAGTATTAGATAAGAATACTTGAAACCATAAAACTGTGTGAAAACAAATGAATATTGCTAAATGGGAATAGAATTTTGAAACCATATAATTGTGTATGAATTATTAGTATCACTAGAATACTTGATACCTTATATAATTTTCTATAAATTATTAGTATTAGATAAGAATACTTGAAACCATAAAACTGTGTGAAAACAAATTGATTATTGCTAAATAGAAATAGATTTTTGAAACCATATAATTGTGAGTAAATTATAAGTATCATATTGGAATACTTGAAACCATATAACTGTATTCAAATTAATTGTATTAAAAATAGTTACTTGACGCTATAATTGTTTAAAAGTAATTATAGTTAGTTAATTGAAACTATATAATTGCTTGCAGAAAAAGACCCAGTTTGATATTCAATAACCCAAAAGTGTTGAGATGCCATAAAAACAACCAACCAACCAACCAACCAACCAACCTAACCTTAACTTAGTATTTATTTACCAGTTGTTTATAAAAATTTAATATGCATTTAAAGTTGAGCTTTGTGTGGCACAAGGCCAGATTGGTGAGTAGAAAGATTATGTTAATATGCCAAATTTAATTTTAGTTTTTTTTTTCTTTTTTTGTTCAATGCAATTAGTGGTGAGAATGGCAGTGGGAAAAGCTACAATGCTACCCAAGCTGTGTATTACTTATTTTCTCAAACGAATCGGGGTCTGGATGTCACCAGTTGCTTCTTCAAAGTATCTGCTGCCCTTGTGGTGCTCCGATCACTTATTACTGTCTCTACTCCCGCAAACCAATGCAGTAGTCGTGTGGTAAGTAACAACAAAATTGCTAACTTCTTTCTTTACTCAACAATACATATTGATATCATGGTCTTTCACTAAATATGGTGAATTTTGCCTGAGCCTTTCGCAATAGGAAGTGTTGTTTACAGTTGCATTTTTTTTTTAATAGTGATAGGTCATTTCATGTCCCAGAACAGTGACTGCATGACCTTCTTTACTGACCACTGTGCCCAGAACTCTTTTTTTACCAGAAAGTTAGTATGTTTCCACTCAGGCTTGCAGCAGCAAACCCATGTTTAACCCATTTGTAAACTTTTTTTTTTTTTACTAAAACATACTTCTCTATACACTTCACATACCTTCTATAAATTTCACATAGTTTGTACATTCCAGCTCACAAAAATTTGATGGCTGACCTCTGTTCAAGGTTGGAACACTGTGTTTGAATTGCCATCATTTTGAATTGCCCAAAACAAATATTTTTGCAGGATTAAAATAAGTTTTGCTATAAATAAATTCTGAAAATAAAATGATTTTGCCTTTTTCAAAAAATTTCTCTTATTTATTCAACGACCCTTGCATATGTATGTTTTATTGGTTGAATATAGGAGAAGTTATCAAAGAGTATTGAGATTAAAAATTTGAATTTTCAAAATCTAAATTTAAAGTTTGAAATCTAAATAAAGAAACTATTTGTGTTCATAACTTCTATTTTGAAATTTTTTTTTGTTTTTGTTTTACCAGGGTTTATATATTCAGAACTGCATTCGTGACTATGCCATTGACAAAACCAAAATCAATTGTGTTTATATTGATCATGTAAGTATGAACTTGATGACTTAAATAACAAAATTATTTATTGTAATAAATTGTAAAAATGTATTTTTATTTTTTAGTCAGTGGAGAAAAAAAAAATCTCTCAAGAGCTACTGAGTTTTTAAAGTTGTTTAACTCTAAATGTATTTTCCATTGGAAAATCAATTGCAACATATCTTTATTGAAATTGACAGCTAGTTATTGTGGATTTTGTAAACAGGAGATTACAACTGTCTTGGGGGTAAACAAAGGACAGTGGAAAGGAATCATGTGAATTGAGCAAGAGGGAAAAATATATGGGCACCCAGAAAACAAATAATGTGGAAGTTTTTTGACCCCAGAAAAGTGTCAGCACAGTCATTTGGAGAGCAACCAGTGAGTAGACAGGTCAATGGGGGGGGGGGTGATCCCTTGGCTGAGAACCTGATCTGTACCAAAACTCCCATGAAAGAAGCAAGACTCTGAATATGTCTGTCTCTATGTTATGTCAATCATAGCAGTTTTTCATTTCTCTCTCTCTCTCTCTCTCTCTCTCTCTCTCTCTCTCTCTCATACACACAACTATTTCAACATTTTGAATAAAGGAGTTTATATTTTGTAAACAAGGGATGTTGTTACTTCCTTTCGCAAGTATACAACAAAATCAATTACTGTGTATTTTTGTAGTAAAATCAATTGCTATGTATTTTATGATAGAATCATTTGTAGTTTATTTTCATTGTAAAATCAATTGCAATGGATTTTATGATAATATCAATGGCAATTTTTGGTAAAATCAATTGCAGTGTATTTTTATGATAAATTTGAATGAAATTTATTTTATTATATGACTAATCGCAATGGTTTTTCTTTATAAACAGTGTATAAAGAGTAGTTTTGTTCTTTCATTAACTGAGGATTCAGATCTTCTTTTTAAAGCTTAGTAATTTACTAAGCTTTTTGCTTAGATGTGGCATGTGGCACAAGGCCGTATGAATTGGGCACCCTGTGAGACTCAAACTCACTCATGAAGGTTTACTAGTCTAGTTTGCTAACCATTACACCACCTGAGATGCCCACATTTTTCAAAGATTATGTATAGTTCTACATGTGTCATCCTTTGATGATCCTGTCTCTTCTGAGCATTTTCAAGGACATTTTAAAACATCATGATTGATGATTTTCAATTTTATTTCAATGGACATGTTAAAAGTCTTCACTATTATCAAAATAGATTTTTCTTATAAATCATATTTCTCATTTACAAATTATTACTTTACTTTTTCAGGCACGACTGACTGAAGTAAAGACCCAAATGAACAACTATCATATCTTTTATCAGATGTTAGCTGGTTTAACAGAAAAAGAAAGAAGTGAGCAGCCATTTTTAAATATTTACAGACACTTGATTAATTTTTGACTTGACTTAAAAGATATTTTGTAATTTTTTTTATCACAGCTCTTGAAGTCAAATACCCTCCAGTCGTTAAGGTAAACAGTGTGAGGTAAAAATAAAGAAGTAGCCTCTTTTTGTGATGCTCATATGTGCATAAAAAGAGAAGAAATAATTGACGGACAACTAAAGTATTTCATTCAACCAAAATAACATATTAACAGAAAATAAGACAAATAAAAGATCGTTACTGTCTATAAAACTGCCTGCCAAGCTATTGCTGT